>CM062817.1:209468001-210068001 GCA_031772625.1 Pinus tabuliformis
GCCCAAATGTAACCACCGTATCCATGGTCTTTGTTGCCTGGTCACATAGTTTCAGAGATAACCCTCTAACCATTTGATGACCCTCTTAGTTTCATTGTCGATCTGTGAATGGTAACTAGTGTTGAGGGTGAGTTCAGTACCCACTAATCTGGAAAGCTCCTGCCAAAATGCCCCCATGAACCAACTATCTTTGTCACTGACTATGGTCTTAGGAAGTCCATGCAAGTGAAATACTTCCCTGAATAACAACTCAACCACCTATGATGTTGAATATCGTTTCGGAATGGCGAAGTAGTGGGCATATTTGGTCATCCGATCCACCACCACATATATACAATCTCTGCCCTGCCCTGTGATAAAATCCACGGAGATACTCTCTCATTTCCCCTCAGGGATGGGAAGTGGCTGCAACAACCTAGCTGAAAGGGTTAACTCCCCCTTGTTCCTCTATCAAGCCTCACACTCCTACACATATCTCAATACGTCCCCCTTAAGGCCTTTCCATGTGAAACACTCTCTAACCATCATATATGTCTTCCGGAACCCCTGGTGCCCTGATAGTGGGGAGTCATGAGCTGCATGGAGAATCATCTCCTTCAACTGTGAACTCGACACCAAGAATGCGTGCCCCTTTTAGTAAATGACCTCAGCCATAACCCTATAATTCTCATCAGTGTGAATACCCTCCAAAAAATCACATGCCCACCGGTCCTTGGAGTACTCCACCAACAACTTTGTCTTCCAATCATGGAAAATGCTCATGAGTGAAAGTGTTGCGGGCCTCATGGATAATGCATCTACTACCACATTGTACTTGCCCTCGACATACTCAATATCGAAGTTGTAGGCTTGCACCTTGCTGACCCACCTCTGTTGCATGTCACTGAGGCTCTATTGCCCCATAAAGTGACAAAGAATATTGTGATCAGTCTTCTCTCGAAATATGTTGCCCACCAGATATTGCCGAAATTTGGTCAATGCATGCTTGATGGCTGGCATCTCCTTATCGTAAATAGAGTACAACCTCTCATGCAAAAGGAATTTTTGGCTCTCAAAAGTGATGGGGTGTCCATCCTGAGACCATATTGCACCAACCCCCTCTCTTGATGCATCGCACTCTAATGTGAACAGTTGTGTGAAATCCAGGAGTGCCAAAAATGGGCAACTACTCATCACCTCCTTGAGGTGATCAAAGGTCGACTATGCTATGTCCGTTCATGCCAGTGTTACTTGGGAGCAGGAGCTAAAGCGGGGAGCGGGAGCAAAAACGGGTGTGGGAGTGACATTTTCATGATCTCCCGGTTTGGGAGCGAATCCCGGAGTGTTTTTTATATAATATATATATTATATATTTTTATATTTTGATACATATATGTCAACAAAAACATGTAGAATCATGAATTAGATATGAAAAAACATAAAAAAAACATAGATTGAACCATATAACAACAATCATCTAGAAGTTATAATCTTCATCAACCATGTCCACAAATTAGTAACATAGTAACATACAACATATTGAGTCTCATGATTCATCAATCTTAAAGTTTCAAGCTTTCAAAATTCAATATATAAGATTTATCATCATTCATCACTGAAGTTGTACTTTTAAGCTAAGTGTAACCATTACAACATATAATATCTAGCATGAAATGAAATGTTATAAAATGAAATGAAACAACTTTCAACTTTCATGAAGCATCATATTCATAATTAATTGTTAATGAGTTATAATTGCCAACTTGAAACTTAAATTGTCATATATTGTTTAAAAGAATATCATAATAAATATGAAAGAGTCAATAGTTATAAAAACTACTAGAAACTAGAAAAGACAAGTAAATCTATTATCTATTGCTTATGCTTGGGCCTCTTGCCACCACGAGAAATGTCTAATTTTTTAGTCTTGTTGGAAAATCAGGATCTTTGTCATTAATATCACCCTCTAATCATTAATATCTAGAGGTATCTTTGTCATTAACTTTGTATCTATATAGGGATATTTGTCATTAATATCACCCTCTAAGCATTAAAATAAGATAGAAAAAGCATAGCATGTCAAGTCAAGATTTTGTTTGAGTGATGCGTACATTTTTAGGAGGGTCATGATAGAGGAGGTCAACAACCAATGTCAATAACATCAAGGTTCATAGAGGGATTGGTGCTCTTGATTAAATACGAGTTCCATACCATAATACATGACAAAATTCAATGGAAACATTGCAATCCTGAAATTCTGAAAAACTGATAAGTCTCTTGGATTTTGAATGAAATCTAAAATTCTTCTTTCTACTTTAAGAATTTAACATTACCATGAATCGCATATCAATACTAGGGCCATAGACTTGATCATTAATTTTCCCCACTCAAAACTTATTTGTTTCTTTGAAAACAAATTGCATTTGGAACATCATTGCAAAAAACAAATTGCAAAAAAGGCAAAACGCTCTCGAGTCGCTCCCGCCTGGAGCGCGAATTGGGAGTGGGATCGAGGGGGGGGGAGGCACTTCCCCACAACACTGGTACATGAAAAGGTGCCCTTCTTTGCCAGGTTTGTGAGGGGAGCCTCTAGCCGTGAGAAGCCCTTTACAAACTTCCTATAATAGGTGCATATGCCTACAAATCCCCTCAACTTGGTCACATTTCAGGGCTTAAGCGAATCGCGGATGGCCCTGATCTTCTCCTCATGCACCCTCACTCCGTTTGTGCCAATGATATGCCCCAAGTAGAGCATCTATCTCAACCCAAAGTCACACTTGGATAACTTGGCATAAAATTGTTGCTCCTCTAAGATGTGCAACACCATCTCCAAGTGTTGAAAATGCTCCTCCCATGTTCAGTTGTAAATCAATATATCATCGAAGAACACCAATACAAAATTCTGAAACTTCCCATGGAATACATGATTCATGCATGAATAAAAGGTGACAAGTGTGTTGGTCAACCCAAAGGGCATGACCAAAAACTCAAAATTCCCATAGTGGCACCTGAAAGTCATCTTGGGGATGTCCTAATCCCTCACCTTGATCTGGTGCTACCCCGAGTGCAAATATATCTTAGAGAAGTACTTGGCTCCTCTAAGCTCATCCATCAACTCATCAATGCACAAGATGGGGTAGCAGTTCTTCAAGGTCTTCTTGTTGAGTGCCCTGTAATCAATGCAAATGCGCAAAGTCCCATCCTTCTTCTTCACCAGAACAACTGATGAAGCGAAGGGACTAGAACTCGACCTAATGTGCCCCAACGCCAAAAAATCCTTAATGGCATGCTCAATCTTGTCCTTGTAGGCCCTAGGATGCCTATAAGGAGCGGTGATAAATGCCTGCATCCCAGGCTCCATCTCGATGGTGTGCTCAAATCCCCTGCCAAGTGGTTTCCTTAGTGGTATGTCCCCAAAAACTATTGAGTATCTGTCCAAGATGACCTGTATGTATTGATGAGGTGGCTTGGGTTGTCCCCCAACCTATGAAATCCTCAGCTCCATTGCCCATGGCATGTCCCCATGCCTCAATTCAGCCTCCATCCTATGCGCTGAAACTGTCTGTGGAGGATATGAATGCATGCCCCGAAGAACTATCAACTTTCCATCCAACTTTATGAACTCCATCTCCAGTTTCCTCCAATTAGTGGTGACCTGACCAGGGGAGTAGAGTCATTGGACAACCATCACCACATTGGTGTTTAGCACATCCACAACAAAGAAATGATCTGTCACCGAGTAGTTTCCCATGGTCACCGTCAAAGTAGGGACATATCAGGTGCGTTGCATAGTCCTCTCCCCCAGCACTAGAACTGAGAACCCCTCGAATTCCTCTATAGTGATTCCCTGCCTCTAAACCATCTAGGTATCAATGAAATTGTGGGTGGCCCCAATGTCTAGCAAAACTGAGACACAATGTCCTTGCACTGTGCCCCAAATCCTCAAAATAAAAAATTTGGGAATTCCACGCAAAGAAGCGAGGACTCTCCCAGATGATGTGAAAGGTCCTCCCCTAGGTGTTGGTGGTGGTGTTGATGCCCTCTCTTCCTGACCCTCATTTTCTTACCCGCCAAAATCCAACTCCACATCATCCTCCTTATCACTATCCGAGAAGACATCGATGTAGTGGACCTTGTCCGCTATTCATCGGTGGCCTAGTGCCCATGGATCCCGACAAGTAAAACATAGTTTCCTCCTCTAGAGGTCTCTCCTGGTCTCATCATCTAACTTACCTTGACCTTGGGTTTCTCGTTGTTGGGGGTAGGGAGTCCATGACGGAATGGGTGCTCTAGTCTTGGGGATTGCCCGATGTAAATCTCTGGCACAAGTCACAGCCTCCTGCAAGGTAGAGGGTCTTCGAGACTTCACCAATCAACGCAATGGCTCAAGTAATCCCTCTATGAATGTGTACACTCTCCTGGCATCTGACAAGTTTGGTACCATAATTGAAACCCTCAAAAACTCTGATATGTAATGCTCAAGGTGGCCAGTCTGTCTAAGTTGGGTCAACTCCCTAAAGTGAACCTTCAGGTCCCTCCTATCAAAATGCTCAACCACTCTTCATGTGAAGTCATCATAAGAGGTCATGTTGGCATGCCCTAACGTGGACAAGCCATGAAACTACCACTTGTCTGCTTCTCCCTCCAAGTGCAAAGTAGCCATTTTGATGGCTTCCACCTCCGTCATCTGATTAAGCTAGGAATAATTATCCAACTTCTCTACCCAAGCTCGAGTTGTGCACTTGGCAGAGCCATCATATATGGCGAAGTACATCCTCCCAATAGTATGTTGCAACTTTAAGTTATGTGTGCTCTGTCCTCCACTATACCTACCCTTGTCATTATATTTGAGCTGGAAACAATCTCTAAATGACAAGGCTACTTTGAAATCTTTCCCCATGGATTGCCACTCGATAAAGAAATCTCCCATGGGCATCTGGTCATTCGTCCCTCCTTGTTCACTGGGTGTTGATGGTAAAAAGGTAGGTAGCATGGTTTTGGTTGGCCCACTAAAAGATGATGGGTAAGTGGTTGGTGAAGGGTTGTCATACTGTTGTGAGGCCACTTAAGTCTCTCCAAATAGGAAATCACGATGAATGCTCTTGTCCCTATTCTATTGTTTGATCTTCTCCAACATCTCCTTCAACCCCTTAGCTAAATCATTTAGGGCCTTCAAGAGGCTATCAAATACTGCTTCCTTCTTACTCTTTGGCTCCCCCATATTTGCTACTACTATTGCCTTCCCACATGCCTTTGTATCAGGTGTAATCTCCAACTCCCTTTCCCTGCTCATGTACCTCTGTCTCTAGTAAGTCACATTCTACCCATCCTCCTCATTCATAGGAAAGTTCCCCCACAGCTAAGCCAAGATCAGAACTCTGATACCACTATAATGTTCCTAATTAGGAAAAATTGTGATATGCAAAGCAAAACAACACATGCAACACAATTTTAAACATTTAGTGAACACCCATGTATACTCCAAAAATGACAACCAATTGAGCCATTTTATTAAGTAATTGAAGCAATAGTACAATAGTGTGGAAGGAGTACACTTGGGCTTGCCTCAATGGCAAGCTTCCCAAAGCCTAGGTGATAAAACAGCAAGCCTAGATGATAGAATAAGATGCTCCACTGATGCTCTACACTTCCCCAGAAAATTGTGTTGTCTATTGGAAAGAAACTACTAAAAACACCTCTTCAAGTGCTCAAAAAATTCTATAAAATTAACCCTGAGTTCCTCACAAATAACCCACCAAGACCCATAAAGGGTTTGGTCTAGTTTTGACCCCCAAAATTCGACCCCAAATACCATGTCCTCCTCCAATAGCGGGGAAATATAGCCTACCTGCAAACTCCCAAAGAAATCCCTCCAATCACTCCCAAAATGCTGAGTTATACTGCCACAAGGTTCTCCTTATTTCTCCCAACAAAACCCAGCTCCAAAACTCATCCCACAAACACCCACGTGTGTCTAGTGAGTAGCTTCTGCGTTGGCCCTGGATATTGCAAATCATGTTGCCTTCGAGCAATAATATCCTGCTCCCAAACTCCTCCAAAAGGCTGATGTCTCATTGAATCTCCTATGCCAAAATTCTCCTGGCAATTGCTACCCGGAAGACCACCGAAATGACCCAAGTGTATCCTCTCCTGCGCCCTCCTGGAATACACACTAGCTGAGTGAGTGGTTGAGTGTTTTTCTCTTAATCCATCCAACTCCTCTCCAAATTCATACGATTTGACCTCCCCAGGGTGGCACTCGAAGTCCCTCGAAGAAAGGGTGAGTTCTCTGCTTGGAAAACTCAGTGTTGAACAACAAAGTGACCCAGCTAAGCAGCTCGAGCAACAAGAGTAAGTTCAATTGGAAAAAGACCCAAAACGATGTTGAGCTTCTCCTATTTATAATTTATCTACTTCTCTTTCCCACGTGGGCCCCTCCATCAAGCTCTTCGACCTCCCTTCCATGGCTATTCGAATTTCTCCCTTGGAAAGTGTGTTTTTCCTTGTGCATGTGGCCCCCACACTCCACTAACAAAATATTTTGGCCTCCCTTTTTCTCCTAAGTCTTTCTCCCAAACGTTTTTGGCTCCCATGGTCACCAAAAATGTCAAAATTGTGGAAAAATAAACTTGAGACAAATTAATTTAGGAAGGGACATTATAGACTGGTGGACGTGACCCTTCTGAAAAGTGGCCACGGTTAATCAAGAACATTGAGCTATGCTCTTCCCCCATGTTTGAGCTCCTAGGGAGAGGAATAGAGCCAAAGAGCTCCTAAGGTTGAGGGAACTCTGGATATTAGGTGTGTGTGATCCCTACCCTTTGTGGTAGGTTGGGTATCTCCCATATTGTAAAATTAGGGTGAGTGCGATCCTTTTCACTTGTGGGCCTGTGGCAAGTTGGGTATCTCCCCCTACTATCAAGTCTAGGACTTGACAGAGTATACCCGAAGCGTGCATCCTACCCACAAACTAAGCTTGTAGGGATTTCCACCCATTTGTCCAATGGATGAGGAGACTTGGGTGTGTGTGATCCTTACCAATAGTAAGTTAAGTATCCCCCCCAAGGTAGAGGATGTACGCATTCTACCACTTGATGCTTGAGGATCAAGGTGGGAAGATTAGTAGACAATAGGATGGTTGTGATCCTTACCTCTCATGGTAAGTGGCATCTCACCTATTGTCATCAGACAATAAGATGGTTGTGTTCCTTACCTCTTATGGTAAGTGGCATCTCACCTATTGTCAAAGGATATAGGGTGGAAGATTTATCTCCCCTATGATGATTCTTCTTCTTTAGATAGAGACATCATTGTTCAATTAAGATGAAGGTCATGGAACTCGACCTCGAGACTTGTAGGGTTTGGAGGATCTCTACCCTTGTGGTAAATTGATGTCCCCTACAGTCGATTGTGGATAATTCTTCTTTTATGAGATGAGATGAGATAAGATGACATAAGATGAGATGAGACATCATGTAGTGATGATGAGACATCTGAGATGAGATCTATGATGCAGATGAAAATTCGTCCCTAGCTAAGAGGGAGTTTTGAAATTTGGGGTAGATATGGAATGAATTTCCCATGAGAAACCCTCCGACCCCAATGAAATCCCACCGTGCCCCAAAGTGAATTTATATTGGTATTAATGTGTTTGGGGTACTCCTCTTATTATTTAATATGACACAAAATTTGTGCAAGCAACCATTATAGAGGAATATATTTAAATATTGTTTTGATTAAAGATAAATATATTTAAATATTATTTCGATTAAAGATATTTAAATATTATTTCGAGAAAAATTTCAATTGATGATTCCCTCCAAATTAAGAAGTCGGCTTGACTCCTTTCGCAACCATTTGATCTTGAGAAATGTTATAAAGAAGACGATTAATCCTCATCCCAAAGTGTAATTCGAATCTCTCATATGTATATTTTGATTTTGGTGTGAAGAGGTTACAAGACGAATATCTAAGGCTCGACTTGAATTCCTTGTTGCAATCCAAATTATTTATCTGTGGAGGCTTGTATTAAATTCCAGTGGCTCGCATATGTTGATGGAGGGAAATGTTCCCCTAGGGCTTTTTGGGTTGAAACCTTAACAGACTGAAAGTTGTCTATTCAAAGAAGCACGCATTCACACAGCCATTATGCTATTATAAGCAAATTCTATTGTAAAGGGTATGTACCTTAGGTCCTACGTTCAAGAAGGCCCTTAGGGTCCAAACCCTTCTTGGAGTTCCCTTCTTCTGTTTTTTCCTGCAAAACGACCAATTCCAAAGAACACAACAGTATATGGAAAAAACCTTATAAAGAAACCATCGTCATGTTATAAATAAAGGTAGTTAGTTATGAAATCCAAACAACCATTCACATATGAATTCTAAACATGAATATCATTAACATAAAGAGGATTCATTTCGGGAACCATGCCACGTGTTTCTTTTATTATAGACAAATAAAGTACATAAAAAGGAATGATTTCACCTGAGTCACCTTCAGCAAGCTCCAAGCAAAGCTTCCTTCCGGATATGTTCCAGCCTCAAGCCTTTAACAAACTCCTTCCATGACTCTCTCCATGATGTCACAAGTAATGGATGAACATCAACACACAAGGAAACAAGAGTTTCCTGTGTAAATGCGGGAAGTGCAGAAGGCACAAGGGACTTCAGACCTAGTCAGGGGAGAAACCTCAGCATAATAACCTTTCTCTCTCTTCTCTCCTCCTTTAGGCCTTCCCTTTGAGGTATTTTTATACCTCTCCCAAAGTAGTTTTTTAGTTGGGAGTTGGTTGGGAACAGTTGGGCCATGGGCACTAACAGGTGATCAGTAGGTAAAACCCGCGATCTCCACCCGAAAATAAGGAATTTTATATATTTTTAAGTGTTTTAATACATATACGCGGGTTGGATATACACAGACCCATGTATACACGCGTTTAACTCAGGGCAATGTCGCGTATAAGGGATAAAACACTGTTTTTTAAATTTTAGGAGCAGGTCTGGAAGGAGGGGTTGCCCTAGGCCATGAGTGCAGCATCACAAACCATAAGAGTGAGTTTTGGAGCTATAATAGATGCCCCCTAATATATGAGGTCAGAAGGGGTACATGATGGCCGAAATATATTATGCGAGTACATGGAAAGGAAGTCTGTTAAAAACCGAGGAGGACTTCACCAGAATTCAGCCTGCCAAGCCACTAAAGGAGATAAGAAAGAAACACTGTCTGAGGCAGGCATACCCATGCTTAGAAAAAGTAAAGCATGTCCGCATAGCAAGTACAAGCGGATCCACTAAGTATACAAGTATAAATGACTGAAAGATACATAATGGATCATCTGATCATAATGAACAAGTACATGTCCGAATATCACATATAAGATTGTCAATGATGCTGAAAGATGCATCGGATCACTGATATCAAAGACTGATCCAAAAAGGTACCAACTGAACATGATGGAATAGGATGGTACTACACTGCAAACTCAGGTGCCAGCATATAGAATGTCGCCATGACTGACTGCAACATATAAGGTGGAGTGGTATCAACTAGCAGCAACAGGAGCAACTATCAAGTGAACCATTGAATGCTGATACAACCTAAGGTCTTCACCGACCGCCGTGGTACATTTCTACACCATGGGAATAAATGATTTGAAGTTGACCATGTGAGAAATCGTTTTATTACCGGTCATTGATGTATACCGTTAACAAACGCGAGACTACTCACCGATAATGATAATGAGCGTCAAGGTACCCAGTACAATCTAACAAGTGTGAATAGATGGGCTGGAGTCAAACACCTGTGAGAATCTATCAATCAGGAGACAATGATGGTTTCCCACTGTCGATAGCGAAGGATTTGCCACTAATGACTGCAAACCCCAAGGTACTGCCAAATGGACTCTAGATCCTTGCCCCAGAGTAATGAGTCAAAGTCGATAGGGAAAGGTCTGCTAGAAGGAAGGCATTAAGGCATCCTTCATCAATCTAGAGCGAGTGTAACCTGTAGGCCAATAATGTGGAAGGAATCAGACAAAAAAGATGTAGTAACCCAACTGAAGTACGTTTCCAGTGTACACAAGATGTGGCTAGTGCACGACAGAAACCCTCTGAACCAACCAATAATGAAAGCTGACACAGAGGAGAGGTATCCGCCAATAGGGTCAAATGGAAACCAAGTTACTGCATGAATCCCAATGTGTGATAATGTAAGCTGATGTCGAACACAAGGGAAACCACTCAGTCGAAGACCCATGATACTGATCGATGTTGAGCACAAGGTGACCTATCAATAATGAAAATAGGACCAGGGTGTGGCTCTAGGCCTGTCCTCAGAGCAAGATGTCATCGTCGGTAAGGACAAGACCCGCCAGCAAGAAGTCAATGGGGACCTTCTCAAACTGGCAGGAGTAAAGGACCAATATAGCTGCTGTGATGATAGACATGACACTGACAACCAGGGATGGCCGACTGAAAAATGAGTCAAGAGACACCGCAGAGAGGTTCACTCAAGCTAACTTCCCTTGAACAAAAGCACGACTCAATGTGACTATGTGGCAGCATATGATGACTCTGTATAAGTTCACCATGCAGGAGGCACGAACGAACCCTCCATATGATTGGAAGAGATAACCAATCGGGGGAGAACTAACTCAATAACAAGGTTATGGTGTACCTAACTCAAACTAAATCCCACCCATCTGGAGGAGACATTGTTTCGAGTGCTTTTTTCAAGGGCGAAACGACTGACTCTAGCTGCCAACAATAAATAGAAATATTGTCCCGTTCCCGCTCTTTTTTGGAATATTTTTTTTTTTTTTTTTGTCTTTTTCTGTTAAGCTGGAAAAAGAATAAAAGAATGCTATGGTACAGTTGAAAGAACGAGTGTGGGTGAAACAGATGATCTAGTTCTTGGGAATGGAACGTTCCTATGCTCAATGCAGGGAGGTGAAAACTGGTCAGTGACACTCAAAGGTGTGTTCCTTCCACGGGTCAAGGTGTGTCAAGCTACAGAAGTCAAAGGTATGCAAGGTTGATTTGCAGTCGTCATGGTCAGAAGTTGGCTTAAACACGAGTCCAAGTGAAGCCGGCTCTAGGCCAAAAGGTGCAAGTGGTCAACATCCAATGTAGTAGTACAACTCAACACAAAGGAGCCTCTAGGGTATAAGGCTAGAACAAAACGGAGAAGCTAAGAGGAATGAGTCTTCAATGCATAAGACATGGCGGGACTATAGAGGACTCCCGAGCCTACTCAATGGAGTAGCATGGGCAAAAAATGTCAGTGAGGTGCTAACTACAATGCCCATGTAAAGGATGGCTCTACCATCGTGTGATGATTTAAAGAATCGGCGAGTGAAGATGTCTTACGAACCATAACACAATGGCATCGACCCTATGGCATATGTATCGGAAAATGGAGGCTAGTATCCATAATGCAATGGAAAAATGGTGTCCCTAACCTATATGCCAGTGAGAAAACGGTACCTGCCATGACGGGTCTGCAGTCATGGAACCGTTTCGAAACTGAAAAATGTCGAAAATGTCATGAAAAACAAACCATTCTCGACATTCCAAGCTCCCAAGTTAAAAGTCACATGAGGCCAAACAAAATAAAATTTTGAAAACTTTTTGCATTTTCAAAACTTACGAAAATCATTTTGGACTCGCCATTTTTACCATTTGAGTTTGAGAGCAAACGATTTGGAGCAAAAGGAGCAAACTTCCCACAGCCAGATTCAACCGTTCAAATTCGTCAAAGACCTCCAGGTAACTCTTATACTTAGTTTGCAATTGATTGTGACAGGTTTTAAGATTTTTGATTGATGTTTCACCGTTGAACTTTTGTCAAAAATTTCCCCGCGGCATATACGCGGGTTGGTAATATTGAACCCGCATACACGTGGGCCCTATATGCAACTGTGTGCACAGGACCCGCATATATGCCGCGAACCATTTTTACACAAAAAATAACGGTTATAAATCAATTTTTTCTCAAGATGCCTATCACGTGGCATGAAAGAGAGCACGCAGCGGTAGATAATGAAGTTATGAACAGTCCAGAAGCATTAGATGCCCTACGAGGATGTGGTTTGCTTTAATTTTTCAAACTACCAAATATTAAAGCGAGCACGCGTTTGCTTGAGATGCTTATTGGTTATTGGGACGTCGAGGAGGAAGCCTTTATGAGAGATCAGATGCCGCTCGGGGTAGAAGTGGAGGATATCTATTTTATCACGGGCCTTTCCCGAAGGGGAGAGGTAGTACATTCCCGAGGCAGGACACGGAGTAGCCTCACGATAGAGGACTATGTATAGATATACTGCCCAAGACATCCTAAGAAGGTTGGGAGCCAAATTTCCATCACACATGTGGCGAGTTTGTCACTTAGGATAATCTTGTTCACCATAGCTCGAGTGAACGAATCATCTTGTCTGCATCAGGTGTCACGGGTCACCATGAATGTGGCAGTTGACTGTCTCACTATTGTGTTCAATTGGTGTACTCCTCTCCTGGCCAACATGAAGAGCCAGCTCACTTCTATCAGGAGGGGACAGACCAAGAACTTTGGATATGGGACTATCCTGTGTACTTTCTTTTTCGAGAAGGTTCCCGCACTTTGCCTGGGGGTAGCAGTTTCCATCAGCACCCCATGCGATCCACACATGGGCCGGTGGGCCGATCTGATGAAACGTCTAGGGGGGGGGAGGTCCCAAGGACTGCCTTCGACGATGATTTCTTCACCTGGTGGGATCAACAGATCATGGCCGTGGATGACTACCCCTATGCTGGGCTGGATTTCTGAGGAGATCCTGATCTAGTGTTACCACCGAACGCAGCATGGGGCGAGATTGGTAAGGATTTTTTGATTTGATGACTTTTGGATTTTTCAAATATAATGATGCATTTTGAAAAATATTTTTGATGAGATTCAAATGACTGATATGATGATCATGTTCTAGACATTGGGTCGGTACGACCAGATGGGTTCCCACGGCATGGACAGTGCGACCGAGGAGCCGAAGAGGTGGCTGCTAACACAGAACGGACTCTAAACAATGTCCAGCGACACTTGGCGAGACTGAGCTGCCGAGTACCGATGGCCGCCATAGAGGACCTTCCTGAGGATATGCAACGTCATGTGGTTGGCATGCCACGTGACTGGGTTCGCACTTTTCGGCGTGTGGCCAATGCGATAGTTACATACTTAGTCGCTCATCCTGAGTCTGGGCATTAGATATGTCGGACATGATTATGGGTGTTTGAGTCCCAATTTTGTATATTTTTGGACACACATATGTACACTCGAGACACTTTATGATATATATATATATATATATATATATACAGTTTGACTTTTTGATGCTTGATTTTATTGTGATGAATGATTGATGTGCTAGTCTAATGCCTGATTAGTGATAGAATCAGCTAACCAATTATGAGATCTTGGAATATGCAAATAATTAATATAAGTAAATGATCTTTGCAACAACCTCACGCTTAAATATTGGCGATATAAAGATGGATCCCGTACCCAATAAATGTTATTTAATTGAGACACTATCAATTGAGAATCAAGATACACTACCAACGAGTCGATCCCATGAGAGATTGCCTCGGATAATAAATTAATAACGACAGTATACTCGGCCATATTGTTTGAAGCAGGACAGATACACACGCCTCTTGATGCCATCAATTGACCAGTTGGATAATAGAGTACCCAAGCTGCGGAAGCGAGATTCCGAGTGTGCCGACTAGCACCATCGGCGAACCCAAAATAGACCAAATAATCCATCAACAACTGCCATAGCAGACCAAAAAGTGCTGATATCAAAAAACTCTCGATGATATATGTACAAATATACATAAAGTACAAAGAAGCCATTGCCTGGCCAAAACTAAGCAAAGTACTTCTTTAAGTAGAGCCCGTTTTGGGGCTCCGCCAGCTTGTTTCCCTCAAAATCGATTAACTCATATGACCCTTGTTCTAAAACTCGTTTAATAATGAAAGTACCGTACCACATAGGCTTAAATTTTCCTTCCCCCAAGGTGTCTTTATCTTGGTCATAGACTAGGACAAGGTCACCTTCAGAAAAGACTCGAGGACGGACAGATTTATCATACTGCGTTTTAACCCTTTTCTTATGAGCCTCATTCATTGTGGCGGCATCTCGACATTGCTCATCGAGATGTTCCAAGTGAAGTAGGTGCTCTTTGAGACTCGGAGTCTATGGAAGGAGCTCAATAGCCAATTTAAGAGATGGAATTTCACATTCAACCAGAAAGATAGATTCCATCCCATAAACCAACTGAAAAGTTGTAAAACTAGTAGCCGCCTTGACGGAGGTTCGGTATGCCCAAAGAGCCGAATACAACATAACGTGCCAATTGGACCGATTTTTATTGATTGTCCGTTGGAGTATCGTCTTAGGAGTTTTATTAACTACCTCGACCTGTCCATTGGCCTGAGGATAGTAAGGAGACGAATGCTCTTGGCGGAAACCCAATTTGAGAGCTAATTCAGACATCAGTTGATTCTGAAAATGACTGCCATGGTCAGTGACAATCTCTCTCGAGATATCGAATCTTGAGATAACCTGATTGAAAAGAAACAAAGCTGTCGTGTCACTATCATTCTGATCCAGGTGGATGTTGGTGGCCACCCACCAACCCATTTGGACCCCCACAACTATCTCTTTCAGTCTTTTCAGTTTCCTAAATTGTAGCACAGTTTACTATTTTTAGCAGTTTTTCGGGTCCTGAACTTCCGGAGCCGTTTTGAGGCCCTAAACGACGTTTTTTGGGAAATCTGGGGGCAACATGGGTCCATGGACCGATGTTGCCCTTCCCAAAGTGGTAGTGCTCGGATAGATCTTTCTAATGAGCTATTGTACGCGTCAAACGGAGATCGTATGCCAAAGTTACGACCCCGGGAAATTGATGTACCAATTTACCCAAACGGGGCCCACAATTTGGCGTTTCATCTTCTAGGGTTAGGTTTCGGGATATGAAGGGTTTTCCATTGTTTCTCAACAATAAATAGGCCTTCGAGCCTCATTGTAATACAGTTCGGAACAGTTCAGAGGCATGTAGCCGCACATCTCTTCTCAGAGATAGCTACCATCGCCCTAGCTGGTTTATTTCCATTTCTGGTGGTATTCAGTATTTTCCATTAATGAAATGAATCATTATTTCCGCTGCATCTATGTGTTTATGGTTATTGCACCTCTGTATTTATGGTTATCTCTGTAATCTATTGCGTTCCTGTTTAAATCCGGATCAGTGGTATCAGAGCGGTCTGCTTTTTCTCTGTTTTTCTTTGCATGTCCCCAACGAGGTCGGGATATAAGGAGTTAGGGCTTGAACTGGTCGAACCTTTGCAAGACCAGCCTCGCAAATCCCGACGGCCTCCGATGGCGGATGAAAAGAAAGACGAGGGGGCAGGAGATCCTATCAAAATCTTGCTCGAAGAAGCGCTCGAGCGGCAAAGGAACGCGATGATGGATAGCTTTGCGCAGATCCTTCAGCGGCTACCCAGAGGCGACGCATTGGCTTCCAACAGTGACTCTGGAAATGCCACACCGTTTAAGGTACAAGTTAATTTTGAAATCCCCATCTTCGAGGGTCAAATAGACGCAGATGCCGTAGATAAATGGTTAAATCTACTAGATGGGTATTTTTCTGTTCATGAATTTTCAAGTCGGGAAAAGATTGTTTTCGCTCTTCTCAAAGCAGCCCCCCACGTCAAGGACTGGTGGGAAACCTACTGCGAGTAGAAGGATGAAAGTACAGGCTCACTATTTTCGGCCGCACCCACTTGGAATGACTTTCGGGATGCCATCAAGGAGCAGTATTACCCTGTCGGAAGCTATGAGGACAAATACATCAAATGGACCACACTGCGGCAGGGACGAGACCAAGATGTGCCGGAGTTCACAAACATTTTTCATACCCTTCGCACACAGTTGGGTATCAAAGATTCTGAGCTGCATCTGGTACTCAAATACCGTGGCTGCCTGCACAAGTACATCCAAGAAGAGATGGGGTTCTTGAACATCCCCTCACTCGGCACAGCATACCGATACGCTGTCAAAATCGAGCAAAAGTTCAAACAGAAGAAGCGAGACTTTGGATTTGCAAATCCGAAGCCCAAAGGACAAACCCAAGGCGGGGTGACCCAAGACAACCCGTCGAAGCCGCAAGAAAAGAACAACACCACAAAGCTGAAGAAGGACACAGGAAAGTGGTGTGAGTTCCACAAGAGTCCCACTCATAACACAAGTGAGTGTCGGACCAAGCAGTCGCTGGTGGCCGAGTTGAAGGCTTCTGAATCAGATGCATGTTCCGACCCTGAGCTAGAACTCGACAAGGGGAATGACAAAGGGAAGCAGATCATTGATGCAGATCCCAGTGCCACAGTTGCCACCGCCAAGATCAAGAAAAATGAGCCCGAAGATCCAGAGGAGGGGGAGCGTCTTTTCCACTCACAGATGTGGGTGAAGGGTTCGCCGCTACAATTCATTGTTGACAGTGGCAGCAAAAAGAACCTCGTTTCAGCAGAGGTCGTGAAGCGGTTGGGCCTATCGACTACACCACACCCACAACCGTACAGTATCGGGTGGCTTCATGAAGGACGAGATCTCAAAGCTCGCCAGCAGTGCCGCCTTCCCTACAGCATCAAGCCCTTCATAGACGAGGTATTGTGTGATGTTACACCTCTGGATGTTTGTGATGTACTATTAGGCCAGCCATACTTATGGAGGCGACATGCTGTGTATGAGTCAAGGCCTCGTGCTGTCATTATTTCTTTGAATAATTCATTATACAGGATACCAGAGGTAGCTCCACCTACTGCCACATCCTTGATCACTACCAAGAAAGGCAGCAAGCTCATATCACAGACCAGGAAATTCATTTGTCTGGTTCACTCCCAAAATAAGGGGAAGATCGTTGCTACATCCATGACCCCTGCAAAGGGTTCCTACACGCAGCAGCAGCAACAAAGGGATACGGTCATGACAGAACACAGGAACAACTTCTCCTCACCCACATGGGTACCACACAAGTTTCAGGTGGGCAACAAAGTCTGGTTGCATCGACAGAAAGAACGTCTTACCAGAACCCATCAGAAGCTCAGACCACTCCGACATGGTCCTTACAGCAGTACCAAGGCTATGGGGAATAATGCTTTGGAGCACAGCATTCCTCCATTCTTTCGCCTGCACCAAATGTTCAACGTGGACCATTGGCAACCATGCTTCCCACCATCACTGGACACATCAGAGATTGCAGGACAAGTTCAGCAGATGGAGGAACTCAACGCAATGGGGACCATTGCTTCCTAAGGGGGGAGGAATGATCCAGGTGGATGTTGGTGGCCACCCACCAACCCATTTGGACCCCCACAACTGTCTCTTTCAGTCTTTTCAGTTTCCTAAATTGTAGCACAGTTTACTATTTTTAGCAGTTTTTCGGGTCCTGAACTTCCGGAGCCGTTTTGAGGCCCTAAACGACGTTTTTTGGGAAATCTGGGGGCAACATGGGTCCATGGACCGATGTTTCCCTTCCCAAAGTGGTAGTGCTCGGATAGATCTTTCTAACGAGCTATTGTACGCGTCAAACGGAGATCGTATGCCAAAGTTACGACCCCGGGAAATTGATGTACCAATTTACCCAAACGGGGCCCACAATTTGGCGTTTCATCTTCTAGGGTTAGGTTTCGGGATATGAAGGGTTTTCCATTGTTTCTCAACAATAAATAGGCCTTTGAGCCTCATTGTAATACAGTTCGGAACAGTTCAGAGGCATGTAGCCGCACATCTCTTCTCAGAGATAGCTACCATCGCCCTAGCTGGTTTATTTCCATTTCTGGTGGTATTCAGTATTTTCCATTAATGAAATGAATCATTATTTCCGCTGCATCTATGTGTTTATGGTTATTGCACCTCTGTATTTATGGTTATCTCTGTAATCTATTGCGTTCCTGTTTAAATCCGGATCACATTCTTATAAGTAGGCATGGCCTCAGCCCACTTCGTAAACTAGTCTACAACCACGATAATGTACTTGTGATTCGCCACTGAAGGCGGATTACAAGTCGTAAAATCAATACCCCACTTAGTAAAGGGATCAACGGTGACAACGGGAAAAAGAGGAGCTAGATGGGCATGCATTTTCCGAGTAAAAATTTGACACGGGTGACAGCTTTTGACTGCTTCCACACAGTATTTAAAGAGTGAAGGCCAAAAATAGCCGGCACGTAAGATGCACTGGGCTGTAGCAAGCCCTGATAGATGACCACCATAAGCTCCACTGTGGCAATCATTGAGCACTGACTCTGCTTCCTCTAAGGTTAAATAGCGCTGAAGGATTGAATCAACCCCTCGACGGTATAATGTGTCACCGATGATAACATATTTTTTAGCCACGTGACGTAATTTTCGACGTTCATCCTTGGAGAAAGTAGAGGGAAACTTCGAAGTCTAGAGATAGACAATGATATCTCCATACCAAGGGTCGAGTGAAGAGATGAGGAATAAATGTTCGTCGGAAAAACTTTCCTCAATAACAATATCCTCTCCACAAGGTAGCTCAGAAATTAGCTCTGCGAAAACCATGGATTTCTTAGACTTGGCAGACAAGAACTCGAGATCAAATTCTTGTAAAATGACTATCCATCGATTATATTTGCCCCCAATCACTTGCCTACTGAGGACAAATTGAAATGGATTGACTGCCGCTAAGACAAAATTTTTGCGTAGCAGGATATAATGACGGAGCCGCTGGACAGCATGGACAACTGCCAAGGCCAACTTCTCAGGGCCTATTAAGCCTCGGCTCAAATAATAAATCACATGCTCGGCGAGAGCATCATCTTCCTGAACGAGAACCATACCAATGGTTGATTCTATTGCAGCGAGATATAAAAGTAAGTCTCTACCATAATCCGGTGGACTCAAAAGTGGGGCAGAGACTAATGCCTTTTTCAAAGCATCAAACAACCACTATGAAAAGTCATCCCACACAAATGGAAATCCTTTTCATAGCAAACGCATGAACCCTTTAGTGATCTTGGCATAGTTTGCTATAAACCGTCTTAAGAAATTAGCCTTCCCTTGAAGACTTTGAAATTGTCGAATTGAGGACGAGGGAGGCAACTGAACTATCGCCTCAACCTTGAAGGGATCAACCTGAATCCCTTCATTAGACACGATGAACCCTAACAACCGACCGAACGTAACCGCGAAAACGCACTTGTTGTGATTCAACCGGATTTTATAAAAATGACATCGCTCGAAAACCAATCGAAGATGACTAGGGTGATCAGTTCTCTTTCGAGAACGAGCAGTGAGATCACCCAAGTATGCCTCGATGACATGTTTGATGTCGTGGAAAGCATATGACATGGCCCGCTTTAAAGTGGCTCCAACATTTTTAAGACCGAAAGGCATCTTTCTATATGCAAAGGTACCCCAGGGACATATAAAGGCTGTCTTATGTTGATCTTTAGGATGGATAAAGATTTCATTATAACCCGAAAAACCATCCATGAAGGAAAAAATCTCATTACCCGCACACTCATCGATAATCTGATCAATGAATGGCGTGGGGTAATCATCTTTCAGACAGGCCTTGTTTAAATCCCTAAAATCGATGCATACTCGGATTGTTCCTTGCTTTTTATCCACAGGGATTGGATTAGAAACCCAATCAGTAAGAGGAACAAGGTATATGAAACCCGCCTTTAGCAGCCTCTCAACTTCAGCTTTGATAGCTGCTGCTTTCCTAGGGTTAACCGGCTGAAGCCTTTGACGAACTGGTTTGGCGTTCTCATACGTCTTGATCTCATGTTGAACTATAAAAGGATCAATGTCAGGTATTTCCTCATAAGACCAAGCAAATACATCTCGAAATTACTTAAATAGGTCAGTGTAAATTTGAATTTCTTCAGGGGAAAAATTAATTCCGATGAAGAGATTCTTGATGATGTTAGGGTCCCTAGAGATGTTTATAGGTATCGTTTTTGAAATTACCGACATATTACCTTCGGCACAAATGTGTGCTCGAGCCAAAGGATTTGACATCGTAAGAACATCACTAGTAAAGAGCTCGGAGAATCTAGATTCTACTTCCTGCAATGGAGGAAGAAAGTACGAACGATGGTGTAAGTCTTCCCAAGGTCGATCTATGCCCATCATTGCTTTGAGGATTGCTTCTTCAGAAGGTAAAACTGTATCTAAGCAGTACAAGGCAGAGGTAGAATCAAGGCTCCAAGTCAGGGCCACATCACCATCTAACTCCTCTTCGGAAAAAGGAGCAGGGTGGTTGTCTGCAGAGTCTACGATAGACTTATATCTAAGCTCAGCTGCAGATATAGGGAATGCCATTCCATTTACTTTTCCTTCAACTAATGTGGTCGTAGGTGAAGGCAAGGTCCAAGGGTTTGAAAAATAATGAGTTCGAAAGAACTCTTCTCGAGGGGACTCCTTAGATGATGAAATGGCATTGATTTTAGCGAAAGGGGAGGGAAGATCAAAGGTACCCATTAATGAGGAATACATTCCCACTCCTAAATTCTTAGTAGGCAGGCGAGGGTTATCCACTAAAGGAACAATAGAGTCAGAGCTTGCTTGAGGATCAACTGGACAATAATCCATTTGATCAACCTTAACGATTTTCCCCTCATGAGGAAAGAAAATGACACGAAACAGGGTTGAAACAACGGTGTCCATTTCGTGTACCCATTTCCTTCCTAATAGGAGATTATAGTCTAGGTTAGCATCTATGACTTCTACTTCAATATTGACGACCTTCTCCCCAACACATATAGGAAAGGCTAGGATAATCCCATGCGGCTTATGAGAATGACCATCAAATGCAGTCAAGATGGTGGGTGAAGGAACAGCCGAAGGTGATCCAACAACCTTCCAGCATGACATCGACATGACGCATGTGGAAGCTCCTTCATCGATAATGGTACGAAAAATGTTGATTTTCCGATATGTAGACTTTATTTGAAAAGACATACGATGAGGGAGTCACTTTTTGACATTTAACATGTCAAAAGTGAGCACTAAATAATTAGCTGGATCGACTGCTCCAATCGTGGAAAGTAAAGCACTTCACTGAGCCGGACACGATTGGAGAACCTCTAAAGCGGACATGGCGCACAGACTCTGAGCTAGATCCTCCAAAATGGAGTAATTCTGGACAGCCCTGGCATTAGGATTAATAGTCGCGCATTTAGCAGAACCTTTCGGCATCCGTGGTATAGTCTCAACAGGGGGTCGCTCAATATGAAGGTTGGTATTTCCGAGAACAGTCTTGTCCTTGGAAGTTTCGGCTTCACCATAATCACATGACAGAGTAGTCACATGGACGTTAGAACCCATCATGAAAACATTCGATGATTTTTCCCCTTCCTGGTTGCCCCCTGCGGAGGTATTAGGATTTGAACTCACGCCAGCAAGAAGTTGTTGCCCATGGGGAAAAGGGTTAGTTAACACAACTTGAGAACTAGAAGTCCCTTGTTGTCCTAACAAGCGCGGAGCATCTTCAATCTTAGGGAAGAGATGAGTTAAATGGTCTCCACTGCACAACTTGCATGGAAACTTAACTTTCTTTCTAGACTCATTTCTACCACCACCAGTGTTGTTGCCGGACTTATTTGCATTAGGCTTCCCATCCTGGTTCTTTTTCTTACCTCGTCCTTTCTTTTTCCCATTGGAATTTTGATTTCCTTTGGGGTTATCGGATTGGACGACATTAATTGAAGAAGTTTTGGAAGCCGGGGGATTAGACGATGTCACTTGGTTTCTAGAAGCAGTTTGTAAGGACAACTGCTGCAATTGGTTCAACAAGTTCACAGTAGTTGTGTCTACCGACCCAATGATACCATCTACATGGGGACCTGGCTTCGACTTAGCTATGTCAACCTTAGACCCAAGAGCATCTGGCAAGTATTTTTGTAGGATCCCAAACTGAGAGTAGATCAATTCTAATTGCAGGGCCCTAAAAATAGCTTGCTCCTTAGAATAGACCCCAAACATGGAGACATCCTTGGAGATCTCGGGTTGTAAAGATTTCAAAAGCCACTCGAGACGGTACTCCGAAGGGATTTTGGCTTTAATGAGCCTCTTTCTCCATCTGCATTCCTGAATATGGTCAGAAATGTGAGTTGCCTTATCCTGACGAAAAGTGGCTAGAAGTTTAGTTTCGGCATCATAATGGACAGGCAACTGGAAATGATTTAGGAAAATATTGGCTAAGTCAGCGAAAGATGTAAAACTGCCCCCTGGATACTCTATATACCATTTGGCCGCATTACCAGTCAAGGTGCGATGAAAGAGTCTCAACCTAATCGAGTCATCGATAAGGGAGTTAGATGAGCACCACAAATGGAATGTGGTTACATGGTTGCCTGGGTCCTCACCACTCTTTCCTTCGAATTTTGGAATGTCCGAAGGGAGTTTGGTTGGGACCGGAGGCCAGGCCGGATTTTATTTGATTGGGTCATTTTTTAACTTAGTGAGATCTAGAAAGTTCAATGTTGCCAGAAACGGAAGCCTAGGAGGACCTTGGGGATTCCACCCAGACTGGGCAGAACTCCCAAATTTCTGAAAAGATTGTCCTGGATTTTGGGAGGCACCAGGCTGCCCGAAGTAACCAGTAGAACCGACTGAACCAAAAGGCAAGCCTTGTGATCCAGCAAAATTCAGAGTTTGACCAACTCCAGCCGCAAAACCTCCATAACCAGCAAAATTTCCTCCTAAAGGATTATAAGGAGTTGATAACCCCTGATAAGGATTCCAAGCCGAAGCAAGTGGAGGAATACTTTGAAATGAACTAACCATGGAGTACGGCCTATTCCCTTGTTGGCCGAAAAATGGATTCCCGGTTCCCGTGCTACTGACCCCAAGGATAGTTCAACCTTGGAAAGGATTGCTGCTTTGTCCTATAGAAGAAAAAGGCATGGATCCTACCATCGAGTTGGAATGTGGTATATGACCACTTCCGAAAGGAAAACCCTGGAATGAAGCCGATCCGCCCATCATGGACGTAGCGACACTAAATGGAACTGATGGAATACCCTGTGAGTGGGTGCCAAATGGGAAGAATCCAGTACCAAAAGCATTGGTTTGGGTATTTCCACTTGTGGACGAAATGGAGGTAGACCCAACTAAAGATGTGCTGGCAAAATATCCAAGCAAGGAAGTAGAGGAGATGGAAATCGTTCCTCCCCCTTGCACCGATGTTGGAGTTTGCATAGTCGTAGCACTTGTAGAAGCCATGCTTCCAGTAGTGGTCATCGATGGTAAGTGCATAACGTAACCTGGACTTGACGGTCTATGCGTTGGAGTCCCAACGTATTGTAATACGTTTGGATGACTAGATGGTAGTGGAGAATTTGGATCCGCTAACGACTCTCAGAGTTCTTCTACCTCTATGTTATTCTCCTCTTGAAATCGAACTTGAGAAAGGACTGGAGTGTCCCTCTCTTGTTCAGAAGTGTCAGGCCTTGCTTGAACAGTAATGCCCCCAAGAGGAGGATCAATCCCCGATGCGTCAACCGGCGTGGGACGGAACCCACTGGTAGTATTACCTCTGCGCCTTCTAGGAGAAGGCTCTAAACTTGGTGGTGAAAGACCAAATAGTCTTCGAGACCGTCTAGGAGATTGGTCAGCCACTTTGAATTTTGTGTTATGATCTAACTAAAGACTCAAAAAATTGAAAGCTAGGCCAACTAAGAGCACAGAGCACACACTATAAAGTCCCTAGAGATAACAACCAGTCAAACAACTTCCAAGTATTTCCACTCCGGGTGATTAGGACCGGACACCAAAATACAAGAAAGTGAAATAAGGGGCCTTCAGAAGATAGTCTGGGATGATGAGGGCCCAGTCATATCAGCGAAGGTATCAGAGGAAGTTACGTTGACCTCTTAACAACAGCCTACGCCGGTGCAAGCCCCCAAGCTTCGCAAGGGTGCCCTCCAGTAGTACTGTCGAGAGTGATGCAATGTTGACCTTAGGTGCCACAGGAATCCCCTCCGTAGCCACCTGTGTAGATCCCTAGGAGTAGCAACTATGGATACCAACTCGTTGCAGAAGCCAGGCGGAACAGTCGTGAGGTATGTTCAGACAAGTAGGAGAGGGGGTATCTCTCTTCCCTGTCTTCACAGACCCTCGTGATTAACTCCAAGATCTGGAGCTTTCCTGGTCTTCCTAACGCTATTGGATTTTCTCTCATTATTCAGACTCCTATGTTTGACGTTTATATGGCCTTGGAGAGTTAACTCTCCACTCGCCTAATCCAAGGGCCTAAAATACTAAACTTGTTGGTGTAACTGTCTTAAACAAAAAGTTCTAGTGAATTTTAGTTAGCGCTTGATTTTAAAATAGGTTGTTCTTTAAGTCACAAGGTAACAGAAGTGAAACTAGTGGTGTTTTTTGACGCAAAAGAAATTAATAAAAACTTAACTACATGCACATGCACTTTTTCATTTTTCGATGAAGAGCAATTTCTATAGGGTTCAGAGGAACTTCTAATATAACAAATTTTTCTTTTCTTTTCGTTAATTCACGCTTCACACTCACAAAAGTCAACAACTCTATGTATGCCTAAAAAGGTATGCAAATCTATCCTAATGCAACAAATATATGCGGATGCAAGACTTAAAACTACTCTAAAAACAAAAAAATGAAAGTTGCTTGCTTATCAATCTTTATCTTGCCACTTAAAATGTCTAGATGGAATATGAGATGCTACTATTCATTTCGTCTAAACACTAAAAACAAGTTCTAAGACAAACATAAAGCACTTTCACTCGCTAAAAGGAAACCAAATGAAAACCAAGTTCAAGAAAGCAAAACTAAGTTTTTCAAAAATATTTTCTTCAAAAGTAACAACAAAAGAGTCTTTTCAAAAATGCTCTCAACAACACTGAAACTTGTGATTGAAGAATAGGAAATCAAACACTTTTGTAAGTTGACACCACACAACAGATGAAAACTCAACAAAAATAAATGTGCTTAAAAGTGATCTTAACAATCAAAAGCAGCAATGAAAGCTTTGGCAATGAAAACCAAAAAGATCAAAAAGACAAATTCCAAGAAAGTGTCGATCAACAACTTTAATGAAACAAAGTGGATGGTCAAAAAAGGCGGTTTTTTCCAAGCAAGCAAAAAGTCACCAAAAGCAAGGTTAACACAAAGATTGAGATCAATCTTCCTACCCTGATAAATCAGAGCAGCCAAGATTCCTAGCAAGAAATCTTGCGTGCTTTAGCAAAAAATGATGACTCTTGCAATCAACAAAAAACAAGACCAATACTTCTTATACTCAGAGAGAATTCAGAACAAGATGCTCGCTGTAAAACAAATAACTGATACTGGAAAATGACTATTTCAGACTAACTCAAACTACCAGACAGACCTTCAGAGACAAAAAGATTTCCAAATCCTGAAAATTGCAAGATATACACGACTGTACTTATGTACAGAATGCGTGTATACGCTACTGTAACTAAGGAAACCTGCATATACGCGGGTTCACTTGAAGTAACATGTGTACATACGCCTCTGTAACTGAGAAAAACAACGTATATAAAAGGTTTCAAGAAAAATAATAAACAAACTGAAGAAACTAGCAAAACTTAAAGTTCAAGAACAGACCAGACATCAACAACAAACAAACAGGCAGCTGAGCCTTGAATGGCTTGAAAAACACCCAAACTAGGAACAACAAGAGTGTTGTCCCCAGTGGAGTCTCCAATTCTGATGGAGGGAAATGTTCCCCTAGGGCTTTTTGGGTTGAAACCCTAGCAGACTGAAAGTTGTTTATTCAAAGAAGCACACATTCACACAGTCATTATGCTATTATAAGCAAATTCTATTGTAAAGGGTACGTACCTTAGGTCCTATGTTCGAAAAGGCCCTTAGGGTCCAAACCCTTATTGGAGTTCCCTTCTTCTCTTTTGTCCTACAAAACGACCAATTCCAAAGAACACAGCAGTATATGGACAAAACCTTATAAAGAAACCATCTTCATGTTATAAATAAAGGTAGTTAGTTATGAAATCCGAACAACCATTTACATATGAATTCTAAACATGAATATCATTAACATAAAGAGGATTCATTTCAGGAACCAAGACATGTGTTTCTTTTATTATATACAAATAAAGTACATAAAAAGGAATGGTTTCACCTGAGTCACCTTCAGCAGGCTCCAAGCAAAGCTTCCTTCCGGATCTGTTCCAGCCTCAAGCCTTTAACAAACTCCTTCCATGACTCTCTCCATGATGTCACAAGTAATGGATGCACATCAACACACAAGGAAACAAGAGTTTCCTATGCAAATGGGGGTAGTGCAGAAGGCACAAGGGACTCCAGACCTGGTCAGGGGAAAAATCTCAGCATAATAACCTTTCTCTCTCTTCTCTCCTCCTTTAGGACTTCCCTTTGAGGTCTTTTTATACCTCTCCCAAAGTAGTTTTTTAGTTGGGAGTTGGTTGGGAACAGTTGGGCCACGGGCACTAACAGGTGATCAGCAGGTAAAACCCGCGATCTCTGCCCGAAAATAAGGAATTTTATATTTTTTTAAAGTGTTTTAATACATATACATGGGTTGGATATACATAGACCTGCGTATACACGCGTTTAACTCAGGGCAATGTCACGTATAAGGGATAAAACACTGTTTTTTAAATTTCAGGACTAGGTCTGGAAGGAGGGGTTGCCCTAGGCCATGAGTGTAGCATCACAAACCATAAGAGTGAGATTTGGAGCTATAACATATGTGGCCCACACTATAATTCTCTTCAAAATGGCTTAGATTTCAATTATATTATGGCTCATATATCTTCGTGGCTCACATATAATCTGTGGATCACATATATTCTATATAATCTCTATGATGGTTTGCATACATTCACATTGGCTCATATGAAACTATGGCTCGCTATTCTTTGTGTCTCGTTGTTGTAATGACTCACTTATCTCCATGGCTCATACTCTAAGGCTTGGTCTTACTATGTGATGGATCTCACTCTATACTCTTACATGGATCTCACACTACACTTTGTGACATCACTCCTATACTTTGTATCGCTCCTATGCTCTGTAGCATTGCTCCTATACTATACTTATATTGTTGAGAAATTAAGGTCAATCTTAATTATTCAATTTCTCTTAAATATGATTGCTGCTTGAGATATTACTTCTTTAGATTCTGCTTCTTATCTATTATTATCTTCAAAAGTTACCAAAATCAAGAAGATCAAAATACATAAGTACACAAGATATTAGCACCAAGCCACGGCAAAAACCTCTCCTAAATTCTGAGAGGAAAAACCCTTTGAACTCTTTCTTATAGATTCTTTATTGAGAAGTTACATGACCTAAATATTGACTCATAAATTCCTTCAACCTCAAATGGAAATACCTCCAAACGTGTACCCAAACATATTGTACATTTCTGCAGTGAATGAGCATGACATTCTGCATCAACAATCTCGAATAGGCTCTTCCAGCCTCTTTCTACCCTTGCATTTCATGAAGATCCTCCATACTTTGTGAGGACGGTGATTAGGGCTTGATTATAGGGCTTCGTGATGCAACAATAGTGACTGTCCAAAATAGCGAGAGCAGAACCCTTTGATTTCAGAGTGAAGTCATATATGAGAATAGAGTTAGGGCTCTTCTAGCCCTACAATACCTTAAATCCTTTCAACAGTAATCTTCTCCTCGCATCTACGACTAGAACAACGCTTCAACCTAACCATATAGTTATGAAAATGTGAATCCCTAGTCCAGATCAAAATGTCGTGAGGGAGAGCAAACTTAATGGTATCTTCGCATGAGGGAACAAGCTTCCTCACTTGTTCTGGCTACCCTTCCTTCCTTCGACCTTGTTACTATTTCTCCTCTTCGTGGGTGAGTGTGAGTGAACGCATTTTGAGGAGGATGCAAACATAGCCTATATATAGGCTTACCCTTTCATCTATTGAGCCAACATGAGCCTAGATTAGGCTGACATGTTCTCTTAATCAAATAATTAGGCTGACGTGAGTCTAGAAGGCTTCCATAATTTTCTTTGAGTGGTATCCTTGCAATAATTTTGTGGGTACATGTTGGAGTATTTCATTGATGATCTAGAAGGACTTACATTCATTACATTTACATGAATAATAATACATGATTGTCTTCATTTTACATGACTTGTCTAAGGCTCACAATTGGAGCAAAAATAATTCTTTGATACGAAAATACATCATTACAATATTTGACATAATGAAGACCGAATCTAGTTAGACTATTTTCAACACTCCCTCTTAACTAGGGAGGTATTCATACATACATGGTACATGGATATTCTCAATACAAGAGTTATCATAACCAAAGAGTCGGATTAGTTATCCATTTGTTCCAGCATCATTTTAACCAACATTGTTTCCATATAGCAAGGCCTTGACTAGTCACTCTATCTCTCAAATAGATCAGGGCACAATGTTGGCAAGACCAATAACTTATAGACACACTCGTCATTGTCTCTCTTAGGGTCATACCCACCCGGGTGTTCTTTGAGTATGCCGTACTAGGACTATTCTCATCTTGGATTCCCAACCCTCAAGAATATCAGTCCTCTTGCCCATTCTTCTCTTAGATGCCCTACAACATCCTCAAAGAGTGTCGGATGCCAGATGATAACTCAATCCTCCATTTCTTCTTCATTCTTTGAAGACAGAAATGTAGTGTCTGTCTTTCCCGCTCAAATAGGGATGACATATCAACTAGGCCAAGCTTGTCTTGAAAGTACACAAGATTCTTGTTCGGATGTGATTTCGTTAATATGTCGCAGTCTGCTCATCTGTGGGAATATGCTCCAGCTTCATCACTCCATCCTGCACTAGCTTCCACATATAATGATACTTGTTATTTATGTGCCTTGTCTTCCCATGAAACACTGGGTCCTTAGACAATCTTATACGGCTGGAATTATCACAATGAATAGTTGTGAGGCCAATGATCGTGCAAATAAGTCGGATAATAATTTCCTTAACCAGACTGCTTCCCAGTTGACATCACATGCTTGGCTGCCACCCAATGGTCATGATGAGGCTCCGTCTAGAACTGACTGAGAACATTCACTGTAAAACATATTTTTGGTCGAGTATTTACTAAATACATCAGGGATCCAATTAATTGCATGTACCTTGTGGAATCCACCAAAATGGATTCAGAGTTTCTCAACAGTCTCAAGTTCGTGATCATCGGAGTCATCATAGGCTTGCACTCCATCATATTAAACCTTTTGAGAATTTAAATTACATACTTCCCTTGACCCAAATAAATCACATTGGGTTCTTTCCATTCTTCCAATCCCAGTTAATAATGCATGGATCCTGGATCTTTCATATCAAACTTTGTAGTCAGTTGTTTCTTACATTCCTGAACATGTTCTTCTACATCAGTCAGTAAAATATCATCTACATATAGTAAGATGATAACAAGTTCATCTTTTACCACTTTGATGTAGAGGTTGGGATCAGTCAAAATTTTGGTAAAGCCCAGTCTTTGCAGATAAGCGTCCATCCTGGCGTACCATGCTCTAGGTGCTTGCTTGAGGCCATATAGAGCCTTTTTCAACTTGCAAACATATCCTTCTTTACCTTTGACTTCGAATCCCAAAGGTTGCTCAATATAGACTTCTTCATCTATGGTGCCATTTAGGAATGCAGTCTTTATGTCCATTTGATGAACTTTCCACTTCATGGATCCAGCCAGAGAGATCAGTGACCGAATGGTTGTATATCTTGTTGTAGGAGCAAAGGTTTCTTCATAGTCAATTCCTTCTTCTTGTGAGAAATCCCTAGCCACAAATATGGCTTTGTATTTGTCTATGCTAACATTTGCAGCATGCTTAATCTTGTAAATCCATTTCAAAGTTACCATAGATTTGTTTTCTAGTCTAGGAACAATTTCCCAAACCCCATTCTTCATTATAGATTGGTATTCCTCATTCATGGCAGACTTCCACTAAGGGTGCTTGTAAGCTTCTTCAAACATGGATGGCTCATCTTCTATCAATTTTGACATGTAGGCTTCATACCCAGAGTACCTTTTGGGTTTCTTACTTTCTCTAAATTTTCCACTTGCCTGATGTCCTTCAGCTTCTTGAAGTGTGGAGGTCAACTAATTAGGTCTCTTCCTCTTTTAAGGGATAGTGATAGGTTCGCTTGGACCTTCATCTTCTTGATGAGCATTTTCTTCTTCTTTGTTGACTTCTTCCTCAAATATAGGAATATCTTCTTCATCGGAATCGAATGAAATGTCTTTTGACCTTTTGAATGCAATATTTTCATCAAAGATTACATCTCAGCTTACCTCTATATGATGTCCTTCCTTGATGTAGATTCTATAAGCTTTGGATGAATTACTATATCCCACAAATATTCCCTTCTTGCTTGTTGGATCCAGCTTCTTCCTTTTATCCTTGCAAATGTGGATATATACCGGACATCCAAATATTCAGAGATGATCCATAGTAGGCTTCTTCCCAGTGAAGACTTCTTCGAGTGTTCGATTATTCAGAGACTTATGGGGACTTCTATTTTGAACATAGACAACAGTCATTGTTGCTTCCCCCCATAGGAATTTCGGTAGATCTTGGTCATGAATCATTGCTTTGACACTTTCTTCTATGGCTCTGTTCTTTCGTTCTGCTACTCCATTCTGCTTAGGATTATATGGAACTATGAGCTCCCTCTTAATCCAAACCTCGTTGCATAAGGCTATAATTTCCTTAGAAGTGTATTCTCCACCATTATCAGATCTCAAAATTTTGACCTTCCTTTCTGTGAGATTTTCTGCTTCATCTTTAAATTCTTGAATTTTTGAAAATACTTCATCTTTGGATTTATGAAGGTAAATACAAGTTTTCCTGGAGTGGTCATCTATAATGGTGACATAGTATAGATGACCTCCAAGAGATTAGGTCATGGGACCACAGACATCAGAGTGTATGAGATCAAGTATTTCTTGAGCATGTGATGTGCTATGTCCAAATGGTTTCTTTGCAATCTTGCCCAATGCACAACCCTTGCATACACCTTCATGTTCTTCCTTAAGATTTGGGATTCCATTCACTATGGAGTTTAGGGTTGGAAGAATTTTGAAGTGTAAGTGACCCAACCTTCTATGCCATAATTCACATGGGATGATTTCAATATGAACGAGTGCTTGATTTATAGGAGAGGCTAATCTGTATAATTTGCCTTCTTAGACACCAATGGTTCTAGCTTTTTCCAGACTTGAATATTTAGCCCAAACAACTACTTTTCCATTTATAAAAGCTACTCTATCACCCTTTTCTTCTAAAGATTGAATAGAAATTAGATTTTTGCATAGACCTGGAACATAGAGGATGTTGTTGAGATGAATGCTACTTCCATCATCAAGCTTAATGAAGGTAGATCTGATGCCTTTCATTGGATAGTTTTTGTTGTCACCAAGCTCCACAGAATAGGAGGACTTTCCCTTGGAGAGTGTCTTGAGTTGATGATGGTGATTGATCATATGCCTTGAAGCTCCACTTTCTATTACCCAAATGTTCTCATCTTGGAATGTGCCCGAGAGTGTGAAGAATAAGCCATCAGCTTTTGTAGATCTATCAGTTTTGGAGATTAGATAAACCAATACTTGCTTGATCTTTTGATTGATGAGGCTTCACAACCATAGCCCAATACTTGCCAATTGCTGCATCAAGGTGTTGATCTTCTTTACACCCTTTGTTGAGCCACCCTCTAATATCATGTTGAGAAATTAAGGACATTCTTAATTATTCAATGTCTCTTAACTATGATAGCTGCTTGAGATATTACTTCTTTAGATTCTGCTTCTTATCTATTACTATCTTCAAATAGTTACCAAAACCAAGAATATCAAAATACACAAGTACACAAGCTATTGGCACCAAGATAGGGAAAAAACCGCTCCTAAATTCTTAGAGGAAAATCCCTTTGAACTCTTTCTTATAGAATATTTATTGAGAAGTTACATGACCCAAACATTGACTCAGAAATGCCTTCAACATCAAATGACAATACCTCCAAATGTGTACCCAAACATACTATACATTTCTACAATGAATGAGCATGACATTCTGCACCAACAATCTCGGATAGGCTCTTCTAGCCTCTTTCTACCCTTTCATTTCATGAAGATCCTCCATACTTTGTTAGGATGGTGATTAGGGCTTGATTATAGGGCTTTGTGATGCAACAACAGTGACTTTCCAAAACAGCGAGAGCAGAACCCTTTGATTTCAGAGCGAAGTCATATATGAGAATAGAGTTAGGGCTCTTCTAGCCCTACGATACCTTTGATCCTTTCAACAATAATCTTCTCCTTGCATCTACGGCTAGAAAAACCCTTCAACCCAACCATATAGTTATGAAAACGTGAAGCTCTAGTCCAGATCAAAATGTTGTGAGGGAGAGCACACTTGATGGTATCTTCGCATGAGGGAACAAACCTCCTCACTTGCTGCGGCTACCCTTCCTTCCTTCGACCTTGTTACTGTTGCTCCTCTTCATGAGTGAGTGTGAGTGAATGCATTTTGAGGAGGAGCCAAACGTAGCCTATATATAGGCTTACCCTTTCATTTATTGAGCTAACATGAGCCTAGATTAGGCTGACATGTTCCTTTAATCAAATAATTAGGTCGACGTGAGTTTAGAAGGCTTCCATAATTTTTCTTTAAGAGGTTTCCTTGCAATAATTCTATGGGTACACATTGGAGTATTTTATTGATGATCTAGAAGGACTTACATTCATTACATTTACATGAATAATATGTTGGCATTATGATTCAAGTGTTGTCCTTGATGGCAACTCACTTAGAGGTTGGTACAGGTGCTCAGAGGTTGGTACAAGTAATTAGAGGACAGATCTTAGTACAACATGCCAAGAAAGTTCATATACGCAGGTTCTCTATATATCAAGTCGCGTGTACACGCTGGTTGGCTTCAGTAAAAGCGCGTGTATGTGGAAAACTTCTCTTTGGTCCATAGCGGTTATTCCTTGGAAGTTGTGCCTATGATTTTGGACCTTGATGTTTCGACGAACGTGTTGATCCCTAGTTTTGAAGATGATGGTATTGGATTTCTATGGTTTTGGCTCTTGGTATTGAACAAGGCCTAAGGCTATATAAGGAGAAGGAAATCATTAGGCAAGGGCATCTGAAAAAGTCTTGAATATCTGATGAAGTATTAGATCTAGTATGCAGGTTATTGGTTGATGAGGTATTGCTTGATCTGAGCTAAGGAGAGATCTCACTGGTTAATGGAGAACTAGATCTAAGGAGAGATCGGGATCAAATGGTTTGAAATGAAATATCTTTATATGGTTGGTTATGCGTATTTCTAGATCTGCATACTGACGCAATGTTATGTTCTGGGTATAACTGAAATCTGGAACAACTGCAAGTTATGAAAAATTATTTTTAGATCTGTACGCAGGTTGTCTTTGGTAAAACCGCGTGTATATGCGGGTTGCCTTCATTATAGTAGAGTATATCTTTTGGAGCTTGATTTTTGGGTTGCAGCTGGATCTGACTGTTAGTGCAGAGTTCTGTAGTCTGCTCCGTGTTCTGGTGACTGGGTTTGATAGGGTTTCAGTGGTTCAGTAATTCAAAGATTGATGATGCTAGTATTGGTTGTTTCATGATTTGTGAATGAATCATGGTCTTCAGATTGTAATGTTGTGCTTCAGGAGTATCCAATCTGAAAATTGACGAAAAGTGGTACCTGAAGGAAAGAAGATTGTAGGCCAGCACCTACGTACTAGTATCTTAGCTAGTACAAGAGCAAAGGGGGTTGGAGCTCCCTTCCAAGGAAGTTTGGAGAACGAGAGAAGGTTGAAGCTTTCTGCAGGTTGTAGCCTGCGTACTGGTATAAGGCTGCACCAGTACAAAATATTGTAAACTGAAGTTCTTATTAAAGAAAGATAGAGACGACTTGCAGCAGGTGGTTTTCACCCACATTGGGTTTCCACCTTATATCATGGTGTTCATGTGTGTGCCTTTTGTGTGATGATCTGTTCTGCTATACTGCATCTGTTTACTCTTAATATGATGAATAATGTCCTGATGCATTTAACTGGAGATAAACTAACTGAATTATAAGATTTATGGTTATACGCTGGTTTCTTTAGACACAGTAGCGTGTACACGCTGGTTCACTTAACTGAAGTAGCGTATATGTTTCTGAGCATTGAAAAAGTTTTATTGATCTGATAATATTGATTCACCCCCCCCCCTCTCAGTATTATTTCCAACAATTGGTATCAGAGCAGGTCCTTCAGAGAAGCTTGATCGCTTGAAGGTAGATCGTTCATCATGAGCAAGTACGAGAGAGAAGCATCAATCAGGCCATCGGTTTTTGATGGGACAAACTTCAATTATTGGAAGGTAAGAGTTACTGCCTATCTTCAATCTCTTGGTACAGAAGTCTGGGACATCGTAGAGACCGGCTACACTTTTCCTTCAGCTACTCCTACAGATGCAGCCAAGAAAAAGAAATATGAAACAAATGCGAAAGCAGTCAATACTCTATTAGGATGTATATCTCAATCAGAATTCATGAAGGTAATGCACTATAAATCTGCAAAAGAAATATGGGACAAAATTGTCACGAGCTATGAAGGAGACGAACAGGTAAAGCGTGCTAAACTTCTAACTCTCAGGATTAAGTATGAGACTCTCAGAATGTATAATGATGAAAGTGTGGATAACTATTTCCTTAGGGTTGATGAGATTGTTAATTGCATGAAAAACTTGGGTGAAGAAATAAAAGAGGCTATTGTGGTTGAAAAGGTTCTAAGATCTTTGTCCCCCAAGTTTGAATCTAAAGTGTCTGCCATAGAAGAAAAGGAAAATCTGCAAATTCTTACTATGTCTCAGCTTCACGGGATTCTAACCGCTTATGAAACGAGAAAGGGAGGTCCATCAGACAGAAGAGAAGCTGCCTCCAAGGCTTTAGGCAAAGGAGAGTATTATGAAGCAAGTCACGTGCCAGAAGATGAAGAAGAGGAATCAAATTTTGTCAGAAATCTTCAAAGGGGTTCTGGAAGGTTCAGAGGTAAGTTACCTTTTAAATGCTTTACTTGTGGAAGAGTAGGTCATTATGCTGCCAGATGTCCTCACAAAAACAAGAATGACAAGGGAAAGGAACCTATTAAATGGAACAAGAAACAAAATGAAAAGAAGAAAAGCTATTACACTCATGAAGATAGTGCTGGTCTTTCAAATAGTGATGAAGATGAACAAGGTAATAGATATAAATTGTTAATGGCTTTTGAAGATGATGACTATATGGATGCTATAGATGTAGAAGGATTTTATGAAGAGATGAAAGATCTCAAAGTTTGCTTAGAAGAGAAGAGTGTTATTATTGATTCTCTACAATGTCAACTAGCTGAAAAGGAAAAACATCTTGAAAAATTGGAATGTGAGATTGTCTGTCTTAGAAAGGAGATTGAGAAAACAAAAGCGATTAATCTTAAATTTGTTAAAGGATCTGAAACCTTGGATGAGATTATCAATGTGCAGCGATATCCTCTGATCAAGACAGGTCTTGGATATAATGGAGAAACATCTCAAGCCTCTACCTCTAAAAGCTATCTCGATGCAGCAAGGAGAAGCGAGCAAAGGCCAAATAAAAGTCATCAGGTGAATCAGGGACAGTTTACCTCAAGAACAAATAAAGACCATCAAGAAATTCGGGGACAAACTGCCTTAAGGACAAACAAAAGCTACAATCAGCCCTAGGTAAAATCTTCCCAATTTGCTCCAAGAATGAATGTGAATAGAAGCTACAATCGGTTGGATGATAGATCTGATTATCGCAAAATTTTCTTTAATGGCCAATGCTTTTCTTGCCATAACTTCGGTCACAAAGCAGCTCAATGTGTTGCCTACAAGACAATCATGACCAGAGAAGCTCAAAAGCAAGGCAGAATGACTGGAACCATGAAAAGGTCTTATAACAACTTTTCGGTTCTTGAAAATGAAGTTGAATGCTCTATTTGTAATAACTTTGGTCATGAAGACTCTGAATGCAGGAGTAGGTTCCGGAAGACAACTCAGAAGGAACAAACCTCAAATGTCAGAACATGGAGAATAAAGGAACCACAACCAGAAAGATGTGGGATAGCCTTTTATGCAGAAGGTCAAGAAAGTCTATGGTACATTGACAGCGGATGTTCGAAGCATATGACAGGGGACAAAGAAAAGCTTGAGTCATATACCGCATTAGAAAAGGGGAAGAAAGTTTCTTTTGGAAACGAAATCTCTACAGCTATAAAAGGAAAAGGTGTTGCTCCATTGAAAGAGAAGGTCAAAGCTGGAAATGTTTTGTATGTTGATGGATTGAAGCATAATCTTCTGAGTGTCAGTCAGATGTGCGATCAAGGAACAGAAGTAATATTTAGATCAAACGGATGTTGTGTTCGTGATCTTGATACAGGTAAAACAGTGATCAAAGGAAGAAGGACTCCAAATAATCTATACATATTTGAAGAAGGACCACAACAATGCTATTTGAGCAAGGATGATGAACACTGGCTATGGCATCGAAGGTTGGGGCATCTAAGCTTTTCACAAATAACAAAAGCATGCAAATATCAGGCTGTTCGTGGTCTTCCAGATATCAAAATTCCAGACAACACTATATGCAAATCTTGTCAGTTTGGAAAGAAAACCAGAACTAACTTTCCAGAGAAGGAAGGATCAGCCAGCATACCTCTTGAGCTAGTCCATACAGATGTATGTGGTCCATTTAGGAAAAGGACACCTCGAGGAGAAGAATATTTGATATTATTCATTAACGATTTCTCCAGGTTTGTCTGGTTAGGGCTTATGAAGCACAAGGATGAAGCATTCGAAAAATTCAAATCCTTCAAAGCCTTGGTTGAAAATGAATCAGGACACAAAATTAAGTGCCTCAGATCTGACAGAGGTGGGGAGTTTACCTCAAACGAATTTTTCGATTTCTATGAAGAACATGGGATAAGAAGAGAATTCTCTACAGCTAGAACTCCTCAGCAAAATGGGGTTGTGGAAAGAATGAACAGAACAATACAACAAATGGCTTGTGCTATGCTTGATGAATCAGGTACTCCCGCAACCTTTTGGGGTGAGGTTGCACATGCTGCGGTTATTATTCTTAACAAAACAAATGTTCGAGTAAACAGCACTCAAACACCTCATGAGCTCTGGAGTGGTGAGACTCCTTCGGTGAGGCATTTCAAAATCTTTGGGAGCAAGTGTTATATTAAGAATACTGATGAGCAACTTGGAAAACTTGAACCAAGAGCAGATGAAGGCATTCTTCTTGGTTATTCTCCACATAGCAAAGCATACAAGTGCTACAACAAAAGACTTGGCAGAATTGTTGACAGCATTGATGTAGTGGTTGATGAGAAGGGATATATTCCTAGGCAAGTTCATCATGAAGACATTGAAGAAGATGAAGGTTACCCTCAAAGGCAGAATGATGAAGAAGAAGAATCTCAAGAAGAAGAAGAACCTCAAGAAGAACCAGAGGAGCAGACAAGAATAGAAGAGAAGACTCCATCCAGATATGTTCAAAAGAATCATCCAGAATCTCAGATTGTGGGGCAGAAAGAAGCAGGAATACAAACAAGAATAAGAATTGCAGAAGCTTCAAGCTATTTGACATTACTCTCTTCTACTGAACCACAAAATGTGAAAGAGGCATGCAAAGATGAATGTTGGGTCAAAGCAGTGGATGAAGAACTTGAGCAGATCGAAAAGAACAATACTTGGGAATTGGTTCCTAGACCAAAAGATAAAAATGTCATAGGGACTAAATGGGTCTTCAAAAATAAATTGAATGAAAATGGAGAAGTAATTAGAAACAAGGCTAGACTTGTTTGTAAAGGGTATGCGCAGCAAGAAGGAATAGATTTTGAAGAGACCTTTGCTCCTGTTGCAAGACTTGAGGCCATCCGAATGTTCCTTGCTCTCTCAAGCTTTCAAAACTTCAAGGTATTTCAAATGGACGTGAAATCAACCTTTCTGAATGGAGACTTAGAAGAAGAAGTATATATTGAATAGCCAGATGGTTTCATTCTTGGGAATGATCCAAACCTGGTATGCAGATTGGAAAAGGCTCTCTATGGTCTCAAACAAGCTCCAAGGGCTTGGTAATATCGGTTGGACAAATATCTTCACCAACAAGGCTTTTCAAAAGGATCAGCAGATAGCAACCTCTATATAAAAGTTGAAAATAACAAATTGCTAATACTTGTTGTTTATGTAGATGATATTATCTTTGGCAGCAATGAAGAGACTATGAGTCAAAACTTTGCCTTGGTTATGCAGAAAGAATTCGAAATGTCATTACTTGGAGAATTGACATACTGCCTTGGATTGCAAATCCAACAAAATGAAGGAGGCATCTTCTTGTCTCAAACCAAGTACCTCAAGCAGATCTTGAAGAAGTATGGCATGGAAGAGTCAAAGCCAGTATGTACACCCATGGTTACAGGATGCAGCCTCAGTGCAAATGATGAATCAGCAGCAGTTCATCAACCAACTTCTAGATCCATGATTGGGAGTTTGCTTTATTTGACAGGTACCCGACCAGATATTATGCATGCAGTAGGAATTGTTGGAAGATTTCAAGCCAACCCAAAGGAAACTCATCTTCAGGCAATCAAAATAATCTGCAAGTATCTTCAAGGGACCCAAAACTATGGCTTATGGTATCCTAGAGATACAGATCTCACTCTTCATGCTTACACAGATGCAGATTGGGCCGGAAGTGTGGATGATAGGAAAAGCACAAGTGGTGGTGCTTTCTTCATGGGTTCCAGATTAGTATCTTGGTTCAGCAAGAAACAGAGTTCGATTTCCTTATCTACAGCTGAAGCAGAATATGTGGCTGCGACATCTTGTTGCACAAAACTTCTTTGGATGATGCAGACCTTGCAGGATTTTCAAATCACTTGCACTCCACCAATCTCTATCTTATGTGATAATACAAGTGCAATCAGCATTTCAAAGAATCCAGTCATGCACTCAAAGACCAAGCACATACCAATCAAGTACCATTTTCTTCGGGAACAAGTGCTTGAGCAGAAGATCAAACTGGAGTATGTTCCTTCTAAGGAACAAGTTGCTGATATTCTCACAAAACCACTGCCCAGGGAAACTTTTGAATATCTCAGACAAAAGCTGGGAGTATTTGATGCTTCATCCTGCTGTTGAAGCTTATCTGTTCTGCAAAAAAGTTGGTATACGCAAGTTACGTAAGGGATATACGCGTATATACGCCGAATTATGTTGGGAAAGTCGCGTATATGGTGTACGCGTGTTGCAGAAATCATATCCACGTGTGTACGCAGTTTTCTGCAGAGGAAGTCGCATATATGGAGTTCTGAACAGCAAGGGCAGACTCCGGTCGGAGAAGGTCTGAGATGGGTATGCCAGAAATCTTCAGGCACAGGCTCAGGGGGAGTAACAAGCACAGGTTCAGGGGGAGCAAATTAAAGTCTCATAAAGAATTGTTGGCGTTTAGATGCTTTTGGTTCTAGTACACAACTGTTGTTGGTTTCAGGAGAAGGAGTTTAGAAGAAAATCTCGGTTGCTGATCTAAAAGATGTGTATCAGATGTTGCTTGTGACTTTCATAAGTCTTGGTCTAGATTTGTTGTCTCTATGTCATGTATCTCTTCTGTGATATCTCTTTTATGGTGTCAAGGTCATGTAATGGCCTATGTTGGTTTCCCCACTATGCCTGGGATAAATGATGTAATATAATTGGTTGTTTCTGATGTATCCCTTCTTAGTTGGGAGTATGGATGTCACTATTGAGTCTTTTGGTAATAGGAAGGTCCCTTATGGTGTATAAGTCTTGGTTCCTTTGAAGAACATCTTTTGCATATCTTGCCTACAGTCAGAGGAAGCATGTTTCAGCACAGCCAAGCAAAGATATCAACATGTACTCAGGGGGAGCATAGCCCTTTGCCCTTGATGTCAAAGGGGGAGAGTGACTTGGTGTGGTGGTTTCCATCAAGTCCAAAGGGGGAGATTGTTGGCATTATGATTCAAGTGTTGTCCTTAATGGCAACTCACTCAGAGGTTGGTACAGGTGCTCAGAGGTTGGTACAAGTAATCAGAGGACAGATCTTAGTACAGCATGCCAAGAAAGTTCATATACGCAGGTTCTCTATATATCAAGTCGCGTGTACATGCTGGTTGGCTTCAGTAAAAGCGCGTGTATGTGGAAAACTTCTCTTTTGTCCATAGTGGTTATTCCTTGGAAGTTGTGCCTATGATTTTGGACCTTGATGTTTCGACGAACGTGTTGATCCCTAGTTTTGAAGATGATGGTATTGGATTTCTATGGTTTTGGCTCTTGGTATTGAACAAGGCCTAAGGCTATATAAGGAGAAGGAAATCATTAGGCAAGGGCATCTGAAAAAGTCTTGAATATCTGATCAAGTATTAGATCCAGTATGCAGGTTATTGGTTGATGAGGTATTGCTTGATCTGAGCTAAGGAGAGATCTCACCGGTTAATGGAGAACTAGATCTAAGGAGAGATCGGGATCAAATGGTTTGAAATGAACTATCTTTATATGGTTGGTTATGCATATTTCTAGATCTGCATACTGACGCAATGTTATGTTCTGGGTATAACTGAAATCTGGAACAGCTGCAAGTTATGAAAAATTATTTTTAGATCTGTACGCAGGTTGTCTTTGGTAAAACCGCGTGTATACACGGGTTGCCTTCATTATAGTAGCGTATATCTTTTGGAGCTTGATTTTTGGGTTGCAGCTGGATCTGACTGTTAGTGCAGAGTTCTGTAGTCTGCTCTGTGCTCTGGTGACTGGGTTTGACAGGGTTTCAGTGGTTCAGTAATTCAAAGATTGATGATGCCAGTATTGGTTGTTTCATGATTTGTGAATGAATCATGGTCTTCAGATTGTAATGTTGTGCTTCAGGAGTATCCAGTCTAAAAATTGATGAAAAGTGGTACCTGAAGGAAAGAAGATTGTAGGCCAGCACCTACGTACTAGTATCTTAGCTAGTACAAGAGTAAAGGGGGTTGGAGCTCCCTTCCAAGGAAGTTTGGAGAACGAGAGAAGGTTGAAGCTTTCTGCAGGTTGTAGCCTGCGTACTGGTATAAGGCTGCACCAGTACAAAATATTGTAAACTGAAGTTCTTATTAAAGAAAGATAGAGATGACTTGCAGCAGGTGGTTTTCACCCACATTGGGTTTCCACCTTATATCATGGTGTTCATGTGTGTGGCTTTTGTGTGATTATCTGTTCTGCTATACTGCATCTGTTTACTCTTAATATGATGAATAATGTCCTGATGCATTTAACTGGAGATAAACTAACTGAATTATAAGATTTATGGTTATACGCTGGTTTCTTTAGACACAGTAGCGTGTACACACTGGTTCACTTAACTGAAGTAGCGTATATGTTTCTGAGCATTGAAAAAGTTTTATTGATCTGATAATACTGATTCACCCCCCCCCCCCCCCCTCTCAGTATTATTTCCAACATAATAATACATGATTTTCTTCATTTTACATGACTTGTGTAGGGCTCAAAATTGGAGCAAAAATAATTCTTTGATACAAAAATACATTGTTACAATATTTGACGTAATGAAGACCGAACCTAGTTACACTATTTTCAACATCTATGACATTGAATTATGTTGACATCGAATTATATTACAGTGAAGTGGCCTCACTTGACTCATGTGACAACACAATATACTCTCGTGTAGCTTGCAATGGTTATTTTATGTGGCTCACACATATTATCTATGAGGCTCACTAAGCTCGCGTTTACTGCAACTCATTGTGGCTCGCAATCACAGTGGCTTACTATCTCTGTGGGTCACTACAATGCAGTAACTCACTCTGAATTCATTAAAGTGGCTCGATACATCATTGTGGCTCACTAGGTTCGATTTATCATAGTGACTCTATACATTGTAGTGGTCTTGCTACATTCAGCATATATATTCCTATAGCAGTGAGACTGTGACCTGTGTGACAGTGTCTTGGTATACCTTAGTGGCTCGCATCTTACACTCTATGATGTGTGAAAGTGAGACCATGATCTATGTGATGGCAGTATTTATATAACAGTGAACTCAATATATATATATATATATATACAGTGACCTTGATAACAGTGATGACATTCCCCTGATGACAGCACTAACCTTGATGACAGTGATGACATTCTCTTGATGGCAGTAAGCTTTGATGTATGGTAGTTGATCTAAACCTTGGGGAGAGGACCCCAATATTTGAAAAATTGAAATGCCAAAAAAAGAGGAGAACACACAGTAAACAAAATCACAAAGAATTTTTTTATTAAAACAAAGGATAACTATAAAAGATACATTGTGGTGGACACTTTGTCCTTTTACAAAATGTGACGTTTTACTTATAGCCTTTTTTAGTTACAATACCACGGGTAAATTCCATGGGTGGGTAAATACCATGGATGAAAGAATACCATGGGTGGATGTCACTTACAATACCATGAGTAAATTATGGGTGGATAAATACCATGGGTGGATGAATACCATGGGTGGATACCACTTTCCATTCAGATCATTCCTCCCCCCTTAAGAAGAAATGGTCACCATTGCGTGAAGTTCCCTTTGGAGAAGCCTTTGTTGAATATGAAGAGCCACTGAAGAGAAGGGCTTTGCGTGGTTAACCCATAATTGTTATGAACTAATATCCGAGGATTGAGATATCATGTATTTCTTGTGACCCATTGTGATACTAACAGTGTGCGGCCTAGAAAATGGACTTCGATGAAGCATGGGTTTTTGGATGACCCATAACCATGACAAACAAATATTTGAGCATAGAGATACCCTATAATGCTTGTGACCAATTTTGATATTAACAGTGTGCAACATAGCAAATGGACTTCGATGACAAGGATTTTGTGCAGTTGACCCATAACCTTCGGTTTGTGGGTGACCCATAACTATGATTTTTGTCAGTTTGTTTGGTAAAAGTATGGTGGCTTGTCTAGTAAATTCTCCTATCCAATGAGACGTTGTAAAGACTTCTTTCACATTTTTTTTCCTTTCTTTTGATTTTTTCTAGAAAATAGACCTCTTGTTTCAACTTTGTTTATAACTTCTGCTACAGGTGATGAAATCAAATTCCATCAAAGGCGCATTTGATGTATTGAAGAGATATTTCCATTGTTATAAGACATTTGAACTTTGATGCCCTGTGGAGTGAGAAAATGATTCATAGAACTCATGGTATGCGTCACCGCACAACATTCCATAAATGTGTAACTTCAATTGCTCATATCTCTCAAGCCTGGAAATTAAATCAAATTCCATAAAAAACCCATTTGAGATAACAGAAAATCCTATCAAATGAACTATTTTGCACCTTCTGAAATGCTTTGTGGAGGTTGTAGGACTTGCATGAAATTTTCTGAAGATTGTTGCTTTGTGTTTCATCCATCATTGTGCTTCTATGGTGGCCATACCACCATGTGCAAGCTGAGAAATGCTTGCAATGAGGTCGTACAAGCTTCTATGTGTTGCATACAAATTTTTTAAGCTATGGCATGGTTGTGTAAATGTACAATAACAACGAATGTAAGAATACTAAGTGTAGAGGACCACAAAGGATGTCAAGGTTTTGTAGAGTGACATGGGTTGTTGTAGAGGTTATGGAACCTCGATTTTGAAAACCAATGGATGTAGTGAATCCATGCAAAAATTCTCCTGTAATGGCATGCCCATGCTTCAAACCCTCATGCCCATGGAGTTGTAAATTGCTTTGATACCATTGATCCGGATCTTGGGGGGAGGCCCCCAAGATCTGGAAAATTGAAATGTCAGAAAAAGAGGAGAACACACAGTAAAAAACCACAAAGACACTTTTTATTAAAATAGAGAATAATTGTAAAAGCTACAGAGTAGTGGACAATCTATCCTTTTAAAAAATGTGACTTGTTACTTATAGCCTATTCTAGTTACAATACCACGGGTAAATTCCATGGGTGGATGCCACATACAATAACATGGGTGGATGCCACTTTCCATTTGGATCAGTATTGACCTTGACATGGCAGTGATATGGTAGTTACCTTGACATAGCAGTGATATGGTAGTCACCTTGACATGATAGTGACCTTGATATAGATGACAGTGATATCAAAACATCTACGGTACTCTCGTGACAGTGAAATCTATACCTATGTATACTTTTCTACTGTCAGGTTTGTCCTAGGAGGCCTAATGTGTTGGATGATACAAGATTTATGTCTCATTGTTATTGTACATTGTATCTCAACTGAACATTTGATGAATATCTAAGAAGAAGAATCTGGTTGGGTTTTCCCCCTTGTGGGTTTTTTCCCTAGTCTTTGACCTAAATCCTGGTGTCTCTATTATGCATGTTTTTCTTCTGTTGTTTCCTTATTTTTCCACTGCATTGTTGATGTTATTTTTCTCTCTACATAATTGCTGATAATGAAATGATGTTATGGGGTGAATGTCATATGAAAATGTTGAAATTTTTAAAATTGCAATTATCTATAGCAAAGAACAATCTAGCCCTAAAAATTAAAATCAGATTGGGTTGATATTGTTGAAGACGAGAAGAGCACATCAGGATGATGATTGGGTTTGGAGTTTTGTTGGGAAAAAAGCAAACATTTGTCACACTTAGGACTATAGAGGCCAAGTATATTACAGCTAGTTTGGCAAGTTGTGAAGCAATGTGACTTCAAAAGCTACACATAGGATTTTTTGATTAGACGTTGGAGGTGACCAAGATGACAGATCAAAGCACATTGATATAAATTACCAAGATATCATACAGGCAGGAGCAGGGAGGCTCTAACACATTTCTACAAACAAGCAATATTGTTGACATTCTCACAAATCCTATGTCTCAAGCTGAAGTTTGTATACTTCAAGGACAATCTTGGAGTGCTTGAGCATGCTTCCCTTGGTTAAAGGGAGTGTTGATGGTGTAGCATCACGATGAAAAGATTATCCCTAGGTCAAGATATTGACAGGTCATGGGTATTCAGTAGGGACCATGTAATGTGGCTAGGGAGATTGGTCTAGATAGCATCAAGACCCAAAGTGCTTTCTCGGTCAAGGGTTTCTTGACCATATTTCTAATGGTTATTTGGCTAATGGGTTGAGTGAGTGCCTATAGCATTAGGCAATTGATTCTCCATTCAATAGCATGTCACGACATGTGGGATTGGTAAATAGGCCTAGGGTTTCACCATGTGTCATGGGGTTCTTGATTCCAAATGACAACTCGGTGGATTAGTGAAACACAAACTATTCTTGTGTTAGGGGGTACTTGACCAACCAATGGGTAATTGGCTTACAAGTGACTAGATCCTTTGCAAAGGTGGTATATCTAGTGGGTGACTAGATTCCTTTACATGATGTTGACGTGGGATGCTTTCCACGTGATTTTGGTTTAAAACATGAGGTGGATGGATTCATCAACATAGCTAAACTCATTCAACCTTTTCTTGGGATAAAGATTTTTTTTCAAGAGAACATCTGAAGAAGTCAAGATGAATATATCCCTATCTAAGAGTGTTGATTTTTGGGGTAATTTTTGTCAGTATTCCCAGCTACTCCAAATCAACCCATAAAAGAAACATAAAAGAAGAATTTTAGAATTTAAATTTTGAATTTACACTGCCTCCAATAGTCAATTCAATCCAACATAAATTCAAGTTGGACCTAACCAAGAGACACACCTATTTGGGCTCATCAATCAACTCTCTCACTTCAAGAGAAATTTGGATCAATCAATTCTTTTATCTTCTGTCCACACTTGTGGAGGGGGGAGAGAGAGAGAGAAGACCAACAATGTTTGACCTAAATTTTTAATTACGTTGACCAGCGTTGATTGAGGCTTTTCTGGGCAGGTTGACCGAATTTCTGAGCTAGTTGGAGAAGCTGAAATTTGGCTTGTTTGACCAAACTTTGACCAAGTTACAAGAGGAAAAAAATGTGGTTTTTTCTTACTAGGTTTGACTCATTGGATATTGAGGTCAGTTTGACCTAGTTTAACTGTAAAAAATAGATTGGATCTCTTGTTGAATTCGACAATTTCTCTAAGAAACAGTTGTTGGGTTTTACCTAGTTAGGGTTTTCTTGGGGTAAAATTAGTGTCTTGTGTTTGGTTGTCTCATCATGATCCTACTATAATTATTGTTTTACTATTGAATATTTTCTATTTATAATTGCTTAATGATGTATGTGACATAAGATGCATTATTGAAGAAGTCATTGAAAGTAATTATCAAATTAAGGAAGTCTTGAAAAATCAGCAAGACTTGCCCTTAACTTTCAAGTTTGGTTTACTTAGAGACACCATTGATCTTAGTCTTTGATTGATGGTTGATTTCACTAAAGCCCATGTTGTTTTTTATGTTGTTTTTGTTAAATGGTTCAACAACCCAAGTCTTGGGCACCCACTACACAGGTCACAAGCCCTTCAAAGGAGTACATGTTAATTTGGCAGCTCAGTGACATATTCCAATCATTGGACTAAATTCCTCTTTCCGAGAGGACCAAAATTGGCCTTTGAAGCACTAGATTTGGATGAGGGAAAGTGTATTTTTGAAGATAAGCCCACACTAGATTTGGATGAGGGAAAGTGTACTTTTGAAGAGAACAAAATTCCCCTCCTACAACTAGTATAAATACAAGTCAAGGAGCCTCATTTGGGGACATTATCATCACACATCTCTCTTCTATTCTTAGGTTCGATAAATCTAAAAATTGTAGGGGTTTTCTCACATGTGCAAAGGAGAAGGAGGACAAAATTACAAGTCGCCAAAAATCTAAAGTGTTCTGTAACTTTCACCAACGTTGACCAGAATTGATTTCGATTTTTCTAGGGTATTTCTGTCTCTTTGGGCCGCATCTTTTGCCAAAAAAAAATGAGGCATTTGGTGTTGTTTGACTTGGGTTGACCAAGGGAAAAATTCCAGATTTGACCGCAAAAGTTTCTCTCTCATTTGACAGAGTTTGATTAGATGGTTTTTGACTATTTTTGGCTCTATTTGGCCAACACTTCAGGATGCACTATTTGACCTTTGACCAAGTTTGAATGGAGCACTCTGACCACAAGATTGTGGATTGGTTAGGGAACGTTGACTATTGTTGGTCATTGGACAGAATTGCAGATTATGACAGTTGACCAGATTTGACCTTTTCATCATTGGTACATTGAAATTTGGTTGGTCGATTTATTGATAAATTAAGGCTTTAACTTTGATTCTTTTTTATGGATTTGGGCTCATTGTACTCTCTATTGAACATTTTATGACAATCTAATAGAAGAATAATTTCAAAGGTTTTCCCCCTTGTGGGGTTTTTCCCTGGTCTTTTACCAAATCGATGTCTCTTGTTGATGTTTTGATTGTCTCCTATTCTCATTGCATTTACTATTCTATCTTCAGTTACCATTGATTATTGGAAGAATTAATGATTGCTGAAAATATTGCTTATTGAAGAAGTGAATTGGGATAAAGTAATTGACATAGCATAGACCAGAGGAAAACTAACATGGTATTAGAGCTAAGGTGAAGGACAAGCATAAAGGAGACAAGAGCTAAAGAAATTATTTGTGGAAAAGTTGGAGTCTATCTAATTAAGTAAATATGTCTACCTCATTCTTCAAGGAAGCTGAGATGCAGGGAGACTCATCAAATTTTGTTGCTTGGAAGATTAGGTTGGAAATCTTATCAGATGCCAATGATGTCTTGGAGTGCATACAAGGAAAAGTTATTAAGCCTCCAGAAAAGTCTCCCGCTACTACCAAGACAAGTACAAGAATGGTGAGTTAAAAGAAAAGAAAATTATAGCTAATGATTTACAAGATCATTTACTTGCCTATGTTGGGAATTTGAAAAAGTCTAAGGATATGTATAATAAGTTGGTCGACATGTACGAAGTCAAAAATTTGAGTGAAATCATCTCCTTGAAAGATCAACTCAAAGATATGAAAATGAATAAAAGAGAGTCTGAGTAATCCCATATCATGAGGATATCTCGTCTTAAAGATAAATTGTAGAGAGTTGGGGAAACTATACCTGAAATGGAATTGGTGTTGGTAACTCTTATAGGTCTCCCGCCTATTTGTGAAACCTTCAGTACCACCATAAGCAATAACAACAGTTACCCATCATTTGATGAGCTTGTTGCAAAACTAACTCAAGAATAATCTAGGATGATTTCAAGAGGAGGGATACAAAAACATGAAGAAGGAGAGCTCATTGCTTTTGTTCCTCATAATAAGAAAAATAAAGGAAAAGGAGGTTCATCAAGTTCAAGGAAGTATGTTCCATGAAATTCAAATAGAAGGAATGGAAGAGAAAAGGAATCATTGCAAATTGAATGCTACAATTTTCTCAAGAGAGGTCATTATGCTTGAGATTGCTCGAAGAAGAACAATGCTCCAAGATACAACATTAGAAACAAAAATAGCATATTCAATAATCAGAGAGAAACAGATGGTTGAAGGAATGATTGCAATGGAAGATATGGAAAAAGAAGAATATATTCTCCAAATGATCATGAAGAAGACCATCGTCTTCAAAAGAAGTCAAGAAATTCTAGGTATGAAAGTAAGGATTCTACTGGTCAATCTGAATATATCCTTATTTCTTCTCTTTCTAGTTCCTCTCCCATAGATACTTGGGATAGTTGGTTTGTTTATGGTGGGGCATCTCATCATTTCTCTGGTTATAAAGAGGTTCTCTCTAATTTGGTAGAAAGGGAGTCCAATTTGAAGATTATTCTTGGAGACAAGTCCAATCGTCCTATTAAGGGCTTTGGTTTTGTTAAATTTCATTTGGACTCTAGGGAATTGTTTTTCTCCATGATGTGATGTATGTGTTAGGGTTGAAGAAGAATTTAGTATCTATATCTTCCTCGGACGACAAAGGAATGAGGGTTTCCTTTATTAAAGGAAAAGTTCGTACCTGGCCTGTTGGATCTCCTATGAGAGATGCTTTCACATTGGGATCTAGATTTCAAGGACTCTACGAAGTCAATGGAAGACCTCTTCTAGCAAAGGTCCATGACACTAATCATCAAAGTGAGTTGTGGCATCGAAGATAGGCACATTAACATTATGAAGCTCTTCCGAAATTGAAGAAGTTGGTCTCTGGTATTCTTGATGTTCAAGCTCAACGTGATGGAGTATATCTAGGATGTGCCAGTGAGAAGAATACAAGGGAGGCATTTCCCTCTAGCAAGAATAAGACTAATGACATCCTCTCACTCATTCATTCTGACATATGTGGACCTATGCCCATACGTTCTCTTGGTGGTCAACTCTACTCCATAACCTTCATCGATGATTTCTCAAGGAAGGCATGGATATATTACTTGAAGCACAAGGATAAGATCTTTGATATGTTCAAGGACTTCAAGGCTTTAGTCGAAAATCAAAAAGGGAAGAAGGTAAATATCTTTAGGTCTGACATTGGAGGAGAGTACATTTCAAATGAATTCATAGATTTTTGAAAGAAGGAAGGTATCAAGAAGGAGACGAATGTGCCATATAATCCCAAAAATAATGGAGTGGTTGAGAGAAAGAATAGGTCTATTGTGGAAGCTGCCTAAGCCATGCTTCATGATCAAAAGTTATCGAAGTTCCTTTGGGGTAAAGCAACAAATACAATAGTATATGTTCAAAACAGGGTTCCTCATCAATCATTGGAAAACAAGAAACCCCTAGAAGTATTCACAGTTGTCAAACCTGACAATGGTCATCTCCAGATATTTGGCTACCCTGTATATTTCCATGTGCTGAAAGACAAAAGAAACAAGTTGGAAGCCACTAGAAGAAAAGGAACGCTTTTTGGGTATTGTGAAGATTCCAAAGCAATTATAATATATATTTATGGTAAAAGGAAGGTTGAAATTAGGAGGGATGTAACATTCGACGAAGATGTTTCCCTTAGAAAAGCAAGGGACCTTCCTCTGCCTGTTCGTCTTGAGAACGAAAGTGATGATATGGATATTCTAAAAGGTCCTTTCATACCATAATTCGAGAGAGATATTGTTGATTATCCCATGGAGCCCATTGACCGCTTGGATCCTCCTCCATGTGATCCCCCTGTCAGGAAGAGGCCACTTTGGCTCCACAACACATCCAAGGATGTCGAGAGACATTCCCACCAAAGGAACTTTTAGAGAAAGCAATAAGTCGTGCGGTATCAGGGATATGTTGTAGTTATGAGTAATATGATTTAAGTTGAACCTCACACCTTTGAATAAATCGTGAAAGAACAAGTCAGGAATGATTTTATGGCCAAAGAATATGAATCCATTTTGAAGAATGACATATGGGATGTTGTGCTGAGACCAGAAGAAAAATCTGTCGTAACTTTGAAATGGATATTCAAGATCAAGCATGGAGCTAATGGAATCATTGAGAAATATAAGGCAAGGTTTGTGGCAAGAGGATTCTCTTAAAAGGAGGGAGAATATTATGATGATATCTTTGCTCTTGTGGCCCGATATACCATCATTCGTTCAATAGTTGTCCTTGCTGGAAGTCAAGGATGGACCCTTCATTAGATGGATGTGAAGATGACATTACTTCATAGCATGTTATAGGACGAAGTTTATGTTGAGCAACCATAGGGATTTGAAGTGAAGGATTGAAAGAGAAATGTTTATAGGTTGAAGAATAAATTGTATGGGTTGAAGCAAGCCCCTAGAGCATGGTACACCCATACAAATTGTTACTTGGTGAAGCTTGCATTCATAAGATGCAATGTTGATCCCAACCTCTACTTCAAGGTGGTCCAAGGTATGCCCTTGATTTTGGTTTTATATGTTTATGATCTATTTTTGACAAGTAATGATCCCTTGATGATCGAGTGTAAGAGGGAGTTGGCCTCTAAATTTGAGATGAAAGACGTTGGATTGATGCACTTGGCAAAGGCTCAGTGATATTTTCCTTTCAGGGGGGAATATGTTATGAGGTTGTTGGATAGATTTGGAATGATAGCATGTAAGTCCCTAACCACACCGATGGACATAAATTTCAAGAAGCTATGTGGAGAAGCTGTAGGAACCGATTTGGTGAATACATCCAAGTATAGACAGTTGATTGGGGATTTAATGTTCCTAGTGAACACTAGTCTTGACATGTGCTATGTAGTGAACACTCATCCAGACATATGTTATGCAGTGAACACTTAGACTCAATTCATGACCGAGCCCCTCCATGCACATTGGGTTTCTACCAAACATATTCTGAGATATTTGCATGGAACGATTACCCTTGTTTTGAGATACACTACCGGAGATGTGAGACTTCATGGATATACCAATGTTGACTAGGCAGGAAACCTTGTTGATGGGAAAAGTAGTTTAGAATGTTATTTTAGCCTTGCATCCGCCATGATATCTTAGATGAGTAGGAAAAAAAATTTCGTAGCATTGAGTACCACCGAGGCTGAGTATATTGCCGCTAACATGGATAGTTGTGAGGAAGTTTGGTTGAGGAAGCTCTTTGGAGAGTTGTTTGAGCAGGTTTTGGACACTAATGTCATATATTGCAACAACAAACGTGGGATTAGATTGGTAGAGAATCTTGTACTTCATGATAAGTCCAAGCATATAGAGATCAAGTATCATTATATTCGAGACATGGTGCAGAGAGGAGTCATTAGACACCATCACATATTGACAAATGAGCAGATAAAAAATATTCTCACCAAGGCTTTCCCAAAAGGGAAGTTCTTGGTCTTCAGAGAGCAGCTTCGACTTATGGATGCTACCCCTCCTAATAAGGGCTATCATTGACCGAGAACATTGAGCATAGCTCCTCCCCCTTGGTTGAGCTCTCAAGGTGAGAATGGAGCATTGAGAACTCCCAGGGTTGAGGGATCTCTAGACAATAGGTGTATGTGATCCCTACTCTTCCAGTGGGTCGAGTATCTCCCCTATTGTCACCCATAGGGTGTGTGTGATCCTTGTCCGTTATGACAAGTCGAGTATCTCTCCCTGTCTTGGCTTAGCAGAGTATACCCTAGTTGGCATCATACCCACAAGTTGGGCTTGTTGGGATTGCCCCTCCCTATCTGGCTAATGGGTTGAGGAGGCTTGGGCATGTATGATCCTTACCTTTGGTAAGTCGGGTATCTCACCCAAGATCGGATTATGATGCAGGTGTTCTACCACATGAACTTGAGGGTCATTACTAGGAAAATCTATAGGAAATGGGATAGACGTGATCCTTACCTCTTATAGCAAGTGGTATCTCACTCATTGATTGCATAATTGAATGGTTGTGATCCTTGCTTGGTAAGTTGTATCTCACCTATTGCTCGGTATATAGCGCAGTAGCTAAAGTTCTCCTATTATTCTTCTTCTTTAGATTCGAGAGTGATTTAGCAAATAGAGTCTAGTAGAGATGAGACATGATTTGATGACAAGATACTTGTGACAATCACATGATACAGTTGGAATTTCTCCCTAGTTGAGAGGGAGTGTTAATTTGGTAGCTTAGTAACAAATTCCAATCATTTGACTAAATTTTTCTTTTTGAGAGGACCAAATCTGACCTTTGAAGCACTAGATTTGAATAAGGGAAAGTGTAATTTAGAAGACAAGCCCACAAGTTCACATTCGTTCAAGTCGACCTAGAGGAAAAATTTCCCCTCCTCCAATGCCTATAAATACAAGTAAAGGAGCCTCATTTGGAGACATCATCATCACACATCTCTCTTTTATTCTTGGGTTTGATACATCTAAAAATTGCAGGGGTTTTATGTTGGAAATAATACTGAGAGGGGGGCGGTGAATCAGTATTATCACATTAATAAAACTTTTTCATTTCCATAATCAGATTCATATATGCTACTTCCACAACTTCTTATGATTAAGTTAATTGATCTTCAATGAGTGCATTAGAATATTATCAACCATATTATCAGTTAACAGATGCAGTAACATAGAGTAGATCATCACACATAAGGCACACACATGAACACCATGATATAAGGTGGAAACCCAATGCGGGAGAAAACCACCTGCTGCAAGTCATCTCAATCCTCTTCTTAATAAGAAAATCCTTTTACAATATTTTGTATTGGTGCAGTCTTATACCAGTACGAGAGCTACAACCCCCTTTGCTCTTGTACTAGCCGATCCATTTACTAGTACGCAGGCTACTACCTGCTACAATGCTCCAAAGATTTCCTTTAGCTCTTGTACTAGCTTAGATACTAGTACGTAGGTGCTGACCTACAATCTTCTTTCCTCCGGATACCACGTTTCATCAATTTTCAGACTAGATACACTGAAGCACAACACATAATCTGAAAGGCCACATTTCATCCAATTTCCATACTGGACCCAACAACATTGAAGCTCATAATCAAACAACCTTCTGAATTACCCAAGCACTAGATCAATACATATACAAGTGAGTCATCAATCAGATCTAGTCCATCAGATCACATAAAAGAGTCAATAAGAACCTGATCCATTCATCCATCAATGTATAAACATTTAATTAACCACTGATGTTATCAGAACTTAATACCAGAAACCAGACATCACTTCAAAACCCAGATCACAACAATAAACAGAGGCAGCTAAATAGATTTCATGAGAAGTACGCAGCTTCACCCATATAACACCTGTGTAGAAGTACGCACTATTTCAACTGCATTCCTGCGTACCCACGCACTGTGCCCTACAGACTTCCTGCGTACCTGCGCTCTGTGTCCAATGAACTGCCTGCGCTCCTCGACATCTGCAGCGCTTTTGGGCCTGCGTATCTGCACACCTGCAGCACTTCTGTGCCTGCGTATCTCCGCACTTTTCTTTCATTGTACCTGTGTACCTATGGGTATAGATAATTTCAAGACTTCAAGAATAACCCAGACTGTCAGATCTACAGATCTGAACATGCGCCGAGGAGATATCAACCCATTAGTAGATCCGACTTGTAATTCTCATGTTTCTCCTTGGTATTGATTCGATTCTCTCTCACAAACTGATTACAAGAATTTCAGATCTAGCTTCTCTTAAGATCTTCTAATTTCACAAGTGTCTAGCCAAATGATCTCCTTTGCTTTATATAGGCAAGCTCTTCCTAAAATCATGGATCAATACCATAGATAACAAAAACATGGGGCTCAATAATAATAATAATAATAATAATATAAAACAATACCACGGGCCAAAACCATAGAATCAAGATCAGCGGGCTAAATACCACGGGCCAAACATAAGAAACCCCACGTGAGCGCACTTATCTGCCTTGAAGTAAGTGAACTGTGGGTACGCACCTCATGAATGGGATAACTGTGGGTATGTACGCACTTCATGTAAGACCGGCCTGCGTGTATGCACCTTCTGTACGGTGTACCTGCGTACCCCTTATTTTCTTCAATATTTGAGAGCTGATCATCTATCTCTGCTACTGACCTGAAGTACTCTGATCTATCACCTGTATGGGTTGCCATCAAGGACAATATTTTAGCCATAATGCCAACAATCTCCCCCTTTGGAATTGATGGCAAAGCTTACTAAGAACTTGCCATTTGATTCCTTTGAGCTGTCCTGCATCTATGTATTATGTCACATCTGATATCTCTTCTGTAGATTCATCTGAATGTATATAAGTGAGATGATCTTCTATGAGAGGGTTGCCATCAAGTACAACACATGCATCATAATGCCAACAATCTCCCCCTTTGGACTTGATGGCAACAACACCAAATCACTCTCCCCCTTTGGCATCAAGGGAAAAGGGTTTTGCTCCCCCTTTGTATATGCCATGGTGCATCAATCTGATATTGCTCTTTCTGAGAACAAGCTGAAATATCTGCTCTACTATATAGTGTTGTTCATGCTCAAGCTCCCCCTGACTGTAAGCAAGGTCTGCAAAAAGATGTTCTACAAGAAGAACATAACTCTATATATCATAAATGACCTTCCTATCACCAAAAGACTCAATACATAAATCCATCACCCAACCAAGTGAGGATCATCCACCCAACCAAGTGGGGATACATCAGAAATATTACGTCTTCATCCCAGGCATAGTGGGGAAACCAACATAGGTCGTTACATGACCTGAAGTGATGACTACAATAGATACATTATTACATCATGAGACTTGATATGACTTTTACATCGAATGACAAACATCATGATAAACATCAGCAACAACATTAAATGATCTACTCCATAGCATTTGTCACCAGCAACTTGTATTAGTGCAAGAATCATCAAGGTATGTCCGCATCAACTCATTCATAGCCAAGTATCATCAATCATTGATGCAACTTTGAATAGTCATCCATGTATCCAGCTAACAATCCTCATCCATATATGTGCCAAGAACAATCATAACTGTAATAGATGATCTTTATGCATATGACGACAACAGCATATGAGTGATTCATCATCAAGTAAAGAAGATGTGAATTCGAGCTATGTACTTCTCCTTATCCTTATGAGGATCGCCATGTGAGCACCACATATGTAGCATCTTAAACCCCAAGAATCATATGAGATGGACAACTCATAACCACTTCATAGCAAGATATATCATTTAGCCATATAATCTTCATCACCAAGGACTATTAACCATATTGCCAACAATGCATTAAAAACATATGCTCCCCCTAAACAGGTGCCATCTGTCAGATCTTATCAGTAAGAAAAGTCAGCCAATAAATGCCTCAAGACAGGTCCGCAGTTTCTCATTATATGGCCTGCGTGGCTCCGCACTTCATCTTCAGCTTCCTCTGCGTATCCCCGCACTTGACTTTCCGTGTTTTTGCGTACACGCAGACATCCTTCTACTACAGTGCGTACCCACGCACCTGTGCTATCAGTTGCGCCGCGTACCTCACGCATCCTTTGCTTCTATCACGCCACGTACTTCTATGTACCTCCGCAGGTTATCCTTCTATCGTGCCACGTACCTCCGATCTTGCTACGCGCCTCTTCTTCTGTCTTGCCGCGTCCATCCGCATGTGCTCTTTTGTTACCCCGCATACTTACGCACCAGGACCATTGCTGCGCTGCGTACCCTCACACTTTCACTGTGTATCACCTGCGTACCTCTGATTAGAGCCCAATTAAATAGTCCTCCTCTATGCTACTGACAGTCAGATTCCCAGATCTGATCTTGTGCTCGAGAGATCATACTTCACAGATTCACTTCCAACTTCACTTTCCCTACTGCCTTTCTTCAAACAATCATATATGCGATTGTGCAGTATCCAACTCACGTATATACGCGACTTCCCTTTATGGAGTTTGCATATGAGATTCAGGGCACTGAATTTTTCTACTTTTAGCTCCCTTTGATTCTGGTATGTCTGTACGTTGTGTTGTGCCGCCTTTTTCTGACTGTACTTCCTTTTTCCTCCATATCTTCAAGCATGATGATGTTTTCTCCTTTTGGTGTGATGTCCAAGCTTTGTTCCTGTATCCCTTTGCTATATGTCCAAGCTTGTTACATGCATAACATCTTACATGTTTCATATTCCTTTTGTAGCAATCAGCAGCTTTGTGACCATACATATTGCAAGCAAAGCAATATCCATTAAAGTACCTTGAATGTGATGATCTTTCTGCATAATGGTCTTGAACCCTTCTTCTTCTACATCTAGCTGCAACATGTCCAAGATTATGACATACATAACATTCAACATTATTCATAGGAGGAGTAAAGGATTTTCTTTGAGGAATCTCTTTCCTTGTTTGATGATGAGATTGACCTTTCATTTCTTCTTTGATCATTTTAGATTTCTCTTTAGAGTTCCTTGCCTCACCTTGTGAACTAGATTCACCTTCAACAGATTCATGGAAACGAAGACCAGTCTTTATAGCAGGAGACATTTGACTACTAAGAATATCATCCAAGACTTTAGAACTATCTTGAAATCGTAAAAGCTTATCCTTTTCTTCTAATTTACCTTTCAAGATATTCACCTCAACCTGAAGCTATTCTTCCTTTTCAAGAGATTGCTTTTTCAAATCTTCTTCAGCTTTCCTTCCTTCCTCCATTTGTTCCCTTAGTTTGAGAATCTCCTTTTCTTGTTCTTCATTCATATCCTGCTGCATTTGATGAATTCTAAATGCACATTCCAGCTGAGATTTTAAGCTGATGACTTCGTTGTCTTTTTTTTCAATTGCTTGATGTAGATATTCATTCTGCTTCTTTGATTCTTCAAGATCTCCCTTTAGTGAGAGGATTGTAGCTTCAAGATTTTCATAGTAGCTGGATCTATCTTTGAGTTTCTTGATGGTTTTGCTTCTTTCATTGACTTCTTTTCTTAATGATGTCACTTCATGCTATAATTTTTGACATTGGTCTTCCTTGTCCTTGAGTAGTTTTCTTACCTTGTTTCCTTCTCCTAGTTGGGCCTTTAGTTTGGTAGCTTCTTCTTTGAAGTCACATTCCCTTTTGTTCAATAGATATTGTTGATATCTAATTTTGTCTGCCAGCCTTTTAAATTCTGCCTCTATTTGATATCTTTCTTGTTCACCCATAAGAGCAAATTCAGTAGTTTCGCTATCACTTTCATCTCTTCCAAAAGGAAAGATAGTTGGAACATCAGAGGATAATATATTCATACTTGATAGTTCATCTTCATTCTGAAATGATTCTGAATCTGAAGAGCTTCTTATACCTAATCCCCAATCGATTCTCCCACTGTCATAGTTCTTCTGAGATGTCTTCTTCTTCTTAGTTGCTTTCTTCTTAAGCTTCTTTCCCATTGTTCCACGGATCTCCTTCAAGCGATCAAGCTTCTATCAAAGGACCTGCTCTGATACCAATTGTTGGAAATAATACTGAGAGGGGGGGGGTGAATCAGTATTATCACATTGATAAAACTTTTTCATTTCCATAATCAGATTCATATATGCTACTTCCACAACTTCTTATGATTAAGTTAATTGATCTTCAATGAGTGCATTAGAATATTATCAACCATATTATCAGTTAACAGATGCAGTAACATAGAGTAGATCATCACACATAAGGCACACACATGAAAACCATGATATAAGGTGGAAACCCAATGCGGGAGAAAACCACCTGCTGCAAGTCATCTCAATCTTCTTCTTAATAAGAAAATCCTTTTACAATATTTTGTACTGGTGCAGTCTTATACTAGTACGAGAGCTACAACCCCCTTTGCTCTTGTACTAGCCGATCCATTTACTAGTACGCAGGCTACTACCTGCTACAATGCTCCAAATATTTCCTTTAGCTCTTGTACTAGCTTAGATACTAGTACGTAGGTGCTGACCTACAATCTTCTTTCCTCCGGGTACCACGTTTCATCAATTTTCAGACTGGATACACTGAAGCACAACACATAATCTGAAAGGCCACATTTCATCCAATTTCCATACTGGACCCAACAACATTGAAGCTCATAATCAAACAACCTTCTGAATTACCCAAGCATTAGATCAATACATATACAAGCGAGTCATCAATCAGATCTAGTCCATCAAATCACATAAAAGAGTCAATAAGAACCTGATTCATTCATCCATCAATGTATAAACATTTAATCAATCACTGCTGTTATCAGAAATTAATACCAGAAACCAGACATCACTTCAAAACCCAGATCACAACAATAAATAGGGGCAGCTAAATAGATTTCATGAGAAGTACGCAGCTTCACCCATATAACACCTATGTAGAAGTACGCACTGTTTCAACTGCGTTCCTGCGTACCCACGCACTGTGCCCTACAGACTTCCTGCGTACCTACGCTCTGTGTCCAATGAACTGCCTGCGCTCCTCCGCATCTACATCGCTTCTGGGGCTGCGTATCTGCGCACCTGTAGCACTTCTGCGCCTGCATATCTCCGCACTTTTCTTTCACTGTACCTGCGTACCTGTGGGTATATATGATTTCAAGACTTCAAGAATAACCCAGACTATCAGATCTACAGATTTGAACATGCGCCTAGGAGATATCAACCCATTAGTAGATCCGACTTGTAATTCTCATGTTTATCCTTGGTATTGATTCAATTCTCTCTCACAAACCGATTACAAGAATTTCAGATCTAGCTTCTCTTAAGATCTTCTAATTTCACAAGTGTCTAGCCAAATGATCTCCTTTGCTTTATATAGGCAAGCTCTTCCTAAAATCATGGATCAATACCATAGATAACCAAAACATGGGGCTCAATAATAATAATAATAATATAAAACAATACCACGGGCCAAAACCATAGAATCAAGATCGGCGAGCTAAATACCACGGGCCAAACATAAGAAACCCCACGTGAGCGCGCTTCTCTGCCTTGAAGTAAGTGAACTGTGGGTACGCACCTCATGAACAGGATAACTACGGGTATGTACGCAATTTATGTAAGACAGGCCTGCGTGTACGCACCTTCTTTACGGTGTACCTGCGTATCCCTTATTTTCTTCAATATTTGAGAGATGATCATCAATCTCTGCCACTGACCTGAAGTACTGTTATCTATCACCCGTTATGGGTTGCCATCAAGGACAATAATTTAGCCATAATGCCAACAATCTCCCCCTTTGGACTTGATGGCAAGCTTACTAAGAACTTGCCATTTGATTCCTTTGAGCTGTGCTGCATCTATGTATTATGTCACATCTCATATCTCTTCTGTAGATTCATATGAATGTATATAAGTGAGATGATCTTCTATGAGAGGGTTTCCATCAAGTACAACACATGTATCATAACGCCAACATTTTAACACACATGCGAAGGAGAAGGAGGACGATATTATAGGATGCTGAAAATCTGAAGTGTTCTGCAAATTTGACCAGTGTTGACTTTGACCTTTGGGGGAGAGTTTGATTTTGATTCTTCTAGGGTGTTTCTATCTATCTAGGCCACATCTTTTGGCACAAAACCAAGGAATTTGGAGTTGCTTGACTTGGGTTGACTGCAAGAAAAATTGCAAACTTGACCGCAAAAGTTTCTCTCTCATTTGAATGATTTTGACGGGATGGTTTTGGATTGTTTTTGGCTCTGTTTGACCAGCACTTCAAGCCGCAGTATTTGACCTTTGGCCAAGTTTGATAGGATAACTTTGACTACAAGATTGTGGACTAGTTAGGGAACATTGTGTTGAAATTTTGACATTCTATGTTGCAACAATTACTTATTCCAAAACCTCTTTCTTCTACAATATTAATTAAAAAATTGTAGATAGAACATACACCATATTAACCATATGAAAAAAAAAATACAACCAAGAACATAGGTAGACACAGATAATTTAGGTCCAATGACCAAGGGAAAACCCAACCAGATCCTTATTCTACTAGAAATCAATTGTTCAACAAAGGTACATAATACAATGAGAGAAAGAAAAAGTTCACCCAAGTCTAAAGAAGATATTTGATAGTTGTAGCTGATGCAAACACTGAATTAGTTTGGCTCACCAAGACCTACTCTTAATCTCCAAGATTGTCTCTCTCTCTCTCTCACAATTATTCTCTAGTCTCTCTAACTCTCTCTTTCTCAAGTTTGTACTCCCCTTTCACAATGCACAAGTGAGGGACAGAGAGGATGAGAGGAAAAATATATAGGAAGAGTAAGAAGGTTGAATTCATAAAGGAGTGACTCCCATGCCTTGAGGAGGAGTTACATATGGAAAAATAGGAGTGTAACTTATGGCATAAAGGAGGTATGGTTTGCTTTAGTAACTCATGCAATCAAGAGGGAGAACATGTGCCTTAGTAAATTATGCCATTAAGGAGAAGTGTAAAATATGCATTCAAGAGGTGTAAGAGGAATCTTTTATGATGAGTCATTAAAGTGTGTAAGAGATGTGTAAGAGAATAAATGAGAGAAAGGAAAAGAGAGCAATGTATCATTGAATGAGAGAGTTTGATTTGCCATCAAGGAGAGAGAGATGTTGTTAACACCAAAAAAATCGATCATCTAGCCTGATTTACTAGATGGATCGAAGTACATCATGTAAAGCCAATTTTACCATAGTAAAATTTCTTTCACTGTGAGAAATTACTTAATAAACCACCTTTGTTAAGTAATTTATAGTTAAACCCATGAAGAATAATTAAATAAATCACTATTTACTTGATTTTCTTCTAGGAATAATTAATTAGACCATTGTTCAATTATTATTCCTTGTCTTATTTGACCCAATCATGAAAAATAAATAGATATATCATTAGTTATATTATTTTTCTCTAAGAATAATTAATTAATCACTAATAAACAAATCATTATTTGTTTATTATTCCTTAACCAATTCCTTGAGATGGTAAATAAATCATTTATTTATTTATATTTCTAAATAAAAGGGTAAATATTTTTTCCCTCCTAACCAAATATAATAAAATATTCCAAGTTGTTATTCCAAGAATGGAGTTAATAATATTTTATTATTGCTCGTTATTCGAGGATAACTCAATATTTTGTTATAAATAAAAGGGTGTTCCAATCATTATTCACTTTTGATTATTTTCTTTGTTGCACTCTGTGTTGTAACTTAGATTATTTTCATTGTCGCACACCATATTTTTGCTGAGTTTACACATTATAGAGGAGAGAGACTCTACATAAGATGAATATGTTTGAGGATAGCCAAGAACCCAACCCATAGAGGGGTACATGTAACATTTATTTGTTCCCTTCACAAGTGTTATAATAAAACTATTTTTTGTATATTTGGTTTCCATTAAACGGTTGGAGTTATTACTATTTATTTTTGTTGTTTAACAATGATTGTGGTATAGATAAGAATTTTGGCAGATTTTGTTTCTATCAGTTGTTGCAGATCTACAATGTCTAGCAACCATTTATATTATTGATATTGTTTGTCATCCACAATCTTAAGTGGGTTGTTTTCGTACATCTTTGAGAAGAAAACACTATAACAAAATTGGCGACTCCACTAGTTTTATACTTCAGATCTAGAAGCTTTGGTTACTTTCAGTTTTCAGCTTAGGTTTCCTCTTTTTTCAAGTCTCTTGATGTTTCCTAGCTTTTTAACCCTAGATCTGTTAAATTTTTTACTTCCACAAGATTTCTGGTCTTTTCCGTAGGTCACAGGAACCAGTCGCGACAAAGGTGATTTTTTTTCTTCTGAGATTTGCTGACAGAGAATCAAGGAGCAGAAATCGCACCTTTTAGCCCAAAAAGTGTGATCTGGAGTCTAGAGCGCACCTTTCATCCCAAAAAGTGTGATCTCACGTGAAAACAACTCAATACCTGTTATTTTAGGGTTGTTGGGTTCTTATCAGATCTGTTTCTGAGTTTTGCTGAGAGTTGTCTGTTGGGTTATTTGACCTCTGTCTCATCCCACTTAGGCCTTGATCTACTCTGATTTACTCGTTTAAGAGGAATTTAGCCCCCCTAGGGCTTCTAGTACGCTTCCACCTTTATAGGAGGAGTTTAGCTGAGGGAGTAGTCTAAAAGTTTCTACAGTACTTTTAGCCACATTTTCCAGATCTCTACCCTTTTGTTTCAAATCTATAACAATAGGTTTTCACTATCCATAGTTTCATATTTAAACTTTTTTCATCATTGGCCTTAGGGTCCCTTTGATTTCCCTAGGTGTTTCACCCATCTCCCTATCTTTTTGCAACAATCTACCTCTATGGTGTTTTGTTGTTGCTGCACCACTTTCCAACAGCGTAGTGTCACTTGATCCTAGTCATGTCGACAATTAGATCTCTTGACCTTTTTAGTGTGTTTTCCATCGATTTAGCCACCGACAAGGAGAGTGTTTGCAAACCCAGTTTGGGTGGGGTTTAGTTAATTGTTTTATTGTTCATTTTCTGTTGTCAATTTTAGTTTATTTTCAGAAAGATTTTTTCTTTTTTACAAACACGATCTGGGCTTAATCAATAAATACACATGTACACACAAGTACACCTTAAGTGAAGGGTGCTTCGTTTACACCACCAAGACAAGACTTAACATAATAAATATATCTCCCCTCATTGAGACAAAGGCATATTGTTGATCTCCCTTCACCATTTTCGTGTCGTGTGTGCCTTACCACCATTGTGCCCCAGTTTCCGCTTGGGCATATTACCCCCCCCCCCCCCCACCCATTCAATTCAACTTCATAGCTGTCAGAGTCCCCATACTGACTCTTCTCCTGGTTCATCTGAATCCTCATCTGATTCTGAGCCTCCTTCACCATATATCATCACCATGTCTAGACCCACAACTGGTGCACGAACCCAACTTGGTTTTGGCTCCGGTTCTACCCCGGTGGTCACATCAAGTGAAATAGTCTCTAGAACCATTCCAACAGTGCCCATACTCCCTTTTATGGCTGGGTTAAGTCTATTGGATTTTAGCCAATTGATAAACAACCCCATACACCATGATGCTGGTTGGCCTGCTATGCCAACTAAGCTTCCCTCAGACATCCTAAAGTTGGAGGGTAATGATAGAGATGATCCTACCAACTACGTCCACTCCTTCCACATGTGGTGTTTGTCCAACTCCATTACTGATGACTCCATTTGTCTTCGGCTCTTCCAACACACACTCACTGGAGATGCTGCAAAATGGTATGTAGACCAGTGTGCTGCATCTCATTCCATTTTTGTGACGCTTGCTAAAATGTTCCTCTCATATTTCCAGTTACCTCTCCGGTATGACACTAGTATGGAGCTATTGACCTCATTCCGTCAGTCCTCTACCACTCGCCTTTTCGACCATGTTCAAGAGTGGCGTAGAAGGAGGAGCACATGCCATGCCCCACCCCTCGAAGACCGTGTCTATCTAGATTGGTTTCTTACGAGCCTTTTAGCACCCATTGGAAAAGATGTTGCTTCCTGTTATCACTCTGGTTGTTCCCAAAATTTGTAAGAAAGGGAATACGACCGAGGTAACCACATACCAATCTGCATCCAGAGAGGGCTCTCTCTTTATGATTTAGCTTTGTTTTGAAAGGTGTTAGGCTAGTTATGAAGTTAAAGGGTTTTGTTTTGAGTTTGGATGGTGGAAAAAGTCAATAGAACAGTGATGAAAAGCATGAAGAGTTCAGTCCATTGGGCATGATGGAGTCAAAGAAAGATAGCTTCCTGGATTCAGTATCTAACTGAGGATGGCATCACAGAGCAAGGTACTCAAATATGGAACAATTTAAAGGCTGGAATCAGATGGAATGGAGTCAGACGGATGAAGGGCAATTAAGAATCCTTCATCATATTGACAGAGGGAAAATGGCTGACTATGGTTAAGGAGCAATTAAGAATTCCTTAGCATATAGTCAGAATGCAAGAACTAGGAAGCAGGAGAAATTAAGAATTCACTGCTTATACTAATTCTGAAGAAAACATAGAGAATAATAAAGACTGAAAACAGAGTGCAGTCAAGCAAATTCTGAGTTATTCTTTTTCTTTATTATTAAGATCATGAAACATAGATGATATAATAAACATAGAAACTGTAAAACACAAGTTAGAAAGGACTTATTGATCCATAAGTTGATTCAAGAATTCTGTAACAGGTCCTCAACATTAATTCCTCATCCAGTAGGCCAGGCAAAAATGGTTCCAACAACCTTTTTATTCCAAAATTCAGAGTTACAGCAAAGTCTGAGAATACTCTCCACCAACCAACCCCAAATACTTCGTTTTGGGGGGTATTTATACAAAAATATCAAAATATCTTACAAAATATCTACTAGAGATAATATTTAACAATGACTAATGCCCTCATTTACAAAAGATAGAGACAAACAGCCTCAAAAACACGGAAACACGAAATTGATGATGTGTTGGCCATTCCTTCTTTATTGGATGTACTAGAGATAAGTTCTGCGAGTCAGTTTACAGCTATCTTCTACTGATATTCTGTGCTGGCTACTCCGTCCTTGCCGGAAATCCTTTGACCCTTGATCAAATATATTTTGACATGCTTAAGCTTCATTTATCTCTATTTATCTCTATCACGGAAAAATAGACCAAAATGTATGCTCTATCCAAGAGAAATTTACAAAATCCACAACATGTCTTCCCACCATTGTTGATTTGGCAACTTATGCCTCTGAAGTTTCTTCAAGGTTTCATCAGCTTCTATGTATCTGATAAAATTAGGCTGGAGCTGAAACAGATGTTTTACTTCATGTTCAATATAAAATAAGCTCTCCAAATTATCATAGAGACTTTGGGCTGAGGGGAATGCTTTTACTCCTGAAGCACTTGTTGATGAATTAACTTGATCAACAACATATGTGTTCAACTTATGTACATAATCTGCGTGTTTCATAAGCCGGTCATTATTTCCTAAAAGACTTGGTAGCCCTTTTTTCTGCAAAACTATAAACCTTTCCATGAAAGAATTAATTTCCACTTGCATATCCTGGCATATTTTTTCCAAATTCTGCATTAAAGTTCTCTTGGTTAGAACCTTTTTGATTTCCAAAATGGTGCTTGTTCTATCTGGGATGCCAAGCTATTCCAGCTGTTCTCTATTTCTGTAATTCAAAAAATGTATGAGCCGGTTGGCTTGATCAGGCATTTGTCCTAATAAAGCTCTTGCTTTTTGAATTTCTCCATGTGCTACACTCACTAAATCAACCTGCTCATAAATAGTTTGGATAGATGGCCAAACATTACTAAGGGATTGATTGATGTTGGTCCAAAGAATTCCTCTGATTTCTGCCAGAGGCTTATCCAAAGTGAGATCCTTCTCTAGTGTTCTCACTTTATTCTCTAATGTTTTAACCTCTCTTATTTTCTCTGCCACACTTAATTTGGATTTATCATAACTCTTTTCTACTTTTGCCAATTTTTCCTTCACTTGTTTCAACTATGACACTTGGAGTCTCAACTCTTCCATGGCCTTTATCAATTCTTCTGTGCTCATACTTATACTGCTGCCTGGTGCTGGTGTTATTGTTTCCGTACCTGTAATTCCTTCTGCTGTGGGTGCTGGAAAATTTGGAGATGATGTTGATGCAATTGTTGAGGGGACTGCAGTTGTGACTGTAGGAATTACCTCAGGTCGCTGGGAGGTCAACTCCCCCTACTTCTCTCTTAATGATTTTTCTAGTATGTGCTCTCTATCAGTTAATCTTTCATTGAGCTTCATGATCAGGTCCATCATGTCTTCCTCTAATTTCTGCTGCACAACTTCTGTGGTCTAGGGATGCATGGAAGGAGGTAGTTTCAGCTGCTTCCTCAGGGCATCAATGTCCTCTACTTTCTTCTTTATAAGTGCCTTGATGCCTTTAGCATCTTTGGGGTCATGCCCCAGTTCCATGATGATCTCTTCTAAGAATTTGATCCTGTTGTCCCTGGCCAGAGAGGAGGCTTTCTCCAACTGTAATTGGGCAGAGGTATTGTCTAAGGAGCTTTGCAACTAATGGGCCAACATTGCTTTCTCAGTCAGTGTAGAATAAACCATTTCTCCAGTCTACTTGTGGAGTTCAATCTGGTCCATTGGATGAATGTCTTTGGCTAGAACCTCCAAGTTTTTTCTGATGAAATCTACTGTTGACTGGGGTTACTGTACCTTTGGCTTAAAATAACTCATTATCATTTTACCCTCTTTGATTTCATACATAGACATTAATCTTTGTTGGTTTGAAGGTGCCATCTTTAAGTATTGATTTTACATTTTAATCCTTACAGGCTCATTTTTAGCCTTAATTTCTATGAAAGTCCATTTGATGTCTGAGGATTGTACACTGTGCTACCTTTCTAGCTCTTGTCTATGTGAGCTAGTTGATGTATCCACCACTGGGGAAGTATGCTGGTTGACTACCCTCTCACCTCTTAGATATTCTGTTGTTTCTTCAATAATTTCCTCTTCTGACAGAGGATTCAGCCTTTGTCTCTTTGTTCTCGGTTGTTTAGCAGGTCCACTGATAGGTGTGGCTTCTTCTCTGTCTCTTTTCTTTCCCTTTTCCTCATTTAAAGGAGTTTGTAAAGATGGGATTTCAACTGCCTTAGATTGGGCAGGAGGAATTTATACTTGTTCCTATTCTCTAGACCCCCCTAGCTGGTCCGTCATGATTGCCTATACTATTGTTTCCACCTCTTTGCCCTTTGAAGTCCCTGTGACTGATGCATTGGTTCTCTGTGTAGGTTGCTGAGAAGTTCCAGCAGAGGATGTCCCAATTCCTAATTGTTGAGGCCACTTGAAGGATACCTGTCCAAAAGAATCCAAGTCAAGGGTTTTTTCAAGATCTTTCATAGCTTTTTCCATCTTTTCTTGTTCACTAATTTCTTCTATTAATGTACCTTTTACCCACTCTTCTTGATTTGCATATTGTTCAATTTCTAGAATCCTATGATGTATGTATACTGATAGCCTGTTTCTTACCCTTCTGTCACTTATGAAACTATATGGGTCATATGGTACCCACTGAAAAATCTTCTTGAATTTAAGGTGGTCTTGTAAGATCTGTTCAGCATCTTTCCAGGCATCCCTAGAATTTATGACATAAGGGCCTAACTGATTTCTGATTCTTAGTTGAGCCTTCTTCTTTACATTACAAAAGTGGTTTAAATCTACATAGATGAGCTGCCTAAAATATTCTAATGCAAATAACCTCATAGGCACATATCTAGGCAACTTGAATGGGCATAATTCACATCCATATATTCTGATTTCAGTGTGATTCTGGTAGAGGTACCAGTCACCTATCCTGTATTGTTTTGAAAGCTGCAAAATATTATTCATATCACCAGTGATCCTGGGAGGAGGAGCCCCTATCAATGGAGTGGAGACTGGGTGTACAAATAAGTTAATGAATTCACTATATGTATAAAGGGAGTCACAGTCATGGAAAATTGAACTCCAAAAGATCACAAACCTCTGATTTCCCTTTGAGTATGGTTTCCTGATGGGAAATGGAAAGATGTCTGGCTAATAATATAACAATAGATGGTATATATAAGAGGTGTATTTTAAACCCCTTCTCTATCCAAATTCAGGAGTTTTTCATGGATTTTGTTGGCTATAAAAGTGGCATAGTCATACTTGACAGCAGGGGGTTGTCCTGGAGTAAAGATAGATAATAGAACCAGGGTGATATCATCCACGAATTCACTGGACCTAAATCCCAAGATCAAGGATATCATATCAAGAATGAGTTTTCCAGTCTCAGTGAACCAAACATGCAAATAGGGAGGTGGGCCTTGGGGCTGGCAGTTTGGTTTCATGAACATCTGAGCAATACGAGTTATCTCTGAGTTGGGCAATTGAGAGGCCTTTTCAAGCAAAAATCCCATGGACAGATGAGCAAGGGGCTCTATGGAATGGAAATGGATCATTTCATTGATAGATTCAGCAGTTATGGAGAAAAGGACAGTCTGTGAAGGTGACATAACTGCTCTATGGATAGGGTCATAATTTGCACAACATTGGTGAATGATATCTGGAAAAACATGGACTGTGGGAAGAAAGTACATGGGAAGGTTTGATTCCCATAGTCCAAAAATGTAAGAGTTGCTTAGATGACTATCTCTGATTTGGTAGAAGGTCTGAAGATGATTGTTATCACCAGTTGAGTCTTTTATTTGGAAATCTTTGTCGGCCAAGGGTAGATAATTCAAGTCTTTATGAGGTGCATTCAGGGGTGCGACATTGAAGGCTACGGGGGCTTCCATGTTTGGTTCTTGTGTATTCAAACAGGAATTTGGGCTTTGTGTGGAGAATTGGATTAAACAACAATTTTAGGAGTCCTTTTACGGATTAAACAGACTGATTTGAACTCGAAGTTGGCTTTTTTCAGGTATAATTATCTGTGGAAAAGTGAAATTGCAGGGTTACCGGAAAAATCGATAAATACCTAGATTGCAGCAGTTTAACTATGAATTTGCAGGTCAAATGGCAGAGTGCTGAGCGTGATGCTAGAGTTTCTCGGCAAGGTGACGGGATAACTGCTCGAACAGTGGTTGGACTTACTTTGCGTGGAGCACAGTTTGCAGAAAATCAGGGTGAAAATGACATTTTATTGTCAATTGAACGAAAATGGATTTCGGCGGGTATTTTTTGGCATTTATTGGCAGATGATGTCAGCATGACGGAACATGTTGTCGCATAGCGGAGGGTATGGAATGGTGACATGGCAGCGATGTGGCGGATGGTCAACAGGAGGGAGGTAAGTGGTTTACCCCGGACTACTTATGGGCTAAAGCAGTTTTGGACGGGAGGGCTGCGAGCAGCGCGGGAGAATGACACGCGTACGGGTACGGGCAGGGATACCACCAATCTTCCGAGTGGTAAAGTTTAGTGGATGGAGGGCTAGCAATATGATCTGTAGCCATCGGATGCGAGGGCCGAGATCGGACGATGGCTGCTACATGGAGATGACAGGTGGTTAATGCGTGGGGGCCCGATCACATTTAATGTTTTTTAATGGTTTCGGGACTTGTTTGATTGGTTGGTGGGGTGATTTGTTAATTAATTAACGTGGGGTTAATTAATTTCAAAACTGTGCGGGGAGGTTATTAACCGGTTCTGAATGAACTATTAATCCCTCATTTTGTTATGACTATGGTCATATTTCGACTAGGGCAGGATATTAAATATTGCGGGGTTTTTATGTTATATATACATAATATGGGTAGGGAAACATTTACAAGGGATTTAATATAATAATGTTAACATTTAATATGAGAAATTATATAAAACAAGCACTAAGTTATAAAGTTTAACAACTTATGCTTAAAAAAAAGGTTTCTATGTGATTTTGTACAACTTCCTAAGTAAGAAGGTTTTTCTTAGGCATTTTATGAAATGAGATGGAGTGAGTTAGGGATATTGAGCAGATCTCAATATCTCTGGGGGGAGATTAGTAAGTGATTTGGGAAAGGAATGAAAGGGAGTTAGTCATTTTTTACTTGGTGTGTGTCCAAATATCTGCCATGGTACTTGTGATAATAGTAAGATGAAAGATTTGAGAAACAAAATCAACCACAACTATGCTTCTGCAACACCAAAACTGCCTACCCAGCCTACTGTACCTACCAATTTTTCTTCTTTTTCTTTGGGTGCACTTGGACTGGCAAACCCTCATCCATTTTCTTTTGTTTACATGATAAGCCTGTCTAGATCTGCACTTATTTCTTCCAAGGGCTCAGATTAAACTATTGAGCTCCTTTGCTTCTCTACCTATCTATTTATCTGCCAAGTTTAAATAGTTTGGACAGATTTCTATTCTCTATTTCTAAAACAGGAAATTCAAGCAAGAACTGGCCAAGATTAAGCTGTTTGGCCAGTCATCAATTGTGGTAAAAGTTTAACAAGCTGTATATGATGCTTTATTTACTGAGAATTGAAATAGTAGTGGCATTTGGACTTGCACACTTTCCTGGTCCTTTTTATTTGGGGTTCCTTTCTTTTCATTTTTTATTTTGACCATTTATCTTTTCACCCTTTGATTTTTCTTTTAGGGTATACCCTCTTTACATTTTTTAATTTTTTTTGAATCTTTAGAATATGGAAGACCTTTGCAACAAGAAAAGGTATGTATATATTGCAGAGCTAATCAAGTCAATCATGAAATATGACACCTATTGATATAGGAGCATAACACTGGCTCCACTTGGGGATGGCTTTTCCTGGTGAAAAGTCAAGAACAGTAGGTCAGATGGCCTTATGAACAACTCTTGCTGTGCTGTGAAATCTTGCTTTGCTGAAAGTAGAAAACTGTACAAAGGATCATGTAAAATATACATAGTATTCTTGAGCTGATTCAAACAACTATACATCTGTTTTGGATAATTTTCTTGGATAGTTTGTTTTTATGTCTTCTTCTCCCAAGTTTTTTTCTGTAATTCCTGATAAACAGAAATGAGGGAAAAAATGGTAAAGTTCCTACACTGTTTTTCAAAATTTTCTACACTTTCTTCTTCATTCTTATTGTTGTAATAAACAAGTCAATCACTATTTTCAAGCTACAGAAATTGAACTTCCTTATGTACATGTTGGAGTCAGGATATATCAATAGACTAGATTAGAATAGTGTTTCAGCATTTGACCATTCACTGGTCCATCTTTAACTTCTGTGCTATCTTAGAATAGTATTGTTGCTTTTTGAAGCCTGGATAATAAAAGGTCCCTTCCATAGGAAGTCAAACTTCCCATGTTTTCCTTTGTCTTCTCTCATGGAATCCCATTTTAAAACTTTTTCTCTTATGTGAAAATCCTCTGCCTTAGTCCTCTTATCAAAAATTTTCTTGAGTTTGTCTTGTAATACTTGGGATCTTTGGTATACTTCTTCTCTAGTCTGTTGCAAGTGGATGGTTTGATTTATCCTTCTTTGAATGCCATTGGGTTGTACCTAAGATTCTTGTAGTAATTTCATTACAGGAACTCCTAAGGATGTAGGAAATACAACCTCCATACCATAGACTAGTTCATAGGGACTAGTCCCAATGGATTTCTTAGTAGTTAATCTGTCTGCCCATAGTGCATTGATAAGTTTCTTATGCCAATTTTTCTTGTTTTCTTCCGACAATTTCTTGATAATATTAATCATGATTTTATTGGAGGACTCAACTAGACCACTACCTTGAGGGTAATAAGCTATGGAGTGGCCTAAGATGATGTGATATTTGTGACAGAAACTTATCATTCTCTTGTATTTGAAAGCAACATCATTGTTAGTTATGATCTTTTCAGGACACCCAAATCTAGACAAGATGTTGGCTTCTAAGAATTGTATGATCACTGTATCATTGGCTTGTCTACAAGGGATGGCTTCTATCCATTTGGTGAAATAATATGTGGCAGTGAGGATCCATTTATGTTGGCCAGAAGATGGAGGATGGATTTCCCCAATGAAGTCCAAACCCCATTGCTGAAATGGTCTTTCAGTGGAAACTAGTCTAAGGGGTAGAGGTAAAAGTTTCCTCTTGCCTTCAAAAATTTGGCATTTATGGCAAGCAGTGAGAAACTTCTTGACATCAGCAAACAAGGTTGGCCATTAAAATCCAGCCCTTAGGATTTTGTCTGTAGTTGATTTCCAGTAAAGATGTCCACCACAGTCCCCTACATGAAATTCTTTGAGCACCTTGTCAGCTTCATCTTTTATTAAGCAGTTTAATAGAATACCTTCATGATTTTTCCAAAAATAGCACCATCTAAAGTACAAAACTTTGAAGCTTTCATTTTCAAAAACCTTTTCTTTATTCTGGATAACCCTGGAGGAGCCTGCAGGTTTAGTAATACATGAGTTATATCAGGATACCAAGGTGATTCTAGGAAGGCCTGGCTGATTTGTGGAGTCGCCATCTCTTGTTCATTATCTAGCTCATTAATATCCAGGGCTTGGCAATTGGTTTTAGTCATGAGTTTAGCCAATCCATGTCCTTTTATAAGCTTTGTAGGTTTTATTTCAATGTCATACTCCAATATAGCAGCGATCCATTTACCTCTCTTGCCTTCAATCCCCTCTTGGGTAAAGATGTCTTTGACAACAGTATTTGTTACATAGGCTATTATATGGGAGTATAATATGTAGACGCTGAAGTCTTTTATGGCTTTCACAAGCGCATAAGCCTGTTTTTCCATGATTGGGTATTTTAGCGGTGCATCTCTAAGTGCTTTAGTAAAGAAGGCTATGGGTTTTTCACATCCTTGATCATCTTTTTGTAGTAAAATAGTAGAAATGGTGTGTTTTGATGCAAATGAAAATATTATGAAGTCTCTGTCAAATTTTTGGCTTGTAAGGATTGTTGTTTTGGTCAAGGCCATTTTAATTTCCTCAAATGCTTGTTTAGCTTCTAATGTTCGTTTAACCTTGGAATCTTTTTTCAACATATTGTTTAGCAATTTGATTAATTCAACCAAATTAGGAAAGAATCTTCTTAAAAAGTTAATTTTTCCTAAGAAAGCTTGGAGTTATTTGACATTTCTGGGATGGGGTATTTGTAAAATGGCTTCTATTCTATCAATATCAATTTTGATGCCATCTTTGGAGATTGTGTGGCCCAACAGTTTTCCTTCCTCTAAACCGAATAAGGACTTCTTAGGATTCAAGGAAATGCCATACTTTCTGTAGGTTAAAAACACTTGTCTCAAATGGCCTAGATGTTGTTGATCTGATTTAGAAAACACAGTAAGATCATCTAGATATATGACCAGAAAATCATGAATTTCTTTTGCAAAAATGATGTCCATTGCTCGTTGGAAATTTGCGCCTGCATTCTTTAGTCCAAATGCCATTTTGACATATTTGAAAGTTCCCCATGGTGTTGTAAAATCAGTCTTTTCCTGGTCATTAGGATGGACTAGAATCTGGTTAAAGCCTGAAAACCCATCCAAAAGTGAAATCCTAGAGGCACCTACTACCCTTTGTAAAATGTGGTCCATCTTAGGTAACGGGTAGTGGTATTTCAAAGAAACTTTATTCACATTCCTTAAATCGACACACAATCTGATTTCTCCTATTTTCTTCCTAGTGGGCACTAAATTAGACACCCATTCTGAAAACCTGATAGGAGCAATTATCCTAGCCTCATACATTCTTTTGATTTCTTTTTCAATTAAAGGGAGTAGTACAGGGTCTTCTGAGTTTTTCCTTGAATGGTTTTTGATTTTCTTTGAGGGGTATTGTATGTTGAATCATAGAGGTATCATAAGATTTGAGATCTTCATAGCTCCAAGCAAAAACATCCTCGAATTCTTTTAGCAGTTTAACATATTTAAGCTTTTGGTTAGGGGGTAGAGTTTTGGATAGTTTTATCATTTTAGGATTTTCATCAGTTCCTATGTTACAGTCCTCAATGTCTGCGTTTAGAGGCTGCATTTTGGGTTTCTTTGGGATATCATTAGAATCAAAGAAATCTTCCAAAGGAGTTAATCCTGTGGGCAAATAATTGTCTTTTAAATTAATAACTTCAGCTTCTCCTCCAATAATCTCATCAATGTCTACTTCTTTAAGCTCTTGCAACTCTTTCTTGGTAAATTTCGTTGGGTGAAGTATTTGAGTTGTAGCTTCTGCTGAAATGTTTGTTTCAATTTTGTCTATTTGATCAACCTCACTAACAGTGTCTGTGTCTATATTAGTGCTGGAAAATTCTTCCTTTACGGTTAAGAAATTTCTAATCTGAGTATCATTGTTAAACACTCACCAATTCTTTACATTGTTTGGTGTTAGCACCCAGGTTGTTCCCTATGACTCCCAAGGGAATACGGCCGGGGTAACCACTAACCAATCTTTGGATCACAATTCCTAGCCAAACTGTAATCAGAGAGGGCTCTCTCTTTGTGATTTGCCTCTATTTTGATAGTGTTTTAGGCTAGCTATTATGCTCAGGTTTTTGTTTTATGTTTTGGTTGAAGGACTTCTTTCAGTGCTTAAGATGTAGTGTTCAGAGAGTAGTTTATCATTGGGCAATGGAGACTAGAGTTGTAAAATGTTTTGAAATGCTGGAGTGATGATGTTCAGACTGCAGGGCCTATTTGGTAGCTCAACAAACAAAATTTAAACTTAAATGGTGATGTATGGTCAGCCAACAGAAAGCATTTAAGAATTTTCCATTAAACTGGTGATGTGAAAGTGAAAGATGTGGCTCAGGAGCAAAATTGAATTCCTGAAACAGAGGTCACTGTGAAAGATATATTCTGAAAGTGCAGCAATTAAGAATTACACTTATCAAGATTATAGCTGAAGAAAACATTCATTAACAACATAGATTGAACTCAGGGTATTGCATGAATAAGTCCTGAAGGTTATTCTTTTTCTTTGTTGCTCCACAGTTAGAAATTAGAAACATATATGGATTGTAAGAGATTGAAACACATAACAGAGAGAGATACAGAAAAACTTATTGTATTATGAGGTACACAGGAATCCTGCAGTTCTTCAACAGACACCAGAACGCATTCAACACTTTAGAACTCCGAGAAATTCCATCACTTTCTTTATTAAACTTTGAAAGGGTTACAACATAAGAACTTCTTCAAGAGAAATCAACAACAACCCCTCAAGCTTGTGCGAGGGGCAAATATATACCATCGGTTATACAAAATATCTGAGTGCTAAGTTATCTCAGAAATGAATACGTTCACCAACTTTTCAAGATATTTGATAAGAAAGTTATTACATCATTGAATACAAAGTAAATGCATCTTTATGCTTGTCAGAAGATATTTTGGCCTAAAGAGGCCACTGAGTCGGTTGGAGTGATCTGCATTAACGCTGAGAAATGCGCTTTTGGAGCTGCTCTGCTGTAGCTTCTCGGCCTGGACACCTGTAGCTTCTCACTTTGCTTTGTTGGCCGTTAGCTCTGCTGAGGTGGCTCAGCCTTTATCTTTAATGCATGCTGATTCTTTTAAACTGTCCTGTGTATGAAAATTTGCATTTTCCATGAACAAAATTTATAGAATGGCCTCCTGTTTATAAAATCATCTGTATGGCCTTAGTCCACCATTCTAGTGTAGGTAGTTGATGCCTTAGAATTGCATCCATAGTCTCCTCTGCCTCTGTATATTTGAAAAAATTAGGAGGCACCTCAAACAGGTGTTTGATTTCATTCATTATAAAAAATAAACTTTCTACTCTATTGTAGAGAGTTTGTCCTGTGGCTGGCCCTGTTTCCTCTGATGTGCTGGGCTTCTCATTGATCTGCCTTGTGGCAAAGGCATTAACCCTTTTGGCATACTGCTCATGAGTGAACAGTCTCCCTGCGCTGTTCAGTAAGCTAGGGAGCCCTTTGTTTTCCAATACCTGAAACTTCTCCAAAAACCTGTTTACCTCAGTCTGCATGTCCTGGGTTCTTCTCTCTAATGTCTGGACCAAGTTTCTCAGTGTAAGAACCCTCTTTATTAACTGAATGTGCTCAGTTCTGATTGAAATTCCCATGGCAGCCAACTGGGTACTTGTTCTATTGTTAAGCACATTAATCATCCTGGTGGCTATTTCAGGCATGTTGCTTAGAGCAGCCCTTGATATCTGAATTTCTGCTTGTGCTTTTGGAATGAGCTCTAGCTGCTCATGGATTGTTTCAATATACTGCCATTGGTCATTAATAGATTGGCCAATGTTAGCCCACAGCACTATTTTAAGCTCAGCCACAACCTTATCTAATTTGAGCTCATTTTCTAGCTCTTTGATCTTGTCTTTGAGGGCTTTTATCTCCCTGCCCTTTTCTGCCACAGACTGCTTGGACTTGTCATATCTATCATTTACTTTGGCCAATTTCTCCCTGGTCTCATTCAATTCTGTCATTTGAGCTTCCAGGGCCTGAATCTCATTTCTTAGCTTTTGCATATCCAAGCTAGGGGCCTGCTCTGTTGTTGGTGGTGCTGAAGTAGATGCTGCTGCTTTTTCAGTCTGTTGAGGAGGTGGAATAGTAGTTGGAGGAGCTTCCTCAAGGTTAATGACTAGAGGAGGAGGCTGGGAGGTCTGACCTTCTTCTCTTTGTTTCAGAGTTGCTTGTAATGCTGCCTGTGCAGCCTCTGATTCCCCCAGCTTTTCTTGTGTCTGGATGAGCTGCTTGTAGAGAGACACCAGCAAAGCTGTGGCATCTTGATCATGCCTTTCTTTAGCTACTTCATCTGTTTGAGGGTGAATTGTGGCTGGGAGTTTGATATTTCTCCTCAAAGCTGCCATATCTGCATCTCTCAATTTTAATATTTCTTGTATGCCCTTGATATCTTTGGGATCATGCCCAATCTCAATAATTATGTCTTCTAAGGACCTTATTCTATTGTCCTTTGCTTGAGAGGATGCCCTTTCCAACTCAAGTTGGGCAGCTGTATTATTAAGGCTATTTTCTAGCCTGTAGTTGTCCAATGTCTTATCAGCCAAGGAAGCATAGACCATCTCACCTGTTTGTTTGTGCAACTCAATTTTATCCATTGGGTGGATGTCCTTGGCCAGGACCTCAAGATTGGTCCTCAAGTAATCTGAAGGGGACTTTGGCTGCAATGTAGTTGGTATGAGGTGACTCATGATCATCTTGCCCTCTTGGACATCATATGCAGACATTAGTCGCTGTTGGTTGGTGGGAGCCATTTTCAACAAATGGTTATACAGCTATATCTTTATGGGCTCATTCCTTTTCTTTATTTCGATGAACTGCTGTTTAATGCTCAGTTCACCCTCTCTCTGCTGGCTAGAGGAGCTGACTTCTCCTCCCACTGTCCTCTCTTGTTCCTGTTGGAAGGAACTTGCAGATGCCTCCAAACTGGGCGGGCCCATACCCAAAGATTGCCCTATAGGCATCTCTTCCTCTGAAAGAGGATTCATCCTATGCCTCTTCTCACCATGACTTACTGATGTAGTCAAGGGAGTTTCTCTATCCCTTTTCCTGCTTACATTCTCCTTTTGTGGAGTTTGGAGGACTGAGGTTTCATTAACTGCTTCTTGACTAGGAGGTACTATGTTTTGAGCCTGCTGCTCAGTGAGAATTGGGGCTTCAACTGCCCCTTCTTGATGTGTGGGCTGCTCTATGTCATGGTGCCCTTCTGTTTGTTGTGATCCCTGTTGTTGCTATGGCTCTACCTACTGCTGCACTTCTTCTTGCTATCCCATTTCTTTATCTGTTTGGTCTTCAGTTATGGGAGATAGTTGCTCTTGTTCCACCTACTTTCCTTTGCCCTTGCTTCCTGTCTGTTGAGTGTCCATGGCAACTTGCTAATGTGTTGTTGAAGAAGAGGCAGCTGCTCCAAGTTGCCTTTGATATGATAAGGAAACCTGTCCACAAGTTTCCAAGTCAGCCTCCTTTTGCATATTCCTAGCCTCTCTCTCTAGTATCTGCTCTCTAGAGATTGGCTCTTCTAAAGTGCCCTCTTTCCAGCTTAAATAATTTGCATACTTTTCAATGTGAGGCAGCTTAACATGTGAATAGTTACCCAATTTGTGTTTTATCCTCCTGAGGGAGATAAAATGATTACGGTCATAAGGTATCCATTTAAAGCTGGTTTGCAATTTGAGACCCTCTAAGATCATATCTGCCTCCTTCCATCCCTCCTCTCTTTTGTTGTACAAAAAGGGGCCTAGCTGGCTCCTTACCTTCAGTTGTACCTTCTTGTTTTTGCTTTGGAAATGGAAGCAATCTGAACTTCCAAACTGCCTAAAGTATTCTAGGGCAAACAGTCTCATGGGGACATACCTTGGCAGCCTGTAGGGGTCCAATTCACAGCCATATACTCTGATTACTGTGTGGTGTTGGTAAAGATACCAATCACCAATGCTGTAGGATTTGGAGAGATGGAGAATTCTCTGCATGTCATCGGTTAACCTTGGAGGAGGGACACCATACAGCAATGTCATAGCTGGGTGAATGAACAGGTCTATAAATTCACAGTATGTGTATGGTGATTGAGAAACATAATGGAAAACTGAAGTCCAAAACACCACTGACCTTGGATTTCCCTGGGCATTAAGTTTCTTGAGGGGAATGGAGAAACTGTCTGGCTGATAAAACAAGAACAGGTGGTAGATGTATGAGGTGTATCTGAACACGCTTTCCCTTGGTAGATTCATCAGTTGTTCAAGGATCTTCTCTGCAATGTAGGTGGCAGAGTCATAGTGTACAGCTGGAGGCTTTCGAGGAGAAAACATGGACAACATTGCCATTATAGTGCCATCAACATCCTCAATCCCCTTGTATCCCAGGACATAACTGATCAAATCCACTAGCATTCTGCCCAGGTCATTCAGGTAGTGATATCCAATAGGGGGAGTCCTTATAGTCTCAGAGCTTGGCTGTACAAATAACTGGTTAATTTTGGTAATCTGGGAACTTGACAGATTATTTCCCTTCTTTATTAAATCCAACATGGAAAGAGGGGCCAATGGCCTTGCAGCATGGAAATGCAGCATCTCATTTATGGTTTCTGGGGTGATGAAAAACAAAATTGAGCCTGTAGGACTGAGAACAGCTCTCTGGCAAGGATCATAGCATTCCTGGCACTTGTGGATCAAGTCTGGGAGGGCATTGACTTGAGGGTGGTTGTAAATGGGCAAATTTGAGTCCCAAATCCCTAAAATATCAGCTCCATTAAGGTGCTGAGCTTTCAATTCATTTAACATGTGAATATTGAACTTGGAACCCAATGGAAACCAATCTAACATCTGATAATCTAGATCTCCCAGGGCTTTCCATGTTATCTCCCTTTGAGGGGCATTCAGAGGGTGGATATTTAGGGCTATTGGTGTCTCCATGGCTAGTGAAGTTTCTGAATTGTATGTAGACTGCTCTGAATGAGAAGAAAACGCAGAGGAGTGTTTTCTTGCATTGGAAGTGAATTGTAAGAAACAGAAGGAAACTTGAATAAACAGCAGTTGAAATACTGTCTAAAGGATTGATAAAACAGTAGCAGGACTGACCAGGAGTATTTTCTGTGGTGAATCTGGTCAATTGAAATTTCTAGTTCACGACTGCGCGAACTAGCTGTGAATTCAACTTAATTTGTCAAATGCGGCTCTTCAGGAGGTTTATGGCTTCACTAGTTGAAAATGGGTGCAAGTCACTATGTATTTGATGGTGAAAAATAGCGTTTTACAGTCTCTTAACAGTTTGCTTGAGGAAATACGGATAAAACTAGGCCCATGGAATGATTTGGAGGAATACCTGGTAATTTCGCCAGTAAGAGTTGCAAATGTAGGTGCAATGAAGGCGTCGGCGGTCTTGGAATCAGCTTTAGCAGGTTGGCGCTGGTTTGAACGTGAGCAGTATGCAGAAATAGTTAGAGTTTCTTTTGCCAAAAGTGGAAAAAACATGACATTTTGGCCTAAATATGGATTTTTGACGATATTGGCGCGTTTTTGGGATGACGTCACCGAGTGGGGTCGGAGTCGGATGACGTCAGCATGACGTTATCGGGTGATGTGGCAGGCTGCGATTGGTCCACGGGGATAGTAAGGTGGCGGCCATATCAACGCGGGGGCGGACGAAGGAGTTGATGCGACGGCGAGGTGGCAGTGACGTGGCTCTGACGTGGGGATGACGCAAGCCCGGCAAAGCAGCTGGTAAGCGGAACAGTGGTAATGGTTTTCTCGAACTGCTTATAATACGGCGACGGTTTTGTCAGAGGCCGACCCGAGAAGCTGTGAGGGTGACGCGTGGCAGAGGCCTGACGTCACCCTCTGACAGTTTCTTGGGTGCTAAACGTCGGACCTCGGGCCCAACCTGATATTCATAATAGCCGTCCGATCAAAAGTGCCCGATCGGACGGTTGACGGGTTGATGATTTGATCGGATGATACGGGCGCGGGGGAAGGATTAAAATAACATATTTTTTGGAGTTTGCGCCCGGCGGAAAAACTTAGGGATATGGTATTTTATAATGTTTTTCAATGTATTTTGTCAGAATGAAATAATGCGGGCAGAGACTTTGGATAAATGGCAAAAAGTGGGTTTTTGTGTTATTTCATAATACAAAGTGGGTTATGGGTAAAACAAGGTCTTTTATAAGGTTTTCTTTAGCAAATGAAGGTTCTAAGGGGCCAAATGGATTCAGAAGATGGGAGGGGGTTTGGCTTAGGTTTATCAAAGTGACCAGATGTCATTTTGATCCCTGACCGAGAACATATGGCTATAATGCCAAGGGGAGGGGTATTTATACAATGCTTGGGGTTTATACACCATGGTGTTATAATACTAGGGGAAAGGGTAACATAGGGGAATTATATAGTAGAGTTAGGGTTAATATGGATGAAAAGGGTGGATGAAGGGAAATATCACTAAGTTTATTTGAAAATAACTTAGCTTAGGGAGTAGATCAAAATAAAAAGAGTTTTAGACAAGAAATGTGGCTTCTAATAGGACTAAGAACCACCATAGAATCACCAATTCTTCCATGAATCTCAAGTGATGATGGGATGTTAGTAATGAATAGGAAGAGGGGAGGAAGGGAGGTTAGACATGCTTCTTTGCTTGCTGCAACCTGCTGGAGAAGAGCACCTTCTCAATTCATTGATTTTGCTTTATGAACAAGGCTACCACACATGCAATTTGTAAGAAATGATATTTCTGCAACCCCAACTGCCTACCCATCTATTTGTCTAGCATTTTTTGTTTCTTCTTGGAGGGTGCACTTAGGCTTGCAGACCCTTATTTTCCTTTTCTTTTCTTTGGCTTTTTCTTTTGTTTTTCTATCTACTTCTACCCTTATTTCTTCCAAGGTCCCAGATTAAGCAGTTGGGAGCCTTTCTTCTCTACCTAAACTACTTGTCTGCCAAGATTAAACAGTTTGGACAGACTTCTTTCTCTATTCTACAACTGAAAATTTAAAACATGGCATGATCCAGATTAGGCTGTTGGACCATCCATCAAAATTGAGTTCACATCAAGCTATATACACAGATTATATTCTCTTGGAAATATGGGATCTTTGCATCATCAAAGCAGAGCATATTTGGACCTTTCCTTGTCAATCATGAAATATGAAACCTATTGGTATAGGTAGCTAACAGTGGCTCCACATGGGGATGGTTTTTCATTTGAAAGACCAAGAACAGCAGGTCAGATTGCCTTTGCCCTTGATTGCCTTTATCAAAACTTGAAGTATGCTGCTCTGAGATGCCAAAATTGTGACCTTCCCTTCTTGGTAGATATCTGAACTTATTTTACCTTTTGCTGATAGTCAATAAAATTTTGAGAAATTGCATTTTTACATCATAACAGAAAATAATATATACATCTGGATATGTACAAGGGAAAACTCAGGCTGCCCTTATGGGTGGTAGTCAAAATAGTGCTTGAGCATCCTGCCATTCACAGGACCCTCATCCAAATCAGTTTCATTAAGACTTTTAAGGAAATAAGTGTTGTTTCCTTGTACTGCTTGGACAGCAAATGGTCCTCTCCAAAGGGAATCAAATTTTCCATGTTTTCCCTTATCCTCTCTTCTTGAATCCCACTTGAGGACTTTGTCACCAATGTTGAAATCTTCTGCCTTAGTTCTTCTGTCAAAGGCCTTCTTTAGCTTTTCTTGCAGAACTTGAACTCTGCTGAAAACCTGGTCTCTAATTTGCTGTAAACATATTATTTGATTGATCCTTCTTTACATATCATTTGGTTCAGCTTGGCTTTCATGAAGAAGTTTCATAACATGTACCCCTAGTCATGAAGGGAATTTGGCTTCTAATCCATAAACCAACTCATATGGGCTGGTCCCAATTGATCTCTTGGTTGTTAGTCTATCTGCCCATAGAGCATTCACAAGCTTCTTATGCCAATTCTTTTTGTTCTCTTCCATCACTTTCTTTATGATGTTTACCAGGCTTTTATTTGATGACTCAGCAAGGCCATTTCCTTGGGGATAGTATGCAGTAGAATGGCCCAAGGTAATGTGAAATTTATGGCAGAAATTCACCATCTTCTTGGATCTGAAAGCAGCAGCATTGTCTGTTATTATTTTGTCAGGACAACCAAATCTAGCCAATATGTTATTCTCCAAAAACTGAATGATTGTTGAATCATTTGCTTGTCTGCATGGAGCAGCTTCAATCCACTTGGTAAAGTAGTCTGTGGCTGTTAAGATCCATCTATGTTGGCCTGAAGATGAGGGATGAATTTCCCCAATGAAATCCAAGCCCCATTGTTGAAAAGGTCTCTCTATTGCAATGGGCTTTAAGGGAAGTGGCAGTAACTGTCTCTTTCCCTCAAACTCTTGACATTTGTGACATGAGGTGGTGAATTTCTTCACATCAGAGAACATGGTGGGCCAGTAGTAACCAGCCCTTAGTATTTTATCCACAGTGGACTTCCAATACAAGTGTCCACCACAGTCACCTGCATGAAATTCTTTTGTGATATTGTCAGTTTCATTCTCAATTAGGTAGTTTAGCAATATTCCTTCATGGTTTTTCCAAAATAAATTCCCATCCATAACACAAAATTTAGAAGCTTTCATTTTCAAGAACCTACATTTAGTTCTGGACAATCCTGGGGGAGCACACAGGTTTTGCAATACATAACATATGTCAGAGTACCAAGGGGATTGTTCAAAGGCTACATTGATCTTTGGAGTCGCCAGCTCCGGTTCACTGTCCAGCTGGTTTATGTCTAAGGCTTGAAAATTTGCTTCTGTCATTAGTTTGGCCAAACCTTGCCCTTTTATTAGTTTTGTAGGTTTTATCTCAATATCAAATTCCAAGATGTTGGAAATCCATTTTCCTCTTCTGCCCTCTAGGTTTTCTTGAGTGAGAATGTCTTTGACAATAGGACTTGGCACATAATCTATAACATGGGAATAAAGGATGTAGATCCTAAAGTCTTTGATGGCTTTGACCAAGGCATAAGCTTGCTTTTCCATGATTTGATATTTTAAAGGTGCATCTCTAAGAGCTCTGCTAAAGAAAGCAATTGGCTTCTCATTTCCTTGGTCATCTTTCTGTAACAAAACGACAGCAATAGTATGCTGGGAGGCAAAAAAAAAATGATAAATTCCCTGTCAAATTGGGGATTGGTCAAGACCGGGGTTTGGGTAAGAGCCAGCTTTATACCTTCAAAGGCTTGATTTGCTTCAACTGTCCACTTTACCTTTGAATCTTTCTTTAGCATGTTATTTAGTAATCTGATTAGTTCTGCTAAGTTTGGGATAAACCTTCTCAAGAAATTGATTTTTCCCAAAAATCCCTGCAATTCTTTGATATTTCTTGGGTGGGGCATTTGTAGGATAGCTTGTATCCTGTCTGGATCAATTCTAATGCCATCTTTTGAAATGATATGTCCTAGTAGCTTACCTTCTTCCAAACCAAATAGAGACTTCTTGGGATTCAAGGAAATTCCATATTTCCTACATGTTAAGAAAATCTGCCTCAAGTGTTTTAAATGTTCTTGGTCAGATTTTGAAAAAGGTGTGAGGTCATCTAAGTAAATGACTAAAAAGTCATGAATCTCTTTGGCAAAAGCAATATCCATTGCTCTTTGAAAAGTTGCCCCTGCATTTTTCAATCCAAAAGGCATTTTTACATATTTGAAAGTTCCCCATGGGGTTGTGAATGCAGTTTTGTCTTGATCATCAGGGTGTACTAAGATTTGATTGAAACCTGAGAATCCATCAAGTAATGAGATCCTTGAGGCCCCTACTACTCTTTGGAGAATGTGATCCATCTTGGGTAAGGGATAGTTGTCTTTGAGGGATACTTGGTTCAGATTTCTTAGATCCACACACAGCCTTATTTCACCAGTTTTCTTTCTTGTAGGGACTAAGTTTGAGATCCACTTAGAGAATCTGATAGGTGCTATGATGCCTGCCTTGAACATTTTCTGTACCTCTTGTTCCATTGCTAGGAGAAGCATAGGATTGATTCTCCTCAATTTTTGTTTAAAGGGTTTTTGATCAGGCTTGAGAGGGATAGTATGCTGGATAACAGAGGTATCATAGGACTTTAGGTCCTCATAACTCCATGGAAAAACATCCTGGAACTCTTTGAAGAGGTCAATGTACTTAGGCTTTTGATCAGGAGGTAAAGATGCAGACAATTTTATTATCTTGGGCTCTGCAACAGTCCCAATGTTGCATTCTTCAATGGCAGAGTTAAGAGGCTGCATTTTCGGTTTTCTAGGGATGTCATTTGAGTCAAAGATATCCTCTAATGGAGTTAGGCCTGTTGGAAGAAAATTATCCTTCAGCTCAATGATTTCAGCTTCAGCATTAGGCACTTCTTCACAACTGATTTGATGAATTTGCTGAATGCTTTCCTTGTTGAAAATGGTTGGATGTAGTATTTGTTTTGCTGTTCTAGGTGATATTGGGTGGTTGATCTGTTCAAACTGTATTTGTGATGGACTTTCTCTTTCAAGTATTTGTGATTGACTTGCTTTGTCAAGTATTTGTGATTGACTTTCTTTGTCAAGTATTTGTGATTGACTTGCTCTATGAGTGTCAATATTTAATCCTGCAAACTCTTGTTGCAGCGTTAAAAAATTGTTTATTTGCATATCATCCTCAAATACTTGCCAATCATTGACATTGTTTGGAATGGAGGGTCTGTGTTTTACCTCAGCTGTAAAGCAATGATGGGGCTCAAAAGGCAGCTTGCAGGTACTTGCAAATGTGGCCAAACTGTGAGCATGCAGATTGTGGGTTCTAGGAATTTTAGTGATCTGGAATTCAGAGAAAAAATTTAGTACTTCAGCAAAAACAAACCTATAAGACCTTAGTCTTTTGTCATTGGTGACAAAGTTTCCATTCACTTGTTGGATAACTAAATCTGAATCACGCATGATTGAAACCCTGGCAGCTTGCAAGCACTTTACTAACTTGAGTCCTAGTAGAAGAGCTTCATATTCTGCCATGTTATTTGTACATCTGAAGTTTAATCTATAGGCTCTGCCTTCTGCATGACTATTTTCTTTATTTTGTACCCAAACTCCAGCTCCTGCCCCTAATTTGTTGACTGAGCCATCAAATTCAAGGAACCATAGAATGTCTTGTTGTGAAGGAGATTTAATGATCTGCTGATGGACTGGCAATGTAAGTTGAAGTTCTGGTTTTTTATCTGGCTTGTCTTCTAGGACAGAGTCATTATTTGATTCAATATGCTTAACAACTAGAGCAGCAGTAGTGTCTAGTGATTGATTGACTGTTGTTTCATGGGTGCTAATTCTTTCATTAGAGTTTTCCTCTTGTATGAGTATTTTGGTTTCAACATCATTTTTTGGGAGAGTTGTGCTGTCATTGAATAGAATGTATGAGTCTATGTCTGAATGGACAGCATATCTGGGAAAGTTTTGAGGCTTTTCTTCACTGCTGACCATGTATTTCATGAGTGTTTCTCTGTATAGTCTTTTTGGTTGCCCAAAAACAGAGATGGTGGCATATGACATGTCTAATTGTAGGGAACCTTGGAGTTTAGCTCCCCATGATCTTGATAACAACATCCCATACTTAGGTGGGATATCAGCAACTACAACATCCATTAGAATTGTTTTGTTTGGGTATTGAACCAGAGACACACATAAATCTTTTATGAGACCTAAACACTTGACTTGGCTGGAGTCAAAGGAAAACAGGTCCTTGTATGGTCTTGTTATATCTAGATTCAGTCTCTCCATGACTGCTTTTGGCATGAGATTGTGAGAGGCACCTGAGTCAAACATTGCATTATGCAATATTTTATCATGTATATGTAAGCTGACATAAAAAGGTAATATTCCTGTGACTACTGTCTTTCCATCCACTTCTGGGCCAAACAGTAGTTCTGGAGTGTCATCCAACACATTAACATCGTCTTTGTCGCTAGTGAGTTGAAGGGACTTCTTGATCTGTTGTTTATAGATGTCATGCTTGGCTAGTTCTGAGAGAGGAATTGCTATCTTTAGTTTGCCAATTTCAGTTTCTAGGTCAAATGGTTTTTCATATTGGGCCTTAGAATTATGGATAACAGTCCTTTCCTTGTTCACTAGATCTTCTTCTTGATTCTTATCTTGATTTTGGGGCTTGTCTTTTTTACTCATCTCTTGAGGAGTAATACTTAAATTAGGTTGAGTGGACAAAGTAGCCATAGGCTGATGTTTTAAAGACAATGGTTCAGTGACCTCTTCAATGATTACTTCTTCTGCAGGTGAATTTGTTTTGTCATTAGGTTCTGTGACTATGGTTTTTTAGGCTGCTGATTATCCTTTATCTTTTCAGGCTGATTTACATTCACAGTTCTGCTCCTTAGCTTGTATTGTTTATGGACTTCATAAACAGCAGTGTCATAGCCTTGTTTAAAGTCAAAGGATTCACCTAACTTGGTTTGAAACAGTTTGATTTCATCCTCCTCATGATCTTCTTGTGTTAAGAAAACTTGACTTTCACCATCTAGACCCATTAAATTTATCTGAGAATCTTCATTGGGTTCAGTTGATGTGGAAGTCTCTGCATAATTTTCTTGGAAAGGGGGTCTTATGTCTTGATCAGCACTGGGCTTGCCAATGCCTGGGTTTTGAGTTCTCCTAAAATTTGGATTCCTAGGAGGGTTGTTTTGTGGTGCTTCCCATGATGATTTTCTCTCAACTGATTCCACTCTATCACCCAATCTTTTCATTCCATTGAGTATTGCATCCAACTTTTGATCAAAAGCAGAGGGTTCCTCTTTGAAAGCGGTCCTCTTTTCCAACCTTGCTCTGTTTCTTTTAGCAATCAGGTTGGCTTCCACTATGACAGCAACCTTTTGGGCCTCTGCAAGGGTTTGAGGGTCTCTCTCCTTTAACTGATAGGCCATGTCAGGGTCAAAACCATCAGGGAATTTGTACAAGGCTAAATTAGGAGGGGGTCTTAAATTTTGTGGGATTGCATTATATACATTGTTGAATCTTGCACAATACTCCAAAACAGTCTCTTGGGGACCTCTTTTGATAGTGTCATATTCACCAAGTATGTGCAGAGGATCCTTCTTCTTTTCCCATCTGCTAGTAAAGGTTTGATAAAGCTCATCAGGGGTTGTGATGGAATTTGCATTCAGAGATCTAAACCAAGTCCTTACATCCCCAGTTAGACTTTGAACAAACATCCTCATTCTCACACTGTCATCATCTATTTCATAGGTCTCAAAATGGTCTTTCATCCTTTTGGCATGCTGAACAGCTGTCAAAGGGCCAGTGGAGTCAAAATATGAGATTTTGGTTTGGTAATCCTAGGGTAAAGCTGCAGCATTAGCTGGTATTTGCAGGGGTGCATATCTGTTAGCCATATTCACAAGGTTTGGGGGATTTACAGGGGCAACTGGGATAAAAGGAACAGTGTGTATTACAGGGGTAACAGGTGTTGCAGCACCTGGAGTATTGTTCAAGGGGATATGTGCAGTGGGTGAAGATGTACCAGGAGGGCTTTGAGATGTAGATGGTGAACTGGGGGAGACAGGGGTAGAGAGAAAAAGAACCTTAATAGGGGTTGGAACAGGTTCAGGGTGAACTGTCTTAGGACTTAAATCACTAGGCTCTTCCTGCCTTTGCTGCTTTCTAATTATTCTAGGGATTATATTAGGATTTTCAAAAAAAACTTGTGGATTTGGGTCAGGGTTTGACCTAGTGTGTCTGGTTTCCCTTTTAGGAGCCAGTTTCTAAACTTCTTTTTGGTATTTTGCAGAATATTTTTGTGTCTACAGAGACAAGACAAGATTTTGAACTTACTGTATATTTTCCAAAGCTAGCAGCAAAGGGAATGAGCAGCTTTCAAGAGATAAACAAAAATTAGAAAATCTTGAGGAACTCCCCAGTGGAGTCGCCAATTATGTTAGCACCCAGGTTGTTACCTATGACTCCCAAGGGAATACGGCCGGGGTAACCACTAACCAATCTTTGGATCATAGTTCCTAGCCAAACTGTAATCAGAGAGGGCTCTCTCTTTGTGATTTGCCTCTATTTTGATAGTGTTTTAGGCTAGCTATTATGCTCAGGTTTTTGTTTTATGTTTTGGTTGAAGGACTTCTTTCAGTGCTTAAGATGTAGTGTTCAGAGAGTAGTTTATCATTGGGCAATGGAGTCTAGAGTTGTGAAATGTTTTGAAATGCTGGAGTGATGATGTTCAGACTGCAGGGCCTATTGGGTAGCTCAACAAACAAAATTTAAACTTAAATGGTGATGTATGGTCAGCCAACAGAAATCATTTAAGAATTTTCCATTAAACTGGTGATGTGAAAGTGAAAGATGTGGCTCAGGAGCAAAATTGAATTCCTGAAACAGAGGTCACTGTGAAAGATATATTCTGAAAGTGCAGCAATTAAGAATTACACTTATCAAGATTATAGCTGAAGAAAACATTCATTAACAACATAGATTGAACTCAGGGTATTGCATGAATAAGTCCTGAAGGTTATTCTTTTTCTTTGTTGCTCCACAGTTAGAAATTATAAACATATATGGATTGTAAGAGATTGAAATACATAACAGAGAGAGATACAGAAAAACTTATTGTATTATGAGGTACACAGGAATCCTGCAGTTCTTCAACAGACACCAGAACGCATTCAACACTTCAGAACTCCAAGAAATTCCATCACTTTCTTTATTAAACTTTGAAAGGGTTACAACATAAGAACTTCTTCAAGAGAAATCAACAACAACCCCTCAAGCTTGTGCGAGGGGCAAATATATACCATCGGTTATACAAAATATCTGAGTGCTAAGTTATCTCAGAAATGAATACGTTCACCAACTTTTCAAGATATTTGATAAGAAAGTTATTACATCATTGAATACAAAGTAAATGCATCTTTATGCTTGTCAGAAGATATTTTGGCCTAAAGAGGCCACTGAGTCGGTTGGAGTGATCTGCATTTAACGCTGAGAAATGCGCTTTTGGAGCTGCTCTGTTGTAGCTTCTCGGCCTGGACACCTGTAGTTTCTCACTTTGCTTTGTTGGCCATTAGCTCTGCTGAGGTGGCTCAGCCTTTATCTTTAATGCATGTTGATTCTTTTAAACTGTCCTGTGTATGAAAATTTGCATTTTCCATGAACAAAATTTATAGAATGGCCTCCTGTTTATAAAATCATCTGTATGGCCTTAGTCCACCATTCTAGTGTAGGTAGTTGATGCCTGAGAATTGCATCCATAGTCTCCTCTGCCTCTGTATATTTGAAAAAATTAGGAGGCACCTCAAACAGGTGTTTGATTTCATTCATTATAAAAAATAAACTTTCTACTCTATTGTAGAGAGTCTGTCCTGTGGCTGGCCCTGTTTCCTCTGATGTGCTGGGCTTCTCATTGATCTGACTTGTGGCAAAGGCATTAACCCTTTTGGCATACTGCTCATGAGTGAACAGTCTCCCTGCGCTGTTCAGTAAGCTAGGGAGCCCTCTGTTTTCCAATACCTGAAACTTCTCCAAAAACCTGTTTACCTCAGTCTGCATGTCCTGGGTTCTTCTCTCTAATGTCTGGACCAAGTTTCTCAGTGTAAGAACCCTCTTGATTAACTGAATGTGCTCAGTTCTGTTTGAAATTCCCATGGCAGCCAACTGGGTACTTGTTCTATTGTTAAGCACATTAATCATCCTGGTGGCTATTTCAGGCATGTTGCTTAGAGCAGCCCTTGATCTCTGAATTTCAGCCTGTGCTTTTGGAATGAGCTCTAGCTGCTCATGGATTGTTTCAATATACTGCCATTGGTCATTAATAGAATGGCCAATGTTAGCCCACAACACTATTTTAAGCTTAGCCACAACCTTATCTAATTTGAGCTCATTTTCTAGCTCTTTGATGTTGTCTTTGAGGGCTTTTATCTCCCTGCCCTTTTCTGCCACAGACTGCTTGGACTTGTCATATCTATCATTTACTTTGGCCAATTTCTCCCTGGTCTCATTCAATTCTATCATTTGAGCTTCCAGGGCCTGAATCTCATTTCTTAGCTTTTGCATATCCAAGCTAGGGGCCTGCTCTGTTGTTGGTGGTGCTGAAGTAGATGCTGCTGCTCTTTCAGTCTGTTGAGGAGGTGGAATAGTAGTTGGAGGAGCCTCCTCAAGGTTAATGACTAGAGGAGGAGGCTGGGAGGTCTGACCTTCTTCTCTTTGTTTCAGAGTTGCTTGTAATGCTGCCTGTGCAGCCTCTGATTCCCCCAGCTTTTCTTGTGTCTGGATGAGCTGCTTGTAGAGAAACACCAGCAAAGCTGTGGCATCTTGATCATGCCTTTGTTGAGCTACTTCATTTGTTTGAGGGTGAATTATGGCTGGGAGTTTGATCTTTCTCCTCAAAGCTACCATATCTGCATCCCTCAATTTTAATATTTCTTGTATGCCCTTGATATCTTTGGGATCATGCCCAATCTCAATAATTATGTCTTCTAAGGACCTTATTCTGTTGTCCTTTGCTTGAGAGGATGCCCTTTCCAACTCAAGTTGGGCAGCTGTATTATTAAGGCTATTTTCTAGCCTGTAGTTGTCCAATGTCTTATCATCCAAGGAAGCATAGACCATCTCACCTGTTTGTTTGTGTAACTCAATTTTATCCATTGGGTGGATGTCCTTGGCCAGGACCTCAAGATTGGTCCTCAAGTAATCTAAAGGGGACTTTGGCTGCAATGTAGTTGGTATGAGGTGACTCATGATCATCTTGCCCTCCTGGACATCATATGCAGACATTAGTCGCTGTTGGTTGGTGGGAGCCATTTTCAACAAATGGTTATACAGTTGTATCTTTATGGGCTCATTCCTTTTCTTTATTTCGATGAACTGTTGTTTAATGCTCAGTTCACCCTCTCTCTGCTGGCTAGAGGAGCTGACTTCTCCTCCCACTATCCTCTCTTGTTCCTGTTGGAAGGAACTTGCAGATGCCTCCAAACTGGGCGGGCCCATACCCAAAGATTGCCCTATAGGCATCTCTTCCTCTGAAAGAGGGTTCATCCTGTGCCTCTTCTCACCATGACTTACTGATGTAGTCAAGGGAGTTTCTCTATCCCTTTTCCTGCTTACATCCTCCTTTTGTGGAGTTTGGAGGACTGAGGTTTCATTAACTGCTTCTTGACTAGGAGGTACTATGTTTTGAGCCTGCTGCTCAGTGAGAATTGGGGCCTCAACTGCCCCTTCTTGATGTGTGGGCTACTCTATGTCATGCTGCCCTTCTGTTTGCTGTGATCCCTGTTGTTGCTATGGCTCTACCTACTGTTGCACTTCTTCTTGCTGTCCCATCTCTTTATCTGTTTGGTCTTCAGTTATGGGAGGTGGTTGCTCTTGTTCCACCTGCTTTCCTTTGCCCTTGCTGCCTGTCTGTTGAGTGTCCATGGCAGCTTGCTGATGTGTTTTTGAAGAAGAGGGAGTTGCTCCAAGTTGCCTTTGATATGATAAGGAAACCTGTCCACAAGTTTCCAAGTCAGCCTCCTTTTGCATATTCCTAGCCTCTCTCTCTAGTATCTGCTCTCTAGAGATTGGCTCTTCTAAAGTGCCCTCTTTCCAGCTTAAAGAATTTGCATACTTTTCAATGTGAGGCAGCTTAACATGTGAATAGTTACCCAATTTGTGTTTTATCCTCCTGAGGGAGATAAAATGATTACGGTCATAAGGTATCCATTTAAAGCTGGTTTGCAATTTGAGACCCTCTAAGATCATATCTGCCTCCTTCCATCCCTCCTCTCTTTCGTTGTACAAAAAGGGGCCTAGCTGGCTCCTTACCTTCAGTTGTACCTTCTTGTTTTTGCTTTGGAAATGGAAGCAATCTGAACTTCCAAACTGCCTAAAGTATTCTAGGGCAAACAGTCTCATGGGGACATACCTTGGCAGCCTGTAGGGGTCCAATTCACAGCCATATACTCTGATTACTGTGTGGTGTTGGTAAAGATACCAATCACCAATGCTGTAGGATTTGGAGAGATGGAGAATTCTTTGCATGTCATCTATTAACCTTGGAGGAGGGACACCATACAACAATGTCATAGCTGGGTGAATGAACAGGTCTATAAATTCACAGTATGTGTATGGTGATTGAGAAACATAATGGAAAACTGAAGTCCAAAACACCACTGACCTTGGATTTCCCTGGGCATTAAGTTTCTTGAGGGGAATGGAGAAACTGTCTGGCTGATAAAACAAGAACAGGTGGTAGATGTATGAGGTGTATCTGAACACCCTTTCCCTTGGTAGATTCATCAGCTGTTCATGGATCTTCTCTGCAATGTAGGTGGCATAGTCATAGTGTACAGCTGGAGGCTTTCCAGGAGAAAACATGGACAACATTGCCATTATAGTGCCATCAACATCCTCAATCCCCTTGTATCCCAGGACATAACTGATCAAATCCACTAGCATTCTGCCCAGGTCATTCAGGTAGTGATATCCAATAGGGGGAGTCCTTATAGTCTCAGAGCTTGGCTGTACAAATAACTGGTTAATTTTGGTAATCTGGGCACTTGACAGATTATTTCCCTTCTTTATTAAATCCAACATGGAAAGAGGGGCCAATGGCCTTGCAGTATGGAAATGCAGCATCTCATTTATGGTTTCTGGGGTGATGAAAAACAAAACTGAGCCTGTAGGACTGAGAACAGCTCTCTGGCAAGGATCATAGCATTCCTGGCACTTGTGGATCAAGTCTGGGAGGGCATTGACTTGAGGGAGGTTGTAAATGGGCAAATTTGAGTCCCAAATCCCTAAAATATCAGCTCCATTAAGGTGCTGAGCTTTCAATTCATTTAACATGTGAATATTGAACTTGGAACCCAATGGAAACCAATCTAACATCTGATAATCTAGATCTCCCAGGGCTTTCCATGTTATCTCCCTTTGAGGGGCATTCAGAGGCTGGATATTCAGGGCTATTGGTGTCTCCATGGCTAGTGAAGTTTCTGAATTGTATGTAGACTGCTCTGAATGAGCAGAAAACGCAGAGGAGTGTTTTCTTGCAATGGAAGTGAATTGTAAGAAACAGAAGGCAAATTGAATAAACAGCAGTTGAAATACTGTCTAAAGGATTGATAAAACAGTAGCAGGACTGACCAGGAGTATTTTCTGTGGTGAATCTGGTCAATTGAAATTTCTAGTTCACGACTGCGCGAACTAGCTGTGAATTCAACTTAATTTGTCAAATGCAGCTCTGCAGTTGGTTTATGGCTTCACAGTTTGAAAATGGGTGCAAGTCACTGTGTATTTGATGGTGAAAAACAATGTTTTACAGTCTCTTAACAGTTTGCTTGAGGAAATACGGATAAAACCAGGCTCATGGAATGATTTGGAGGAATACCTGGTAATTTCACCGGTAAGAGTTGCAAATGTAGGTGCAATGAAGGCGCCGGCGGTCTTGGAATCAGATTTAGCAGGTTGGCGCTGGTTTGAACGTGAGCAGTATGCAAAAATAGTTAGAGTTTCTTTTGCCAAAAGTGGAAAAAACATGACATTTTGGCCTAAATATGGATTTTTGACGATATTGGCGCGCTTTTGGGATGACGTCAGCATGACGTCACCGGGTGGGGTCGGAGTCGGATGACGTCAGCATGACGTCACCGGGTGATGTGGCAGGCTGCGATTGGTCCACGGGGATAGTGAGGTGGCGGCCATATCAGCGCGGGGGCAGACGAAGGAGTTGATGCGACGGCGAGGTGGCAGTGACGTGGCTCTGACGTGGGGATGATGCAAGCCCAGCAAAACAGGTGGTAAGCGGAACAACGATAATGGTTTTCTCGGACCGCTTATAATACGGCGACGGTTTTGTCAGAGGCCGACCCGAGAAGCTGTGAGGGCGACGCATGGCAGAGGCCTGACGTCACCCTCTGACAGTTTCTCGGGTGCTAAACGTCAGACCTCGGGCCCAACCCGATATTCATAATAGCCGTCCGATCAAAAGTGCCCGATCGGACGGTTGACGGGTTGATGATTTGATCGAATGATACGGGCACGGGGGAAGGATTAAAAGAACATATTTTTTGGAGTTTGCGCCCGGCGGAAAAACTTAGGGATATGGTATTTTATAATGTTTTTCAATGTATTTTGTCGGAATGAAATAATGCGGGCGGAGACTTTGGATAAATGGCAAAAAGTGGGTTTTTGTGTTATTTCATAATACAAAGTGGGTTATGGGTAAAACAAGGTCTTTTATAAGGTTTTCTTTAGCAAATGAAGGTTCTAAGGGGCCAAATGGATTCAGAAGATGGGAGGGGGTTTGGCTTAGGTTTATCAAAGTGACCAGATGTCATTTTGATCCTTGACCGAGAACATATGGCTATAATGCCAAGGGGAGGGGTATTTATACAATGCTTGGGGTTTATACACCATGGTGTTATAATACTAGGGGAAAGGGTAACATAGGGGAATTATATAATAGAGTTAGGGTTAATATGGATGAAAAGGGTGGATGAAGGGAAATATCACTAAGTTTATTTGAAAATAACTTAGCTTAGGGAGTAGATCAAAATAAAAAGAGTTTTAGACAAGAAATGTGGCTTCTAATAGGACTAAGAACCACCATAAAACCACCAATTCTTCCATGAATCTCAACTGATGATGGGATGTTAGTAATGAATAGGAAGAGGGGAGGAAGGGAGGTTAGACATGCTTCTTTGCTTGCTGCAACCTGCTGGAGAAGAACACCTTCTCAATTCATTGATTTTGCTTTATGAACAAGGCTACCACACATGCAATTTGTAAGAAATGATATTTCTGCAACCCCAACTGCCTACCCATCTATTTGTCTAGCATTTTTTGTTTCTTCTTGGAGGGTGCACTTAGGCTTGCAGACCCTTATTTGCCTTTTCTTTTCTTTGGCTTTTTCTTTTGTTTTTCTATCTACTTCTACCCTTATTTCTTCCAAGGTCCCAGATTAAGCAGTTGGGAGCCTTTCTTCTCTACCTAAACTACTTGTCTGCCAAGATTAAACAGTTTGGATAGACTTCTTTCTCTATTCTACAACTGAAAATTTAAAACATGGCATGATCCAGATTAGACTGTTGTACCATCCATCAAAATTGAGTTCACATCAAGCTATACACACAGATTATATTCTCTTGGAAATATGGGATATTTGCATCATCAAAGCAGAGCATATTTGGACCTTTCCTTGTCAATCATGAAATATGAAACCTATTGGTATAGGTAGCTAACATTTGGTATGGTTCGCCTATGTCTAATCTCAGCTGTAAACTGATGATTGGGTTCAAATGGTAGTTTGCAAGTGCTGGCAAATGTTGCCAAACTGTGAGCATGCAAATTATTTTTTCTTGAAATTTTGGCCAACCATGTTTCTACAAATGTATTGAGGATCTCAATTGCTGCTCCTCTGTAAGATCTTAATCTGGGATCATCTGTGAGGAAGTTTCCTTTTATCTATTGTATGACTAAATCAGAGTCTCCCAAAACTGATATCCTGACTGCCCCTAAACTCTTGAGCAATTTAAGTCCTAACAAGAGGGCTTCATACTCAGCCATATTATTGGTACATTTGAAGTTTAATTCGTATGCATGCCCTTGAGCATGATTATTTTCTAGATTGTGTACCCAAATTCCTTCTCCTGCCCCTAGTTTATTTACTGAACCATATAATTCCAAGTACTAAAGGATCTCATGTTCATATTTAGTATCAGGAGTCTGAGAAATTCGTTTTCTAGGGAAATATGGATTTTTAGTTTCATCCGGTTTCTCTTGAGTGTCTGATATATCATTGTTCACAGAAATTTCTTAAATTTGAACACTAGAGTTTTGGTGTATAATTTCTTCTTGTCCAATCGCTAAAACCTTGACATTAGTTGAAGGATTATTTTCAGCATTGTATAGAATGAAGGAATCCATGTCAGAGTGCATGGAGTAGATGGGAAAATTCTGGGGTTTTTCCTGGCTACTTACCACATATTTCATTAAAGTTTCTCGGTACAATCTCTTTGGTTGACCAAATACTAATACAGTAGCATAGGACATGTCCAACTGTAAAGATCCTTGGAGTTTTTCACCCCAAGATCTAGACAACAACATGCCATATTTTGGTGGAATATAAGCTACCACTACGTCCATTAAAATGGTCTTGGTAGGGTATTGAACTAATGATACACATAAATTTTTGATCAAACCTAGACATTTGACTTGGCTTGAGTCAAGAGAGAACAAGTCTTTGTATGGCCTGGTAATATCTAGGTCCAACTTCTCCATTACATATTTAGGCATTAAGTTATGAGAAGCTCCAGAATCAAACATCGCATTGTGAAGTATTTTATCGTGTATGTTCAGACTTACATAGAAAGGAGGAACCCCTCCCCATCCAAGACATTTACTGTGTCTTTTTTCTCTAAAATTTGGAGTGATCTATAGAGTTTACCTCTGTAGGCATCATGCTTAGCCAATTCTGACAATGGGATAGCTATCTTTAATTTTCCAATTTCAGTCTCAAGATTGAAAGGTTTTTCAGTTTGAGTTTTTGTATTTGGGACCGTGAGATTGTCCTTTTCTGCTGTATTTTCAGTGCTTTTTTCTTTTTCAGGAGTGGTGTTATGAGCTGAAGTTGCTTCCAACTCAATTTCTGGAGGTTCTTCCACATTTCCCTTGGGAGGAGTGGAAGTTGAAGGTTGTTGATTGTCTGATACATCTTCAACTGTTGGATTATTTGGGTTAGGACCTATTCTAGGAAGGGTTTGTACAGAGGGGTTCTCGATCTTAGCTTTGTTAGGTTGCTTGGTTTCTTTCTGTTTATTGGTTTTAGGGACGTCTATTATTCTACTCCTCAGATTGTACTACTTGTGAAATTCATAAATGGTTGTATCATATCCCTCCCTAAAATCAAATGATTCACCTGATTGAATTTGGAATTGATTAAGAGTGTGAGCCTCTTGGCCTTCTGGGTCAAGAAAATTTGTTGCTCACTATTGAGACCCATTAAGTTAATTTGAGTATCTTCTGTTGGTTCACTAGAAGTTGAAGCTTTAGCATAATTTTCCTGGGATGGGGGCCTAATTTTTTGGTCAGGCCTAGCCTTTCCAGTATTGGAATTCTGGTTTTTTCTAAAATTTGGATTTCTCCCAGTGTTGCTTGGTTGACCATCCTAAGGGGATTTCCTCTCAATTGTTTCTACTCTATCACTCAGTCTATCCATTCCTTTAATAATAGCATCTAATTTTTGTTGAAATGCAGAAGGTTCTTCTTTGAAAGGTGTTCTTCTTTCAGCTCTAGCTCGAGCTCGTTTAGAAATCAGGTTGGCTTCAATGCTGATAGCTATGCTCTGCATTTCCTCTAAATTACAAGGAGCTCTTTCCCTAAGCTGGTATGCCATATCAGAGTCAAATGCATCAGGGAATTTTATCAAGGCCAAGTCTGGAGGAGGTCTGAGATTTTGAGGAATAGCATTGTATACATTATTAACTCTGTTACAGTAATCTTGAAGAGTTTCTTGAGGGCCTGTTTTTAAGTTTTTGTATTCTGATAAAATGTGTAGAGGATCTTTATTCTTCTCCCATCTGTTCAAGAAGGTCTGATAAAGAGCTTATGGGTCATTGATAGTGTTTGTAGGAAGCGCTCTAAACCAGGCTCTGACATCTCCAGTTAAACTTTGAACAAATACTTTCATTCTGATATCATCATCATCAATCTCATAGTTTTCAAAGTAATCAGTCATTTTATCAGTGTGCTGTTTAGTTGTGTAAGTGCTAGTACCGTCAAAATAGGTGATTTTAATTTGATAATCCTGAGGTATAGCCCCTAGATTTGCAGGTAATTGTAGGGGAGCATATCGGTTAGCCATGTTTGTAGATATAAGAGTGACGATTGGAAGGGCAGCGATAACAATGGAAATGTGTGGTGTAGATGGAGGAGTGGAAAGGAGGGTTTGAAGTGCTGATGGTGAACTTGAAGAAGGTGCAGTAATGACAGAAAGGATTGGTGTTTTTCCAGAGGTAAGCTCAGATTGGATAAGGTTCTGCGGATGCTGATCAAGGTGTGAACTAGCAGAATGTTCTTGGCTCTCTTGGCTTCTAAGGATCCTAGAAATCAGATTAGGATTTTCAAAGATAGGTGGGGGATTTGGATCCGGGTGGATCTTTTTCTTTGGAGCCAGTTTTTTAGTATGTTTTTGGTTTTTCTTGGAATATTTATAGCAATACAACTTTAACAGTATCTTGTAGAAATTTTTAGATATGGGAGTTTTGAATTTTCCTAAAGATCTATTGAAACAAGGAACTAATCAAGTATTTGAAACAACTATTCAAAGCATAAACTACACTGGAGATAAAATGAAGTAGCATTTATTTACTCCTGAAATTGCAAAGCAAAAGTAGTTTCAAAGGCTACCTGGCTAACTTCAGGCCCCATCTATAGCTCATGAAATAAACAATAGTAAGAAAAAATTATTCAAGTCCCCAGTGGAGTCGCCAATGATGCTATCACTCAGGTTGTTCCAAAAAGTTGTAAGAAAGGGGATACGGTCGAGGTAACCACACACCAATCTTTTAGATACAAATTCTAGCTAATCTGCATCCAGAGTGGGATCTCTCTTTATAATTTAGCTTTGTTTTGAAAGGTGTTAGGCTAGTTATGAAGTTCAAGGGTTTTGTTTTGAGTTTGGATGGTGGAAAAACTCAATAGAACAGTGAGGCAAAACATGAAGAGTTCAGTCCATTGGGCATGATGGAGTCAAAGAAAGATAGCTTCCTCGATTCAGTATCTAACTGAGGATGGCATCACAGAGCAAGGTACTCAAATATGGAATAATTTTAAAAGGCTGGAACCAGATGGAATGGAGTCAAACGAATGAAGGGCAATTAAGAATCCTTCATCATATTGATAGAGGGAAAATTGCTAACTATGGTTAAGGAGCAATTAAGAATTCCTTAGCAAATGGTCAGAATGTAAGAAATAGGAAGCAGGAGCAATTAATAATTCACTGCTTATACTGAGTCTGAAGAAAACATAGAGAATAATAAACACTAAAAACAGAGTGCAGTCAAGCAAGTTCTGAGTTATTCTTTTTCTTTATTATTAAGATCATGAAACATAGATGATATAATAAACATAGAAACTGTAAAACACAAGTTAGAAGGACTTATTGATCCATAAGTTGATTCAAGAATTCTGTAACAGGTCCTCATCATTGATTCCTCATCTAATAGGACAGGAAAAAATGGTTCCAACAGCCTTTTTATTCCAAAATTCAGAGTTACAGCAAAGTTTGAGATTACTCTCCACCAGCCAACCCCAAATACTTCGTTTTGTGGGGTTATTTATACAAAAATATCAAAATACCTTACAAAATATCTGTTAGAGATAATATCTAATGATGACTAATCCCCTCTTTTACAAAAGATAGAGACAAATAGTCTCGAAAGCAGGGAAACAATAAATTGCTGCTGTGATGGTCGTTCCTTCTTTATTGGATGTACCAAAGATAAGTTCTGCGAGTTGGTTTACAATTGTCTTCTACTGATATTCCGCGCTAGCTGCTTCATCGTTACCGGACATCCTTTGACCCTTGATCAAATATATTTTGACATGCTTAAGCTTCATTTATCTCTGTTTATCTCTATCATGGAAAAATAGAGAAAAATGTATGCTTTATCCGAGAGAAATTTACAAAATCCCCAATATGTCTTCCCACCATTGTTGATCTAGCAACTTATGCCTCTGAAATTTCCTCAAGGTTTCATCAGCTTCTTTCTATCTGATAAAATTAGGCTGGAGCTAAAACATATGTTTTACTTCATGTTCAATATAAAATAAGCTCTCCAAATTATCATAGAGACTTTGGCTTGAGGGGAGTGCTGTTACTCCTGAAGCACTTGTTGATCAATTAACTTGATCAACAACATATGTGTTCAACTTATGTACATAATCTGCGTGTTTCATAAGCTGGTCATTATTTCCTACAAGACTTGGTAGCCCTTTTTTCTGCAAATCTGTAAACCTTTCCATGAAAGAATTAATTTCCACTTGCATATCCTGGCATCTTTTTTCCAAATTCTGCATTAAAGTTATCTTGTTTAGAATCTTTTCGATTTCCAAAATGGTGCCTGTTCTATCTGGAATGCCAAGTTGTTCCAGTTGTTCTCTATTTCTGTAATTTAAAAAATGTACGAGCCAGTTGGCTTAATCAGGCATTTGTCCTAATAAAGCTCTTTCTTTTTGAATTTCTCCATGTGCTACACTCACTAAATCAACCTGCTCATAAATAGTTTGGATTGATGGCCAAACAATACTAAGGGATTGATTGATGTTGGTCCAAAGAATTCCTCCGATTTCTGCTAGAGGCTTATCTAAAGTGAAATCCTTCTCTAGTGTTCTCACTTTATTCTCTAATGTTTTAACCTCTCTTATTTTCTCTGCCACACTTAATTTGGATTTATAATAACTCTTTTCTACTTTTGCCAATTTTTCCTTCACTTGTTTCAACTCTGACACTTGGAGTCTATTTTCTTCCATGGCCTTTATCAATTCTTCTGTGCTCATATTTGTACTGCTGCCTGGTGCTGGTGCTATTGTTCCTATACCTATAATTCCTTTTGTTATGGGTGTTGGGACATTTGGAGCTGATTTTGTTGTAATTGTTGGGGGGATTGTAGTTGTGGCTGTAGGAATTATCTCAGGTGGCTGGGAGGTCGACTCTCCCTACTTCTCTCTTAATGATTTTTCCAGTGCCTGCTCTGTATCAGTTAATCTTTCATTGAGCTTCATGAGCAGTGCTATCACTCAGGTTTTTCCTAAAGCTCCTTAAAGGGATACGGCCGAGGTAACCACAAACCAATCTTTGGACTGCAGGTCCTAGCCTACCTGCAGTCAAAGAGGGCTCTCTCTTTATGATTTAGCTTTGTTGAAGATGATATTAGGCTAGTTATTGAGTTCAAGGGGTTTTGTTTATGTTTGGTTGGAAGGAGGATGTTTTCAAGTAGAGAGGCAATGCATAGTATGTTAAGTTCAAACCATTGGGCATGGAGTTATGGAGTGAGACTGCTGGTGCATTTTCTTGGTCACAAGAGGAATGAGGAGCAAGGTAGCTGCTCATGAAACAACACTTAAGTTCTAAAAGGATAGAATGAGGGCTAAGGAATGAGAGGCAACAAAGAATCTCTCACTCAACTTAACAGAGGGAAGATAAATGAGCTCTATCTAGGAGCAGCTAAGAATTCTTAAACAACAGCCATTCATATGTGAAATAGATCAAACATGAGCCATAAAGGAATTCACATTTATGCCTAAATCAAGAGGAAAACATTAAGAAGCCACAGAAACTGAGCATAGAGTGCAGTCAAGCAAATTCTAAGCCAATCTTTTGTTCTGTGACTTAAGCATGTATGAAATTGAAATAACAGAGGTGAGAAATAATTATTGATCCATATAGCAGCACATGAATTCCATCATTCACCCTTCAACCATTAAAAACACTTCAAACAGTCCATCCTCCAAGCTTTAAGCAATCTTTGATTAAAGAAATCATATCAGATACATAGCAAGTCTCTAGAGGAGTCATACAACCAACCAACACTTAAAACAATGCAGAGGGTGGTATATATAGAGGAAATGTCTACAAAATATCTATCAAAATAGATCAAAAAATATCTGTGCAATAATTGCTTCTAATGCTAAGTTCTGCTGGTAATGAATGCATAAAATAACTTAAAACAGCTGCGCATGAGGGAGCAGCCTCATCAAAATGGCTCTTTAGGGCTGCAGAGGGTCCTGTAGCTTCAAAAATGGACTGAAAGAGTGCCTTGAGCCACGCGCTGTCCTCTGTGTGATAACTGCACAATTAAGGAAGCAACGCTGCTCCAAAATGTGACTGGGACCATTGCACTTGTCATAAATCTGCATTGAAAATCCTTTAATCTACCTTCAAGTGGTCTTGTTGCCTTAAATGGCAAAAATATGTGAGTTGGTGAGCTATACGGCTCAATGATGGCTTGCTAGATCTGCTGGGGCCATTTTGAATTCATCTGCTTTGAACCGCAATACTGATACTCTTTGGCATGCACCTGGTCCTTTCTTGACCTCCAAATGCCTTTGAACTATCCAATCACCCATTTATGGCCACTGCTCGGCCTTCTGCCGCCTTTGGAGTCGTTATCAGTCTTTGCTGCTCAGAAAATATTCTTTAAAATGATAAAATGTTGCAAAGTGATGAAAAAGGGATCGCCCACAGACCACCGAAGAGCAACCCTTCATTTGGATGTATTATGGGCCTCACATGATTTCAAAATAGCAAAGGAACGCATCGTTCCTTTGCAACTAGGCGGGCACGGGCACCGCATATAAAAATGGCCCTTTTTCTTCAAAGTAGGCAAAAATGCCTTTAAACGTAGGAAATCCTCGAAATTGGGCGCAGGCGGAAAACTATTCATCTAATTAAATTGTGGTCATTGGATCCGGCGCGGGCCGATCCAACGGCCCAAATTTCATCGCTATATCGCATCGGAGCAGACCAGGGGGTGGCACATAAACAATCACCGAAACTACGCGGACCTGATATGCTATAGGCCCTTCCTTTTATTTGGAATCACGTTCGGCCCATCGACGATGTCATATCGGCAGATTTACAAGAATTTGGTTTGCGGACCCGAAATGATAATATACCATGCTTTATTGTTATTTCGGCTCCGCCAGTCAGAGCAATACATGGGGAGTGCTGCGATTAAATCAGAGCCATTGATCTGGGGGCCCGATCCGACGGCTGGTGCTAAATCGCATATCGGCAGTCGGAGGGACCAGGGGGTAGCATTTGTGTGACCGCCGAAAAATGGCAGACCCGAAATCCTTTATAGACCCACTTTATCTCTTTTTGGATCCGACCCATCAGGACCCTCATATCGGCATATTTACAATTGAAATGGGTCCGCGGACCCGAAACCCTTAACACTTTATTTACATACCATTTCGGCTCCGGCTCATGGGGAGCCTTCCTTTCGCTGCGCAAGGGACCCTTACAGACCCGAAAACCTCATAAGCTGCGCCTTTATAATATTTCGGCTCCGCTGGTCGAAGCCATATACAAGGGGTGATCGCTGATTAAATATGGGCCATTGATCAGGGCAGGGCGATGGACGGCTGAGATTGAGTCGGCATTTCACGTCGGCGGGGAGCATGGGGATGGCCACATAAAATCGCTGAAACGCCACCGGACCCGGAATACTTTATTGGCCCTTTCTTTATTTGAAATCGGGTCTGGCCCGGGGACATATGTGATATGTAATACACGAGGCCCGATCGCCGATCATCGACATGCGATCGGCGATAAACAATAAAAGGCCTATATTTATGATGTTTAACATGTGACTGCCCCCTCTCGACAACGATATCGCATCGGAGGGGGACCAAAAGGTAGTTTTTTGCATCGGAGCAAGGTTTTTTGATAAAAGAGAAGCTTTGGTGAAATCAGAGGGGTCTCCTTTGGCATTTCAAATGGTTTGTGAGCCATCGGAAGGGGTCCGACGGCCCAAAAAGGAAGAATTTTATGCCATTTGAGGGATTTTCATGGTTTTTTGCATGTTAAATGGCCCAAAAAAGGGGTTTATGCCTTTGAAAAGGAAAAACAAGGCAAAAAGATGGTTTTATATACATATGAATGGAATTTTATGCTTTGTGAAGGAGTCAAAAAGCATTTGGGAGGTTTTATGGAGTGATGAAGGGCTTTATGCATTGGAGGGAGTCCAAAATGCATGAGAAGATCGTTTGAGGGGGGTAATGAGGGTTCTTGCTAAGTTTCAGATAAACTTAGCAATTCCAGAGGATGTATATGGTTATCTTTCAACTAGAGGGAGGGGATAAGTATATAGGGGAGTTATATACATAGTTTAGTAGGGGAAAGGAAAATAGATAGGGAGCTACATAGTAAAGTTAGTAGTTAACATGAAAAGTGATAAGAAAGCGCTAAGTATGTGAATCTTAGGCTATTAAGAGGGGAAATGACTCATAGAAGCAGTATGGACCTTCCTTGAGTGAAGTAGACCTTCACCAAGGCAAATGATATGGAGAATGATGAAACTAAGAGGTATCAAGTAGATCTTGACCTCTTTGGGGGAAGTTAGTGAGTGATTTGGGGGAGAGGAAGAAGGGGGAAGTTAGACATGCATTTCTTGAAGTCCTCCAACTGAAAAACCCCCTTCAACTTGTGATATGATAGATATAACACTTGACAATATGAAATGGATCACAAGCCATGATTCTGCAACCACAAAGCTACCTACCGAACCTACTCACCTAGCATTTTCTCTTCTTTTTTGGTTTGGGTGCACTTGAACTATCATACCCAGCTTTTCACTCTTTCTTCTTGCTGTGCTCCTATCTACTTCTACATTTATTTCAGCTAGGGGCTCAGATTAAACTGTTGAGCACCCTTGTTTCTCTACCTATCTACAAATCTGCCAAGATTAAGCTGTTTGGACAGATATTTATTCTCTATATTCTACAACAAGAAATTGAAACCTAGGGAGGCCAAGATTAAGCTGTTTGGCCTACCCTTAACTGAAAACTGATCAAAATGGATTACTTATCAAAACTGGAACAAAGCAGTAGCATTAAAACTGGCACACCTTCATGGATACTTCTCTGGTCATCTGTAGAAAATATGGAGCATTCCAGCAAGCAAAGTATGACATATTTGGCATGTAAAAATGTCGATCATGAAAGATGATTAACTTGCCGCAGTAGGAGGCTAACAGTGGCTCCACTTGGGGATGGCTTTTCCTTGTTGCAAGCCAAGAACAGTAGGTTAGAATGCCTTGATCCTCTGTAGTTGTTGTTAATTGAAAATTTCTTCTGTGCTAACTGCTGAATGACTAGAACTTTAACTTCTGAATGCAGCACTCCTCCTTAACTGAAACACTGTGAAAAATAAAGCATCGCCTGCTTTCTTCTGCGTGCTTGATATTGCATACACTTTTGCTTGAGAACTGCCTTGTAAAATAAACACAAAAAGGGAACAAAACTGGAGCTCTTCTTTTCTTGTCTTTGAACAGGCTGTAGATGTAACGCTAACAAAAACTCCTCTATTTTGATACTACTGACTGAAGAACTGGAAGCCTGAATGCAGCATTTTTAATAGAACTTGCTTTTATAAATAACAATGATACCCTTTTGACACCGAATGTTCAGAACAGCGTTGAACTCTGCTTTGGGAAGCCATCTATCTCTTATTTGCGCACAAGTATCAAAACTGAATATTTTCTTTGAAATATTTCAAAGAACAGAGAACTGTAATGCCGCACTTTTTTGTTTCTTTTCCCTCAAAATTGCGCTGCGCTTCTTGCTGAGACTAACATGAAGACAAAGCTTTGAAATGGATGACTTATGTGGGCTTGTGCCTTCAAACTTTGTTGCGCTCTTCTAACAACCAAACTGCTATAAAAATTAAAAACCAATCGCTGATATCTACAAACATGTATCTACATATATATACAGAGCTGCGTTATCTCACAAATACATGGATCAAGGTAATGTTTAAGCATGCGGCCATTCACAGGGCCCTCTTAAACTGCGCAACCATCTAGAGTTCTGAGAAAATATGTGTTATTGCCTTGAATAGCGCTGATGACAAATGGGCCTTTCCACAGAAAGTCAAACTTTGCATGCTTGCCCTTGTCTTCTCTTCGTGAGTCCCACTTTAGAACCTTGTCGCCAATAAAGAAATCCTCAGCTTTAGCCCTCTGGTCAAATGCCTTCTTTAGCCTTTCTTGTAACATTTGAGCTCTGTCATACACCTGCTCTCTGGTTTGCTGAAGATGAATGGTCTGATTGATCCTTCGTTGAATATCATTTGGTTCAGCTTGAACCTCCTGCAACAGCTTGATAATAGGAATGCCTAAAGAAGATGGAAATTTGGCTTCCATGCCATATACTAGATCATAAGGGCTCATTCCAATGGATCTCTTTGTTGAAAGTCTGTCTGCCCATAGGGCATTGGTGAGCTTTTTATGCCAGTTCTTCTTGTTTTCTTCTAAGGTCTTCTTGATAATACTGATTAGGCTTTTGTTGGATGACTCGGCTAAGCCATTACCTTGAGGGTAATAGGCTATGGAATGGCCTAAAGTGATATGGAATTTATGGAAAACATTGATCATCTTTTTGGATTTGAAATCAGTGGAATTGTCAGTGATGATCTTCTCAGGGCAGCCAAATCTAGAAAGGATATTGCACTCAAGGAATTGGATAATGGTGGTATCATTGGCTTGCCTACATGGGATGGCCTCAATCCATTTAGTGAAATGGTCGGTAGCTGTTAAGATCCACTTATGCTGGCCTGAGGAAGAGGGATGGATTTCTCCAATGAAGTCAAGACCCCATTGTTGAAAAGGCTTCTCGGTTGAGATGGGTTAAAGAGGCAAAGGGAGCAGCTTTCTCTTGCCCTCAAAGATTTGGCAATTTTGGCATGACCTGGCAAACTTCTTTAGATCTGCAAACAAAGTGGGCCAATAGAAACCGGCCCTTAGAATTTTATCAGCAGTGGACTTCCAGTATAGATGTCCTCCACAGTCCCCTTCATGGAACTCTTTCATGACATTGTTAGTTTCATTCACAATAAAGCAGTTAAGCAATATACCTTCGTGATTTTTCCAAAATAATGCACCATCTAAGACACAAAATTTCAAAGCCTTCATTCTTAAAAATCTCTTCTTGGTCCTGGAAAATCCCGTGGGAGCACACAGGTTTAACAATACAAAGCAAATATTAGCATACCATGGGGATTGCAAAAAGGTGTCACTGATCTGTGGAGTCGCCAGCTCCTGTTCATTGTCCAGTTGGTTGATGTCTAAGGCTTGAAAGTTTGTTTCGGACATCAGTTTAGCTTAACCTTGTCCCTTTATTAGCTTGGTTGGTTTTATCTCTATGTCATACTCAAGAATGTTAGCAATCCACTTGCCTCTTTTGCCTTCTAACCCCTCTTGGGTTAATATGTCTTTTACAATAGCATTTGGCACATAAGCAATCACATGTGAATATAAAATATAAATTCGGAATTCCTTGATTTCTTTAACAAGGGCATAGGCTTGCTTCTCCATGATTGGGTATTTCAGGGGTGCATCTCTTAAGGCTTAGCTAAAAAATGCAATTGGCTTTTCAGTTCCTTGATCATCCTTTTGCAAAAGGACAACAACTATAGTATTATCAGATGCAAATGAAAATATGATAAAGTCCCTATCAAATTTTGGACTTGTGAGGACTGGGGCTTGAGTTAAGGCTGATTTAATATCCTCAAATGCTTGCTTGGCCTCTAGAGACCACTTTACCTTGGCGTCTTTCTTGAGCATGTTGTTTAGCATTCTTATTAGCTCAGCCAAGTTTGGAATAAACCTCCTTAGGAAATTGATTTGCCCAAGGAATGCTTGCAATTCTTTTATATTTCTAGGATATGGGATTTGCAATATGGCTTGGATCCTTTTCGGATCAACTCTAATACCATCCTTTGAGATGATATGTCCAAGTAATTTGCCTTCTTCAAGGCCAAAGAGAGACTTCTTAGGATTCAAGGAAATGCCATATTTCCTACATGTGATGAATATTTGCCTTAGGTGTTTGAGGTGCTCTTTATCAGATTTGGAGAAAGGGGTTAAGTCATCAAGGTAGACAACTAGGAAATCATGGACTTCCTTGGAGAATGCAATGTCCATTGCCCTTTGAAAGGTGGCACCAGCGTTCTTTAGGCCGAAAGGCATTTTAACATACTTGAATGTTCCCCACGATGTGGTAAATGTTGTCTTGTCTTGGTCATCCGAGTGAACAAGTATTTGGTTGAAACCTGAGAAGCCATCGAGCAGGGAAATTCGTGATGACCCCACTACTCTCTGTAGAATGTGATCCATTTTGGGCAAAGGATAGTGGTCCTTTAGGGAGACTTGATTTAGATTTCTGAGATCTACACAAAGTTTGATCTCATTTGTTTTCTTTCTTGTGGGAACAAAGTTTGACACCTATTCGGAAAATCTGATTGGTGCTATGATTCCTGCCTCATACATCCTCTTTACCTCCTTCTCAACCAAGGGAAGGAGCACGGGGTTGATTCTTCTAAGTTTTTGTTTGAAAGGCTTTTGATTTGGTTTTAAGGGAATTGTGTGTTGGATTACTGAGGTATCATAGGACTTGAAGTCCTCATAACACCAAACAAAGACATCTTGGAATTCTTTGAACAAATCCACATACTTTGCTTTTTGATCAGGAGGCAAAGATTTAGACAGTTTGATCATTTTGGGCTTCTTTGTTGTTCCAATGTTGTATTCTTCTATGGCAGTGTTTATAGGCTGAATTTTTGGCTTTTTGGGCACATCATTTGCATCAAACATGTCTTCTACTAGAGTGAGGCCAACCGGGAGAAAATTGTCTTTTAGATCAATAATCTCGACCTCTGTTTTATCTATTTCCTCCAAATGCATTTGTTTCAGCTCTTCAATGTTTGCATTGTCAGAAATTGTTGGGCTTAGGATCTGTCTGGCTGTTACATCTATTACAACTTGCTGATTTTCGTTTAATGCTTGTTGTTGTGGGTCCTCCATGGTATCCTCATCAATGTTTAGGCCTGCAAATTCATGCTGTAAGGTAAGAAAATTGTTTATTTGAGCATCATCCTCGAACACTTGCCAGTCTTTAATGTTATTTGGGACAGCAGGCCTATGTTTTATTTCAGCAGTGAAATGGTGATTTGGCTCAAAGGGAAGCTTGCATGTACTAGCGAAAGTGGCTAGGCTGTGAGCATGAATGTTATGATTTCTTGAAATCTTTGCAAGCTTGGATTCAGTGAATGTATCAAGTATTGTAGTGGCAACAGTCCTATAAACTCTTAGCCTTCTATCATTGGTAACAAAGTTGCCTTTCATTTGTTGGATTACTAGGTCTGAGTCACCTAGAATGGAAACTTTGGCAGCTCCTAAAGCTTTGAGCAGCTTAAGGCCTAAGAGGAGTGCCTCATACTCAGCCATGTTGTTGGTGCATTTGAAATTTAGTCTATAAGCATGACCCTCTGCATGGTTGTTATGTGTATTGTGAATCCATATTCCTGCCCCTGCTCCTAACTTGTTAACAGAGCCGTCAAACTCTAAATACCATGTGATTTCTTGCTTGTGGTTAGTATTAAGAGTTTCAGTCATTTTAGGATTGGGCAGACCCGAGTCTTGTGTTTTGGGAGGTTTTTCTTTTGTGTTGGTTGCATTGGCTGTTGTGACAGTCTCATGGGTATGTGCAACCGATTCTTCATTGATGTGTGCTTGTTGTACTAAATCCATAGGCTTATCATCAGTTGGAGGACTTGTTTCATCATTAAACAAAATAAAAGAATCCATATTAGAATGGATTGAATATATAGGGAAATTCTGGGGCTTTTCCTCACTACTTACCACATACTTCATCAGTGTTTCTCTATACAGTCTCTTTGGTTGCCCAAAGACTGAAATAGTGGCATAGGAGAGGTCTAATTGGAGAGATCCTTAGAGTTTTGCCCGCTAAAATCTTGATAAGAGCATGCCATACTTTGGTGGGATGTCAGCAACCACCACGTCCATTAGGATTGTGTTGTTGGGAAATTGGACTAAGGAGACACATAAGTCTTTGATTAAGCCTAAACACTTGACCTGACTTGAGCCAAAGGAGAATAGATCTTTGTAGGGTCTTGTGACATCAAGGTTTAGTTTCTCCATTACAGCTTTGGGCATAAGATTGTGTGAGGCACCTGAGTCAAACATAGCATTGTGCAAGACTTTGTCATGAATGTGCAAACTGACATAAAAGGGTGGAACAGATCCATATGTTGATTTTCCATTAACTTCAAGTGGAAACAGCAGCTCAGGGGTATCATCTAAAATATTTACATCATCCTTGACCTCTGGCATTTGAAGTGATCTTTGAATTTGTTGCCTATACACATCATGTTTGGCAAGTTCTGAGAGGGGGATGGATATTTTAAGTTTTCCAATCTCTCCCTCTAAATTAAATGGCTTTTCCAATGGAGTCTTGGTGTTGATGACGGCAGTTTTTTCTTTTTCATTTGAATTATCAGCGATTTTATCTTGTATATCAACGTTATGGTGATTGATTGCTTGCAATTTTTCAGTTTTAAGAGGGATTTTTGGAACGCTGTTCAAGTTCTCTTTCAAGGAAGAAGGTGGCATAGGCTGATCAACAAAAGGCTGTATGTCTGTTATGTTCTCTACAGTCACTTGGTGTGGGTTTGGGACAATTATATCAGCTGTTTCTGTTATAATAGCCTTGCCTCTAATCTGGTTGGGCTATTTTCCCTCCTTTGGTTTAACTTTTTCGGGCACATCTATGGTTCTTGTCCTCAGCTTATACTTTTTGTGGACTTCATAAATAGCTGAATCATAACCTTGTTTAAAGTCAAAAGACTCACCATAGTTAGTCTGAAATTGATTTATCTCATGGTCATCTTGGTCTTCTTGGGTTAGAAAAATTTGTTGCTCACCCTTCCAATCCATTAAGTTCATGTGAGTGTCTTCTATGGGTTCATTAGAAGTGGATACCTCTGCATAGTTTTCTTGAAAAGGAGGTCTTATATCATGGTCTGGGCTAGACCTACCAGCGTTTGGATTTTGATTTTTCCTGAAATTCGGGTTCCTGACAGTGTTAGCTTGCTGCCCGTCCCATGATGATTTCCTCTCAACACTCTCTACTTTGTCTCCCAGCCTGTGCATGCCATTGATAATAGCATCTAGCTTTTGATCTAAGGCTGAGGGATCTTCCTTGAAGGTGGTTCTTCTCTCAGTTCTAGATCTGTTTCTTTTGGCAATTAAATTTGCCTCCATAGTGACAGCCATGTTTTGCATGTCTGCAAGGTTGTTAGGGGCTCTTTCTTTTAACTGGTAGGCCATATCTGGGTCGAATCCATCAGGGAATTTATACAAGGCAAGGTCAGGTGGAGGCCTTAAGTTTTGTGGGATAGCATTATAAACGCTATTGAATCTTGCAAAGTAGTCCAAAACAGTCTCTTGAGGGCCTCTTTTAATTGTATCGTATTCAGTTAGTATGTGCAAGGGGTCTTTCTTTTTCTCCCATCTGTTGATAAATGACTAGTATAAGGCTTCTGGGTCTGCTATGGAATTAGCTGGAAGTGCTCTAAACCAAGTCCTGACATCACCTGTCAAACTTTGGACAAAAATCTTCATTCTCACACCGTCATCGTCAATCTCATAGCTTTCAAAGTAATCTTGCATTTTCTTTGTATGCTGAAGGGTTGTGCAGGCACTTGTGCCATCAAAATATGTGATTTTAGTTTGGTAATCCTGAGGTATAGCTCCAGGATTAGCAGGTAATTGCAAAGGTGCATATCTGTTAGCCATATTCACAGGGATAAGAGGGACAATAGGAACAACTGGGATAATAGGAGTAGTAGTGGTAGTATGTGCAGTGAATGGAGGTGTGGAAGGAGTGGATGAAGAACAAGGGGAAATAGGGGTTGAACGAAATAAAACTTTGGCAGGAGTCGGGCCATAATTTGGCTGAACTATCACAGGAGTAGAATCAGCAAAATCCTCCTTTAGCTCTAATTTCCTGAGGTTTCTTCGGATCAAATTCAGATTTTCAAAGGAAGCTGTAGGATTTGGGTCTGGATTTGACCTTGTATAACGTGAATTCTTCTTGGGAGCCAGCTTCTGGCTTGTTTTTCGGGGATTTTCTAAGAATATATGGGTTAGAAAGAAACTTTTGAAGGTCTGGTTCTTTCCCAGTGGAGCTTTCCAACTTGATTTGTGAAATGATCTGAGGATGTCCCCGACGGAGTCGCCATTATGTTATCACTCAGGTTGTCCCTAAAGCTCCTTAAAGGGATACGGCCGAGGTAACCACAAACCAACCTTTGGACTGCAGGTCCTAGCCTACCTGCAGTCAGAGAGGGCTCTCTCTTTATGATTTAGCTTTGTTGAAGATGATATTAGGCTAGTTGTTGAGTTCAAGGTGTTTTGTTTATGTTTGGTGGGAAGGAGGATGTTTTCAAGTAGAGAGGCAATGCATAGTATGATAAGTTCAAACCATTGGGCATGGAGTTATGGAGTGAGACTGCTGGTGTGTTTTCTTGGTCACAAGAGGAATGAGGAGCAAGCTAGCTGGTCATGAAACAACACTTAAGTTCTAAAAGGATAGAATGAGGGCTAAGGAATGAGAGGCAACAAAGAATCTCTCACTCAGCTTAACATAGGGAAGATGAATGAGCTCTATCTAGGAGCAGCTAAGAATTCTTAAACAACAGTCATTCATATGTGAAATAGATCAAACATGATACATAAAGGAATTCATATTTATGCCTAAATCAAGAGGAAAACATTAAGAAGCCACAGAAACTGAGCATAGAGTGTAGTCAAGAAAATTCTAAGCCAATATTTTGTTCTGTGACTTAAGCATGTATGAAATTGAAATAACAGAGGTGAGAAACACTTATTGATCCATATAGCAGCACATGAATTCCACCATTCACTCTTCATCCATTAAAAACACTTCAAACAGTCCATCCTCCAAGCTTTAAGTAATATTTGATTAAAGGAATCATATCAGATACAGAGCGAGTCTCTAGAGGAGTCATACAACCAACCAACACTTAAAACAGTGCAGAGGGTGGTATATATAGAGTAAATGTCTACAAAATATCTATCAAAATAGGTCAAAAAAGATCTGTGCAATAACTGCTTCTAATGCTAAGTTCTGCTGGAAATGAATGCATAAAATAACTTAAAACAGTTGCGCATGAGGGAGCAGCCTCATCAAAACGGCTCTTTAGGGCTGCACAGGGTCCTGCAGCTTCAAAAATGGACTGAAAGAGTGCCTTGAGCCACGCGCTGTCCTCTGTGTGATAACTGCACAATTAAAGAAGCAGCGCTGCTCCAAAATTTGACTGGGACCATTGCACTTGTCATAAATCTGCATTGAAAATCCTTTAATCTACCTTCAAGTGGTCATGTTGCCTTAAATGGAGAAAATCTGTGAGTTGGTGAGCTATATGGCTCAATGACAGCATGCTAGATCTGCTGGGGCCATTTTGAATTCATCTGCTTTGAACCGCAATACTGATACTCTTTGGCATGCAACTGGTCCTTTCTTGACCTCCGAATGCCTTTGAACTGTCCAATCACCCATTTATGGCCGCTGCTCGGCCTTCTACCGCCTTTGGAGTCGTTATCAGTCTTTGCTGCTCAGAAAATATTCTTTAAAATGATAAAATGTTGCAAAGTGATGAAAAATGGATCGCCCACAGACCACCGAAGAGCAACCCTTCATTTGGATGTATTATGGGCCTCACGTGATTTCAAAATAGCAAAGGAATGCATCGTTCCTTTGCAACTCGGTGGGCACGGGCACCGCATATAAAAATGGCCCTTTTTCTTCAAAGTAGGCAAAACTTCCTTTAAACGTAAGAAATCCTCGAAATTGGGCGCAGGTGGAAAACTGTTCATCTCTTTAAATTGTGGTCGTTGGATCCGGTGCGGGCCGATCCAACGGCCCAAATTTCATCACTATATCGCATCGGGGCGGACCAGGGGGTGGCACATAAACAATCGCCGAAACTGCGCGGACCCGATATGCTATAGGCCCTTCCTTTTATTTGGGATCGCGTCCGGCCCATCGATGATTTCATATCGGCGGATTTACAAGAATTTGGTTTGCGGACCCGAAATCCTAATATACCATGCTTTATTGTTATTTCGGCTCCGCCAATCGGAGCGATACATAGGGAGTGCTGCGATTAAATCAGGGTTATTGATCTGGGGGCCCGATCCGACGGCTGGCGCTAAATCGCATATCGATAGTCGGAGGGACCGAGGGGTAGCATCTGTGTGATCGCCAAAAAATGGCGGACCCGAAATCCTTTACAGACCCACTTTATCTCTTTTCGGGTCCGACCCATCGGGACCCTCATATCGGTGGATTTACAATTGAAACGGGTCCATGGACCCGAAACCCTTAACACTGTATTTACATACCATTTCGGCTTCGGCTCGTCGGGAGCCTTCCTTTCACTGCACAAGGGGCCCTTACGGACCCGAAAACCTCATAAGTTGCGACTTTATAATATTTCGGCTCCACTGGTCGGAGCCATATACAAGGGGTGATCGCCGATTAAATATGGGTTGTTTATCAAGGCAGGGCGATGGACGGCTGAGATTGAGTCGGCATTTCGCCTCGGCGGGAAGCAAGGGGATGGCCACATAAAATCGTCGAAACGCCACTGGACCTGAAATGCTTTATTGGCCCATTCTTTATTTGAAATCGGGTCCGGTCTGGGGCCATATGTGATATGTAATGCACGAGGCCCGATCGTCGATCGCCAACATGCGATCGGCGATAAACAATCGGAGGCCTATATTTATTATGTTTAACATGTGACTGCCCCCTCCCGACAGCTATATCGCATCAGAGGGGGACCAAAAGGGAGATTTTTGCATCGGAGCAAGGCTTTTTGATAAAAGAGTAGCTTTGGTGAAATCAGAGGGGTCTCCTTTGGCATTTCAAATGGTTTGTGAGCCATCGGAAGGGGTCCGATGGCCCAAAAAGGAAGAATTTTATGCCATTTAAGGGATTTTCATGGTTTTTTGCATGTTAAATGGCCCAAAAAAGGGGTTTATGCCTCTGAAAAGGCAAAATAAGACAAAAAGATGGTTTTATATACATATGAATGGAATTTTATGCTTTGTGAAGGAGTCAAAAAGCATTTGGGAGGTTTTATGGAGTGATGAAGGGCTTTATGCATTGGAGGGAGTCCAAAATGCATGAGAAGATGGTTTGAGGGGGGTAATGAGGGTTCTTGCTAAGTTTCAGATAAACTTAGCAATTCCCGAGGATGTATATGGTTATCTTTCAACCAGAGGGAGGGGATAAGTATATAGGGGAGTAATATACATAGTTTAGTAGGGGAAACGGAAATAGATAGGGAGCTACATAGTAAAGTTAGTAGTTAACATGAAAAGTGATAAGAAAGCGCTAAGTATGTGAACCTTAGGCTATTAAGAGGGAAAATGACTCATAAAAGCAGTATGGACCTTCCTTGAGTTAAGCAGACCTTCACCAAGGCAAATGATATGGAGAATGATGAAACTAAGAGGTATCAAGAAGATCTTGACCTCTTTGGGGGAAGTTAGTAAGTGATTTGGGGGAGAGGAAGAACGGGGAAGTTAGACATGCATTTCTTGAAGTCCTCCAACTGAAAAACCCCCTTCAACTTGTGATATGATAGATATAACACTTGACAATATGAAATGGATCACAAGCCATGATTCTGCAAACACAAAGCTACCTACCCGACCTACGCTCCTAGAATTTTCTCTTCTTTTTTGGTTTGGGTGCACTTGAACTAGCATACCCAGCTTTTCACTCTTTCTTCTTGCTGTGCTCCTATCTACTTCTACACTTATTTCAGCCAGGGGCTCAGATTAAACTGTTGAGCACCCTAGTTTCTCTACCTATCTACAAATATGCCAAGATTAAGCTATTTGGACAAATATTTATTCGTTATATTCTACAACAAGAAATTGAAACCTAGGGAGGCCAAGATTAAGCTGTTTGGCCTACCCTTAATTGAAAACTGATCAAAATGGATTACTTATCAAAACTGGAACAAAGCAGTAGCATTAAAACTGGCACACCTTCATGGATACTTCTCTGGTCATCTGTAGCAAATATGGAGCATTGCAGCAAGCAAAGTATGACATATTTGGCATGTAAAAATGTCGATCATGAAAGATGATTAACTTGCCGCAGTAGGAGGCTAACAGTGGCTCCACTTGGGGATGGCTTTTCCTTGTGACAAGCCAAGAACAGCAGGTCAGAATGCCTTGATCCTATGTAGTTGTTGTTAATTGAAAATTTCTTCTGTGCTAACTGCTGAATTACTAGAACTTTAACTTCTGAATGCAGCACTCCTCCTTAACTGAAACACTGTGAAAAATAAAGCATCGCCTGCTTTCTTCCGCGTGCTTGATATTGCATACACTTTTGCTTGAGAACTGCCTTGTAAAATAAACACAAAAAGGGAACAAAACTGGAGCTCTTCTTTTCTTGTCTTTGAACAGGCTATAGATGTAACGCTAACAAAAACTCCTCTATTTTGATACTACTGACTGAGGAACTGGAAGCCTGAATGCAGCATTTTTAATAGAACTTGCTGTTATAAATAACATCGATATCCTTTTGACACCGAATGTTCAGAACAACGTTGAACCCTGCTTTGGGAAGCCATCTATCTCTTATTTACGCACAGGTATCAAAACTGAATATTTTCTTTGAAATATTTCAAATAACAGAGAACTGTAATGCTGCACTTTTTTGTTTCTTTTCCATCAAAATTGCGCTCCGCTTCTTGTTGAGACTAACATGAAGACAGACCTTTGAAATGGATGACTTATGTGGGCTTGTGCCTTCAAACTTTGCTGCGCTCTTCTAACAACCAAACTGCTATAAAAATTAAAAACCAATCGTTGATATCTACAAACATGTATGTACATATATATACAGAGCTGCGTTATCTCACAAATACATGGATCAAGGTAATGTTTAAGCATGCGGCCATTCACAGGGCCCTCTTCAACTGCGCAACCATCTAGAGTTTTGAGTAAATATGTGTTATTGCCTTGCATAGCGCTAATGACAAATGGGCCTTTCCATAGAAAGTCAAACTTTGCATGCTTTCCCTTGTCTTCTCTTCGTGAGTCCCACTTTAGAACCTTGTTGCCAATAAAGAAATCCTCAGCTTTAGCCCTCTGGTCAAATGCCTTCTTTAGCCTTTCTTGTAACATTTGAGCTCTGTCATACACCTGCTCTCTGGTTTGCTGAAGATGAATGGTATGATTGATCCTTCGTTGAATATCATTTGGTTCAGCTTGAACCTCCTGCAGCAGCTTGATAACAGGAATGCCTAAAGAAGACGGAAATCTGGCTTCCATGCCATATACTAGATCATAAGGGCTCATTCCAATGGATATCTTTGTTGAAAGTCTGTCTGCCCATAGGGAATTGGTGAGCTTTTTATGCCAGTTCTTCTTGTTTTCTTCTAAGGTCTTCTTGATAATACTGATCAGGATTTTGTTGGATGACTCGGCTAAGCCATTACCTTGAGGGTAATAGGCTGTGGAATGGCCTAAAGTGATATGGAATTTATGGAAAAAATTGATCATATTTTTGGATTTGAAAGCAGCGGCATTGTCAGTGATGATCTTCTCAGGGCAGCCAAATTAAGAAAGGATATTGCACTCAAGGAATTGGATAATGGTAGTGTCATTGGCTTGCCTACATGGGATGGCCTCAATCCATTTAGTGAAATAGTCGGTAGCTGTTAAGATCCACTTATGCTGGCCTGAGGAAGAGGGATGTATTTCTCCAATGAAGTCAAGACCCCATTGTTGAAAAGGCTTCTCGGTTGAGATGGGTTTAAGAGGCAAAGGGAGTAGCTTTCTCTTGCCCTCAAAGATTTGGCAATTGTGGCATGACGTGGCAAACTTCTTTACATATGCAAACAAAATGGGCCAATAGAAACCAGCCCTTAGAATTTTATCAACAGAGGACTTCCAGTATAGATGTCCTCCACAGTCCCCTGCATGGAATTCTTTCATGACATTATTAGTTTCATTCACAATCAAGCAGTTAAGCAATATACCTTTGCGATTTTTCCAAAATAATGCACCATCTAAGACACAAAATTTCAAAGCCTTCATTCTTAAAAATCTCTTCTTGGTCCTGGAAAATCCTGTGGGAGCACACAGGTTTAACAATACAAAGCAAATATCAGCATACCATGGGGATTGCAAAAAGGTGTCATTGATCTGTTGAGTCGCCAGCTCCTGTTCATTGTCCAGTTGGTTGATGTCTAAGGCTTGAAAGTTTGTTTCGGACATCAGTTTAGCTAAACCTTGTTCCTTTATCAGCTTTGTTGGTTTTATCTCTATGTCATACTCAAGAATGTTAGCAATCCACTTGCCTCTTTTGCCTTCTAACCCCTCTTGGATTAATATGTCTTTTACAATAGCATTTGGCACATAAGCAATCACATGTGAATATAAAATATAAATTCGGAATTCCTTGATTGCTTTAACAAGGGCATAGGCTTGCTTCTCCATGATTGGGTATTTCAGGGGTGCATCTCTTAAGGCTCGGCTGAAAAATGCAATTGGCTTTTCAGTTCCTTGATCATCCTTTTGCAAAAGGATAGTAGCTATAGTATTATCAGATGCAAATGAAAATATGATAAAGTCCCTATCAAATTTTGGACTTGTGAGGACTGGGGCTTGAGTTAAGGCTGATTTAGTATCCTCAAATGCTTGCTTGGCCTCTAGAGACCACTTTACCTTGGCGTCTTTCTTGAGCATGTTGTTTAGCATTCTTATTAGCTCAGCCAAGTTTGGAATAAACCTCCTTAGGAAATTGATTTTCCCAAGGAATGCTTGCAATTCTTTTATATTTCTAGGATATGGGATTTGCAATATGGCTTGGATCCTTTCCGGATCAACTCTAATACCATCCTTTGAGATGATATGTCCAAGTAATTTTCCTTCTTCAAGGCCAAAGAGAGACTTCTTAGGATTCAAGGAAATGCCATATTTCCTACATGTGATGAATATTTTCCTTAGGTGTTTGAGGTGCTCTTTATCAGATTTGGAGAAAGGGGTTAAGTCATCAAGGTAGACAACTAGGAAATCATGGATTTCCTTGGCGAATGCAATGTCCATTTCCCTTTGAAAGGTGGCACCAGCGTTCTTTAGGCCGAAAGGCATTTTAACATACTTGAATGTTCCCCACGGTGTGGTAAATGTTGTCTTGCCTTATTCATCCGGGTGAACAAGTATTTGGTTGAAACCTGAAAATCCATCGAGCAAGGAAATTCGTGATGACCCGACTACTCTCTGTAGAATGTGATCCATTTTGGGCAATGGATAGTGGTCCTTTAGGGAGGCTTGATTTAGATTTCTGAGATCTACACAAAGTCTGATCTCATTTGTTTTCTTTCTTGTGGGAACTAAGTTTGACACCCATTCGGAAAATCTGATTGGTGCTATGATTCCTGCCTCAGACATACTCTTTACCTCCTTCTCAACCAAGGGAAGGAGCACGGGGTTGATTCTTCTAAGTTTTTGTTTGAAAGGCTTTTGATTTGGTTTTAAGGGAATGGTGTGTTGGATTACTGAGGTATCATAGGACTTCAAGTCCTCATAACACCAAGCAAAGACATCTTGGAATTCTTTGAACAAATACACATACTTTGGTTTTTGATCAGGAGGCAAAGATTTAGACAGTTTGATCATTTTGGGCTTCTCTGCTGTTCCAATGCTGTATTCTTCTATGGCAGTGTTTATAGGCTGCATTTTTGGCTTTTTGGGCACATCATTTGCATCAAACATGTATTCTAGCGGAGTGAGGCCAACTATGAGAAAATTGTCTTTTAGATCAATAATCTCGGCCTATGTTTTATCTATTTCCTCCAAATGCATTTTTTTCATCTCTTCAATGTTTGCATTGTCAAAGACTGTTGGGCTTAGGATCTGTCTGGCTGTTACAACTTGCAGATTTTCGTTTAATGCTTGTTGTTGTGGGTCCTCCATGGTATCTTCATTAATGTTTAGGCCTGCAAATTCATGCTGTAAGGTAAGAAAATTGTTTGTTTGAGCATCATCCTCGAACACTTGCCAGTATTTAATGTTATTTGGGACAACAGACCTATGTTTTATTTCAGCAGTGAAATGGTGATTTGGCTCAAAGGGAAGCTTGCATGTACTAGCGAAAGTGGCTAGGCTGTGAGCATGAATGTTATGATTTCTTGAACTCTTGGCAAGCTTGGATTCAGTGAATGTATCAAGTATTGCAGTGGCAGCAGTCCTATAAGCTCTTAGCCTTCTATCATTGGTAACAAATTTGCCTTTCATTTGTTGGATTACTAGGTCTGAGTCACCTAGAATGGAAACTTTGGCAGCTCCTAAAGCTTTGAGCAGCTTAAGGCCTAAGAGGAGTGCCTCATACTCAGCCATGTTGTTGGTGCATTTGAAATTCAGTCTATAAGCATGACCCTCTGCATGGTTGTTATGTGTATTGTGAATCCATATTCCTGCCCCTGCTCCTAACTTGTTAACGGAGCCGTCAAACTCTAAATACCATGTGATTTCTTGCTTGTGGTTAGTATTAAGAGTTTTAGTCATTTTAGGATTGGGCAGACCCGAGTCTTTTGTTTCGGGAGGTTTTTCTTGTGTGCTAGTTGCATTGGTTGTTGTGACAGTCTCATGGGTATGTGCAACCGATTCTTCATTGATGTGTGCTTGTTGTACTAAAGCCATAGGCTTATCATCAGTTGGAGGACTTGTTTCATCATTAAACAAAATAAAAGAATCCATATCAGAATGGATTGAATATATAGGGAAATTCTGGGGCTTTTCCTCACTACTTACCACATACTTCATCAGTTTTTCTCTATACAGTCTCTTTGGTTGCCCAAAGACTGAAATAGTGGCATAGGAGAGGTCTAATTGGAGATATCCTTGGAGTTTTGCCCCCCAAGATCTTGACAAGAGAATGACATACTTTGGTGGGATGTCAGCAACCACCACGTCCATTAGGATTGTCTTGTTGGGAAATTGGACTAAGGAGACACATAAGTCTTTGATTAAGCCTAAACACTTGACCTGACTTGAGTCAAAGGAGAATAGATATAGGAGCATAACATTTCCCATTTTCCTTAGACCGAGGAAGAAGCTCTCTAAACCGCTCTGAGATACGACCTGATTTATGCACAATTTGGTTATGTCTATACCGTCATTCTAGACTTTCCCCATCCTAGAGGTGCCAATGCACTGGGGGTATCTCATGCCACCAACGGTATCGTTGGAATCCTTTCACACCCTTTTCCATATACTCGTCAAAGTTATGGCTATCCACACAGAGGCACCAGTTCTTCTAAGACTCATGCCCCTCCTACTAGCAACATGTTTTCAAGACCCCAACCTGTCTACCAAACTGTTTCTCCTCCTTATGGACAGCTGAGCGCTCCAGCCCCTCAAGCATTAGCGCCACAACCTCCCATGCATCCTTAGTCTCAGCAGCCACCGCCCCCTCAAGATCAATTGTTTGCATAGTAGAGTGTGACCAATCCCCAAAATTTGAAGAAAAATAATAAGGGGAAGGGTAATCAAGGTAATCAACCTAGTGAACCCCAGGGGAACCAACCTAACACTAATAACCAGCAACAGGGTAGCCATCCCAAGCAAAACAAGGTTATTTTTACAAACAAGCCTTGCGCATGTTGTGGTGTACATGGCCATTATACACATGAGTGTCCTCTCTTACCCCAGATGCGCCAAATGTGAGAAGCTCAAGCAGCTTCTAGAGGTCAACAATCACCTCAAAATCTTGGTCCATCTCAACCGACAGTGCTTACAAATCCTTTCCCTCAGCAAGGATTTTTTGTTACTCAATCTCAACCAGGTCAAGCAGCCCATGCCCCCAACCTTCAAATCCTTATGATGAATTCTAACTACCAGATCCTTATGAAGAATTTTGATGAGGTTAACCCCTCTGACATCTACCCACAAACTCAGTCGCGTCAATATGACAAGCCATCGACTTCGTCCGCCACTGAGTCCAAAACCAAAGCATCTATAGAGTCTCTTATGACACCAAATGGTCTGTTATAGATCCCACAACCTAAAGTTGAGGCCATTCCGAAGATCCCAAGGGACCATTATAACGTAATGCGACTTCTAACCGAGCTACCCATACATATGGTATAGTAGACAGCTTGGCGCAATCACCTATTGCCATGTCCACGCTGGACGTACTCCAGTCATGCCCATCTCAAAAGACAACTCTACTAACTGCTTTGGGTGCAATAGATCCTTCTGATGATCATTTTATTGTCTTCCCAGTGGATATATTAGAACATTCCCCATTACCTTCATTTGTTGCTTTCCAGATGCCAATTCGAGTCCGTAATGCTGTCATCTCCTGGTGCATTATTGATGAAGGTGCATCCACATGGGTGATGTTTGTTACCGTCTAGAAACAACTTAAGTCACCTGAGTTGTCCCCCCTCCACCATCACTTTGCATGCTTGGGATGGACACTCCTCCCAACCCCTTGGCATGTACCGCAACTGTCCAATGACCCTTGTGGGCAAGATTGTCCATGTCGACGTCGAGGTTATTGATGCCCCTTTAGATTACAACATTCTCTTAGGTCAAAATTAGACATATGCCATGTCAGCCATCACATCTACACTGTTCCGTAAGATGTGCTTCTCTCATGAAGGGAAGATCGTTACCATCGATCAATTGACTTACTATGAGCCGAAATCCGTGACCTCCCCCGAGTCCATTATCTTGTCCGTGTCAGATAAGCAGTCTCCCATCCCTCTTACAAGTGTTTCACCTAGAGTTTATAAAGATTCCTCATTGTTGGGTGCTTTCCCTGGTCCTCCCCCTCTCATCTCAAAGCGTAACTCTGTGAGTGTTTGCATGTTACAAGCATCATGGGTTGTTCTCAAGCAGTCTTGTACATTCTATCAACAGTCAGCTCCTCTGCACCCTATTGTTTCCATTCCAACCGAGCCCTCCAGATCCACCCCCGCAAGACCTCCCCCATTGGTGGGTGCCTCCCCTATGTTTCCAACGGGGGTTGTTCCTCCAGGTCTCAATCATCCTGGAGCTATTCCATCAGGACATTACCCTGCAAGCCAGACACCTTTCTTATTTCCCCCTCTAGGAGTATTTTCTGGTCCTTTATAACATGACTTTGGTGATCCCAGTATGGTACATTGATCCCTTTGCAAGCATTCTTCCTGGTTGCTCAGACCTTATCATGCTTTGACCTCCATTCAATCGATCCCTACCTCCCCTGGCACTGCTTCAACTCCATCAAAACCTCAACAAGAACCCACTCCTATTGTGAAAGTAGCCAGACAGGGGGGCAAAGCTAAGAGGAAAGAACCTAAGGACAAAGCTCCCCAAGCTCCTCTAGCCCTGAAGGCCCCAAATGCGTCACCTCCATGCGCTTTGTGTAAAGTTGTTGGGCACGCCACGAATTATTGTCCTGAGCTTCCTCATCTCAAACCTTTGGTTCATGAAACATTACTTGAGTCAAATATCCCTGAAGTCCATGTTAACTTACCGGGTCCACCCAAGAAACTCAGAACATTATGCACAAATCACCCTTGTGCCTTGTGTGATCATCATGGTCACTACCATGGTTTCCCTCTTCTCGACGAATTTTATGATTACCTTGAGGCACCTCATGAATATGAGACCACTTGTAGTGGAACATATACTCCTCTACCCATGGATTCTGGTACCACTAGTAAACTAGAACACGGGAACTCTGGTCCCACCATCATGATCCCTCAACTCGATGTCGAGATGATGGACTCCACGGGCAATATCCTTTACTTGTCATCATCCTTGAGTTCCTCACAGGAAAACCTTTTTAAGGTTTCTGTGTGCACTTCTATCGAACCTCTTTCAATAGAATCCCAAGTGTCAACATTCATAGATCCTCCAGCTACTAGCTCGTCGTCTACCATTCCAGATGATGCGTATGTGAACCTTCTTTCTCAGGTTGATGCACCAGGTACAACAGCTGCATCATGTAGTCAGTCTTCCTCTTGTCTGCCCATCTTCCATTCTGATGAGGACATCATGGAAGCTATGTCTATTCATGATTACCCTTGCACTTAAGCAAAGGGCATATCTTTTGGAGGGTTCTAAAGGCCATCACATATGTTTGCAAGAAATATCCCATGCTTGGGGGCATGATAGTTTTCTCCTAGCCATCTTCTCAATTGATTAACATAAGTCTCGGCCTAAATCCCACTGGATCTAGGTATGGTCGATTATCCTCCCATTCCTTGGATATTTTGCCCTCCTAGCCTCTCCTGCGAGCCATATGCACATCGCATATCATAGACACTTGATACCATATCTTAAAATATTCTACTCTATGTCCACATAGTCTCAATAGGGGAAATTTGAGTTTTAAAATGGGCCTCCTAAGAAAAATGTACAACCAAAATAAACTTTGTAAGAACCAATAGGATTGAATATGATGATGTCAACCATGGGGGATGATTCACCATTTTTGGAGTAAAAAAGTAAAAAGATTAAAAACTAATAAAATAATAAAACTACTTTTTCAACTCGTATTTTCAACATATCTCCCTAAGGTTTTACTAAAATTTTGAGTAGGAGTACTCATTCGATGCAAAATTTAATTCCCCATCCAAGGAGTACCCATGTTGCATACTTTTGATGGACCTTGCTACACGAAAAATGAGAAATACATGAAAAAACGTGATTGCAATCATGTTTTTCATGTGTTTCTATTTTTTTATGTAGCAGGGTCCATCAAAAGTATGCAATACAGGTACTCCTTGGATGAGGAATCAAATTCTGCATCCAACAAGTGTTGCCGCTCGAAATTTGAGTAAGCCCATGGGGAGATAAGCTGAAAATATGAGTTGAAAAAATAGTCTTTTTTTTTTTTTTTTCCTTCTAAAATTTGATGGTGTAATCTAATATTATTTTATTATTTCCATTATTATTTTATAATTTCCTTAGGAGGCCCATTTTAGACCTCAAAACTCCCCTAATCCCATGTTTGACTTAGTGGGTGAGAATGATTCTAGACCTCCTCTAGTAGTTCATTCTTGGTTTCCTCTTCCCTTAAATTTTCACCAGGAACCATCGTTCCTAGAAGCATTAAGGCCATCTTTAGACAAATAAGACCACTTGCTTTAAATTCATTGATCTCGATTCTAATGATTGGTTTTTCCACTACGATCTCCACAAGATTTAGGACCTTCTCCTCCTCTCAAATTGGAGGGAAAAATCTTTTTTTTTAGGAAACTCCACTGTCTTTCTGTCGTACATTACAACCAGACCATAGCTCAATTTGACGAACTGTTAACACAGTCAGAAAGCTCTCATTGAGTACTATAATGGGTATTTCTTATTTTTTTAATGATTTGACTCTTCACCCGGAAGCCATTTTTCCAAGAAGGGTCACTTCATCGCCTCTCAAAATCGAATTTCTTCATATGCGACGCTTGTACTTTTGGGACCACCTTCCCTTGGCGCTTGTTGTCTCACATGTCGATTTTCTTCATGAGTAACCATTATTTATTCATGCTTTCTTGGTCCCCACCAGGCCTATTCTATGTGGAAGCGTTATCAAGTCACCCCTGTTCAAAGCATCTGTAATAAGTCACCTTTGCATCCATGGAGTTTGTTTCACGTTTCATTATATCATGTCACAGTATTCCATCCATCTTTGCATACCGTTCATCTTGTGTTGCCCATTTTGGCCTCCAGTCATACTATCCCCATCCCCTCCGGAGTTGAGTCAGTTGTTGCCAAGTCAACCATACACTTTATGCTCTAACAAAGGAAGTCGTTTGTTTGTCTCTCAATACCACTTTCCCCATTATCCCTGGTTTCAGTCCATCAATCACATTACTATTTTCCCTCATGCCATAGTTGAGGATCCTCATTGCCTCACCTATCACGAGCCCTATTCTATCGACATCAACTCATTTATTCTAGAAGAACGGCCTAGAGGGCATCGTATCTTGGTTCCAGCGTCCTTTCTTGTTTGGTGCTTCAGATCGAGAAGAGGGTCTCGTTATTTCCCTTTGACTTGGTTGTTTCATGTTCGTGATTCATACACTTGATGGTCCAGTGATGCAGCAGATTGTACCAGTGATTCCCGAGTGTGTGTGAGATGTTTCAGACCTCATGAGGGGGTGGCCCTCCAGGTAGCCCCCCACATGTCTAAATGCATTCCTATTATACAGCCTCAGATGCAGTTCCACAGATTTGATGGGTTCGGTTCCTACGAACCGCAGTGTTCATAGCATGCACATCTCCTTCAGATGATCCATTCAGTTTTGCAAAACCCTTCCCTGTTCAACAGGGCTTCTTCGGTTGTTTTATCCTCCCTCCCACCCATTTTTTGAGGGAAGGGTCATTATATTGTATTCAGTCCTGGCTCATGTTTTTCCAGGTGCATTATGTATATGGGGCACATTGTACTATTTTCTGGCTCTGTTCTACCAACATGTCATGTACCATTCAGCATGTACTTCATTGCTCAGTTTTATGTTTCTCGGCACATCATTATTTTTGTACTAAGTTATCTCGACAAGTATGGGTATGCCTCCCCCACCTCATTGAGGTTTGGTTCCACAACATAAAAGGAGACTTGCATTAGTCTTGCCCCCTCTCTCCCTATGCTCTTTCACTTCACCTTTATTGGTCTCTCTCTCTCTCTCTCTCTCTCTCTCTCTCTCTCTCTCTCTCCCCACTGTGTTGTCTAGTGATTGTGTCTTTACAACATACTTTGCTCACACATTTTTCTCCTAACACTCATATGTTGGAGGCAATTTGTTATCACCAAAAAATCGATCATCTAGCCTAATTTACTAGATGGATCGAAATACACCCTGTAAAGCCAATTTTACCATAGTAAAATTTCTTTCACTGTGAGAAATTACTTAATAAACCACCTTTGTTAAGTAATTTATAGTTAAACCCATGAAGAATAATTAAATAAATCACTATTTATTTGATTTTCTTATAGGAATAATTAATTAAACCATTGTTCAATTATTATTCCTTGTAATGTTTGACCCAATCATGAAAAATAAACAGATAAATCATTAATTATCTTATTTTTCTCTAAGAATAATTAATTAATCACTAATTAATTATTATTCTTTGTCAAATTTGACTAAATCCCTAAGAATAATTAAATAAATCATTATTTGTTTATTATTCCTTAACCAATTCCTTGAGATGATAAATATATCATTTATTTATTTATTATTTCTAAATAAAAGTGTAAATACTTTTTCCCTCCTAACGAAATATAATAAAATATTCTAAGTGGTTATTCCAAGAATGGGGTTAATAATATTTTATTATTGCTCATTATTCGAGGATAACTCGATATTTTGTTATAAATAGAAGGGTTTTCCACTCATTATTCACTTCTGACTATTTTCATTGTTGCACTCACTATTGTAACTCTGAATATTTTCATTGTTACACATCATATTTTTGTTGCATTTACACATTATAGAGGAGAGAGACTCTACACATGCTAAAGATGTTTGAGGATAGCCAAGAACCCATCCCATAGAGGGGGACTGGTAAGATTTATCTGTTCCCTTCACAGGTGTTATAATAAAATTATTCTTTGTATATCTGGTTTCCATTGGATGATTGGAGTTATTAATATTTTTTTATTTTTTCTTATGTTTAACTATGATTGTAGCATAGATCGGAATTTTGGTAGGTTTTTTTTCTATCAGTTTCTGTAGATCTACAACGTTTAGCAACCATTTATATTGTTGAGATTGTTTGTCATCCACAATGCTAAGTGGGTTCTTTTCGTACATCTTTGAGAAGAAAACACTACAAAAGATGTGAAGTGGAAAGATTTAGTGCCAAGTAAGAGAGGTGACACAAAATTTCATTTAATAATAATATTATAGTATCATAAAGATAATATTAATAATATTAAATATATATTAATGATTAAAGTAAAAATTAAACAATTGAGATTGATTAAGGATAAGTTAAGTGATTTTCCATCATATATATATATATGTGTGTGTGTGTGTGTGTGTGTGTTGATTTTTGGTAGCATCTGATGTGCTCTAACCATGAATTTGGTGGAGAGGGTGGGGCACATGAGATTTCCAATACCTAGAAAGGGTTTGGGCAGATTCTAAACAATTTAGGAGATATTAAAATAATTAATATTTAAATTAAAATATTAATGTGAATTAATATGCAACTGTGTTAGAATGGTCCAAATGACATGGATCAAGCTAGGTCTAATTTTAGCCATTGATTAGGGACTTAATCTCGATCATTGATATGTCAATGAGAAAAGTATAAGAGGAGGCTTGAGGGTCAATTGAAGAGGACACCAGATGATCAATCATTCTATTCTCTAGAGCGGGGTTTGCTAAGAGAGATAGAAATAGTGATCGGAGTTTGCAACTGAGGGGCATTGAGTACAAAGAGAGAGAGAGAGGCAAAGATATTGTTGGAAGATCAGCACAGGAGTCAGAGAGAGCGACGTAGTAGTAGTCAGGGCTCACGTAAGGCCATGTAGAGGCAGTCGGGAGCTGCGTAGAGCTTCAAAGAGGCCAACATTGCTGACACAGAGGGCCAAAAGGCTGACACAGGGCCTGCTAAGGCTAACGTAGGCCCATTCAAGGGGATGCAGGACTAGCACTGGGCAAAGAGGCGTTGACGCAATCCAGAAAGGCAGACGTTGGGGTTTCTAGGGCAGATTGGAGTTGAGGAGTTACCCGAAGGTTTATCCGAGGTTTCAGTCGGGACATTTGTCTCAAATTGAGAGGTATTACTGACAAGGAAATTCTTTGTTGGGTAAGCCAGATTTGGCACCCAGATTGTACTCTAATATTGCTTAATAAGAAAATCCTTAGATAGCTGCACCGATTTTCCCACATTGGGTTTTTCCGGGGACATTGGTCCAAAAATAATGGTGTCATTTGGTGTGATTGTTTTTGTTTCCTTCAATTGTTGATATGTAATATGTTGAGCATGCACTAGTGTTTATTTTTAGTATTTACATTGTAAATAACTTGTTAAGTAACAGAACAAGTAGGTAGGAATAAATCAGATAAAGTGCATGGAGGGTTTCTAACTAGTAGACTTAGAAACTTCAGCATGGTATCAGAGTGTGATTACAGATCACAGGAGAACTGAGGACATCAGTTGAGCAGAGCAATAGCAGCAAAAAACAATTGTCTCAAGGTGACAGAAGTTGTTTCTAGCAGAGCAAAAACAAGGGATGCATGATGTAGTGTCTGCGTCATCAAGGGTGAGCCAGGAAGAGGTAGTACAGAGGCTAAGGAAGACAAAGGGAGCCTCATGCAGAGCCACACAGAAGCTAGGAGGGTTGTCCCAGTTGGTTGAGGAGGTTGGATTGTTGGTGCCGGGATTGCGCAAAGCCTAGGAGCTCTCACCTTCAAGTTGTTGGGGTTTAGAAGGCTGTGGGAACATTGTAGAGTGGAGTTGGTGAGCTATTGTAGTCAGAACAATACCTGACAGGGAAAGGCCAAAGAGGAGGGAGTTACTATTGAGGGTTTTTAGTTGAGAAACCCAAATTAGTGGTTTAGCTTCACATACGATTAGAGTAGGGGGCATCTCGACATTGGCAGAAGGATTTCCAGGAGGGAAATTAGGACTTAGAGGGAGTCAGATGAAGAACTTCCAGGAGGGGAGTAGAAGAGCATCATGGCACTACATGGAGTAAGAGACCGAGACAGGCTAGACGGAGTGTAAAACTTCGAAGTCTAGAAGGCTAGAATCTTATCCGTGCTTGACAAAAATCATGTCAAGCACTTCGCCTTGAAGATGATAGTTATCCCAGTTGACCTAGTTGAGAATGACAGGTATGAGGAGGCAATGGCGAGGGCCAAGAGCATCATCCTTGATAGTGTCAAGGACCATGTAGTACCACACATTTCCGAGAAGGAAACAACATATGAGATGTGGGAGGCCCTAAAGAAATTGTACCAACATACTTCTGTGCAGAGAAAGGTGTTACTAGAGAATCAGCTGAGGTCATATCAGATGAAGAAGGGAGAACCAATTGACACCTTCCTCGGAGGACTGAATGAGATCCGAGATCAGTTGACTACTATAGAAGCGACACTGGATCAAGAATCGATGGTGAGGACAGCCCGAAATTTTGTCTCAGAAGACTAGGAGGTATTTGTCCAGAGTATACTAAGCAAAGGGACACTTCCACCTTGGGACGAGATGTGGGAAAATCTTCACCAGGAATAGATCAGATGGCAGTTAAAGGTGGGAAGCAGCAGTAAGGGGATCAAAGTCAAGCAGGATGAGGAAGATGTTTCCCTAGCGTCTGAGGGAAAGTAAGAAAAATGGAAGAAGAAGGATCTCTCCAAGATCAAGTGCTTCCATTGTGGGGAGTTGGGTCATTATGCGGCCTAGTGTCCAAGGAAGAAGAGTAAGGAAGAGTCTTCCGAGACTAAGGCAGCGCTAGTAAGGGCAGAGAAGGAATTGGAGACTAACAAAGACTATGCCACTTGAGCGTAAGTGGGGATACATCGAGTTGTAGTCAGATGGACTATAGGTGAGGAGGGGCAGGATCCTCGAGGTACCCAGCCTCTTGGATTAGACCTTGCTATGGGAGCCTGAAAAAGGAGTAGCAAGATTGCCTGATGTGGGTAGAGACGGATGCAGATGGAGCAGTAGAGAGAGCTACAGTGCAGGAGTCTCGAGATAGTGTGAGGCTAGCCGGGTGCAGCAGTGTGAGAGGCATGTGAGTGTTGCACCAGTGTAGGATGGCATAGAGAGGTGTGCAACAGTGCGAGATGCAGGGAGTTGTTGTAGCAGTGCAGAGGTAAGAGAGGGAGCACTTGTTAGCAGTAAAGGGAGCTTCAGCATCCGGAGGGTCTCTAACCCAATGGAGAGGTCAGATTTGGGAGATTAGTTACTTACTTCTCAGTAACTGAGTTGTAATGCATCAGTGGGCAGCATTATGCAGCATGATGAGAGGAGGTGCAGTGCAGATGCAGTGCTAGGAGAAAGGACCAGCAGTAGCATGGATGCAGAGGGAGTTGTCGTACAGATGCAACAGTGGCAGTGGCAGAACCATGGGTAGCAGTACAGGATACAACAATGTAGAGGATGGTGGGCATTAGGCCTAGCATCAACACAGGGACCAATGCTGGATGATCTGGGTAATACTCAGTGAGGAGTATTGCTAGAGCAAAGTCCTTGCTAAGAGAGATTGTTGATTTGTGGTAGCATCAGATATGATCTAACCACGAAATTTGGTGGAGAGGTTAGGGTACATGAGATCTCCAATACCCAAAAAGGGTTTGGGCAGATTCTAAACAACTAAGGAGATATTAAAAAAAAAAATATTTTTAATGGAGTCACTAAGTCTAAACTTAGGGAAATTAAAATATTAATGTGGATTAATATGAAACTGTGTTAGAATGGTCCAAAAGACATGGATTGACCTAGATCTAATCTTAATTTTTGATTAGGGACTTAATCTTGGCGGTTGATATGTTAATGAGAAAAGTATAAGAGGAGGCTTGAGGGTAACTTGGAGAGGACACCAGATGTTCAGTCATTCTATTCTCTAAAGCGGGGTTTGCTAAGAGAGATAGAATGAGTGATCGGAGTTGCAGCTGAGGGGCATTAAGTATAAAGAGACAGAGAGGCAGAGATAGTTTTGGAAGAGCAACGAAGGAGCCAGATAGAGTGACGCAGTAGCAGCGAGGGCTCACACAAAGGCAGCCGGGAGTTGTGCAGAGCTTCAAAGAGGCCAGAATTGCTGACACAGAGGGCTAGAAGGCTGACACAGGGCATCCTAAGGGTAAAGCAGGCCCATTCAGGGTGACGTAGGGCTAGCGCTGGGCAGAGAGGTGCTGACGCAGTCTAGAAAGGCAGACGCTGGGGTTTCTGGGGCAGATTGGCGCTGAGGAGCTGCCAGAAGGTTTATCCGGGGTTTTAGCCGGGGTTAAAGGCGGGAAGCAGCAGTAAGGGGATAAAAGTCAAGCAGGAGGAGGAAGATGTTGCCCTAGCATCTGAGGGAAAGTAAGAAAAACAGAAGAAGAAGGATCTCTCCAAGATCAAGTTCTTCCATTGTGTGGAGTTGGGTCATTATGCGACCCAGTGTCCAAGGAAGAAGAGTAAGGAAGAGTCTTCTGAGACTAAGGCAGCGCCATCAAGGGCAGAGAAGGAATTGGAGACTAACAAAGACTATGCCACTTGAGCGGGAGTGGGGAGACATCGAGTTGTAGTCAGATGGACTATAGGTGATGAGGGGCAGGATCCTCGAGGTACCCAGCCTCTTGGATTAGACCTTGCTATGGGATCCTGGAAGATGAGTAGTAGGACTCCCTGATGTGGGTAGAGATGGATGCGGATGGAGTAGTAGAGAGAGCTACAGTGCAGGAGTCCCGAGATAGTGTGAGGCTAGCCGGGTGCAGCAGTGTGAGAGGCATGGGAGTGTTGCAACAGTTCAGGATGGCACAGAGAGGTTTGCAACAGTGCGAGATGCAGGGAGTTGTTGTAGCAGTGCAGAGGCCAGAGAGGGAGCACTTGTTAGCAGTAGAGGGAGCTTCAGCATCAGGAGGGTCTCTAACCCAACGGAGAGGTCAGATTTGGGAGATTAGTTACTTACTTCTCAGTAACTGAGTTGCAATGCATCAGTGGGTAGCATTATGCAGCATGATGAGAGGAGGTGCAGTGCAGATGCAGTGCTAGGAGAAAGGACAAGCAGCAGCATGGATGTAGAGGGAGCTGTTGTACAGATGCAACAGTGGCAGTGGCAGAACCATGGGTAGCAGTACAGGATACAACAATGTAGAGGATGGTGGGCAGTAGGCCTAGCATCAGCACAGGGACCAATGCTGGATGATCTGGGTAATACTCAGTGAGGAGTATTGCTAGAGCACAGTCCTCGCTAAGAGGGAGTGTTGATTTGTGGTAGCATTAGATATGCTCTAACCACGAAATTTGGTGGAGTGGTTAGGGTACATGAGATCTCCAATACCCAGAAAGGGTTTGAGCAGATTCTAAACAACTAAGGAGATATTAAAAAAAATAATATTTTTAATGGAGTCACTAAGTCTAAACTTAGGGAAATTAAAATATTAATGTGGATTAATATGAAACTATGTTAGAATGGTCCAAAAGACATGGATTGACCCAGATCTAATCTTAGTTTTTGATTAGGGACTTAATGTTGGTGGTTGATATGTTAATGAGAAAAGTATAAGAGGAGGCTTTAGGGTAACTTGGAGAGGACACCAGATGATCAGTCATTCTATTCTCTAAAGCGGGGTTTGCTAAGAGAGATAGAATTAGTGATCGGAGTTAAAGGTGAGGGGCATTAAGTATAGAGAGATATAGGCAGAGATAGTTTCGGAAGAGCAATGAAGGAGCGAGAGAGAGTGACGCAGTAACAGCGAAGGCTCACGCAGGGGCAGCCGGGAGCTGTGCAGAGCTTCAAAGAGGCCAGAATTGCTGACACAGAGGGCCAGAAGGCTGACATAGGGCCTCCTAAGGCTAAAGCAGGCCCATTCAGGGTGACGCAGGGCTAGCGCTCGGCAGAGAGGTGCTGGCGCAGTCCAGAAAGGCAGACACTGGCGTTTCTGGCACAGATTGGTGCTGAGGAGCTGCTAGAAGGTTTATTCGGGGTTTTAGTTGGGGTTAAAGGTAGGAAGCAGCAGTAAGGGGATCAAAGTCAAGTAGGAGGAGGAAGATGTTGCCCTAGTATCTGAGGGAAAGTAAGAAAAATGGAAGAAGAAGGATCTCTCCAAGATCAAGTGCTTCCATTGTGGGGAGTTGGGTCATTATGCGACCTAGTGTCCAAGGAAGAAGAGTAAGGAAGAGTCTTCTGAGACTAAGGCAGTGCTATCAAGGGCAAAGAAGGAATTGGAGACTGACAAAGACTATGCCACTTGAGCGGAAGTGGGGAGACATCGAGTTGTAGTCAGATGGACTATAGGTGATGAGGGGCAGGATCCTTGAGGTACCCAGCCTCTTGGATTAGTCCTTGCTATGGGAGCCTGGAAGAGGAGTAGCAGGACTGCCTGATGTGGGTAGAGACAGATGCGGATGGAGTAGTGTAGAGAGCTATAGTGTAGGAGTCCCGAGATAGTGTGAGGCTAGCCGAGTGCAGTAGTGTGAGAGGCATGGGAGTGTTGCACCAGTGCAGGATGGCACAGAGAGGTGTACAACAGTGCGAGATGCAGGGAGTTGTTGTAGCAGTGCAGAGGTCAGAGAGGGAGCACTTGTTAGTAGTAGAGGGAGCTTCAGCATCAGGAGGGTCTCTAACCCAACGGAGAGGTCAGATTTGGGAGACTAGTTACTTACTTCTCAGTAACTGAGTTGCAATGCACCAGTATGCAGCATTATGCACCATGATGAGAGGAGGTGCAGTGCAGATGCAGTGCTAGGAGAAAGGATAAACAACAGCATGGATACAGAGGGAGATGTTGTACAGATGCAACAGTGGCAGTGGCAGAACCGTGGGTAGCAGTACAGGATGCAACAGTTTAGAGGATGGTGGGCAGTAGGCCTAGCATCAGCACAGGGACCAATTCAAGATGATCTGGGTAATACTCAGTGAGGAGTATTGCTAGAGCGCAGTCCTTACTAAGAGGGAGTGTTGATTTGTGGTAGCATTAGATATGCTCTAACCACGAAATTTGGTGGAGAGGTTAGGGTACATGAGATCTCCAATACCCAGAAATGGTTTGGGCAGATTCTAAACAACTAAGGAGATATTAAAAACTTTAATATTTTTAAAGGAGTCACTAAGTCTAAACTTAGGGAAATTAAAATATTAATGTGGATTAATATGAAACTATGTTAGAATGGTCCAAAAGACATGGATCGACCCAGATCTAATCTTAGGTTTTGATTAGGGACTTCATCTCGGCGGTTGATATGTTAATGAGAAAAGTATAAGAGGAGGCTTGAGGGTAACTTGGAGAGGACACCAGATATCAGTCATTCTATTCTCTAAAGCGGGGTTTGCTAAGAGAGATAGAATGAGTGATCAGAGTTGCAGCTGAGGGGCATTAAGTATAGAGAGACAAAGAGGCAGAGATAGGTTCGGAAGAGCAATGAAGGAGCCAGAGAGAGTGATGCAGTAGCAGCGAGGGCTCACACAAAGGCAGCCGGGAGCTGTGCAGAGCTTCAAAGAGGCCAACATTGCTGACACAGAGGGCCAGAAGGCTGATGCAGGGCCTCCTAATGGTAAAGCAGGACCATTTAGGCTGACGCAGGACTAGCACTGGGCAGAGAGGTGCTGACGTAGTCCAGAAAGTTAGACGCTGGGGTTTCTAGGTCAGATTGGCGCTGAGGAGCTGCTAGAAGTTTTATCCAGGGTTTTAGCCGGGGTTAAAGGCGGGAAGCAGTAGTAAGGGGATCAAAGTCAAGTAAGAGGAAGAAGATGTTGCCCTAGCATCTGAGGGAAAGTAAGAGAAATGGAAGAAGAAGGATCTCTCCAAGATCAAGTGCTTCCATTGTGGGGAGTTGGGTCATTATGCGACCTAGTGTCCAAGGAAGAAGAGTAAGGAAGAGTCTTCTGAGACTAAGGCAGCGCCATCAAGGGCAGAGAAGGAATTGGAGACTAACAAAGACTACGCTACTTGAGCGGGAGTGGGAAGACATCGAGTTGTATTCAGATGGACTATAGTTGATGAGGGGCAGGATCCTCGAGGTACCCAACCTCTTGGATTAGACCTTGCTATGGGATCCTGGAAGAGGAGTAGCAGGAATCCCTGATGTGGGTAGAGACGGATGCGGATGGAGTAGTAGAGAGAGCTACAGTGTAGGAGTCCTGAGATAGTGTGAGGCTAGCCGAGTGCAGTAGTATGAGAGGCATGGGAGTGTTGCACCAGTGCAGGATGGAACAGAGAGGTGTGCAACAGTGCAAGATGCAAGGAGTTGTTGTAGCAGTGCAGAGGTCAGAGAGGGAGCATTTGTTAGCAGTAGAGGGAGCTTCAACATCAGGAGGGTCTCTAACCCAACAGAGATGTCAGATTTGGGAGATTAGTTACTTACTTCTCAGTAACTGAGTTGCAATGCATCAGTGGGCAGCATTATGCAGCATGATGAGAGGAGGTGCAGTGCAGATGTAGTGTTAGGAGAAAGGACCAGCATCAGCATGGATGCAGAGGGAGTTGTCATACAAATGCAACAGTGGCAGTGGCAGAACCATGGGTAGCAGTAGAGGATACAACAGTGTAGAGGATGGTGGGCAGTAGGCCTAGCATCAGCACAGGGACCAATGCCGGATGATTTGGGTAATACTCAGTGAGGAGTATTGCTAGAGCACAGTCCTCGCTAAGAGGGAGTGTTGATTTGTGGTAGCATCAAATATGCTTTAACCATGAAATTTGGTGGAGAGGTTAGGGTACATGAGATCTCCAATACCCTGAAAGGGTTTGGGCAGATTCTAAACAGCTAAGGAGATATTAAAAAAAATAATATTTTTAATGGAGTCACTAAGTCTAAACTTAGGGAAATTAAAATATTAATGTGGATTAATATGAAACTATGTTAGAATGGTCCAAAAGACATGGATTGACCTTGATCTAATCTTAGTTTTTGATTAGGGACTTAATCTCGGCGGTTGATATGTTAATGAGAAAAGTATAAGAAGAGGCTTGAGGGTAACTTGGAGAGGACACCAGATGATCAGTCATTCTATTCTCTAAAGCGGGGTTTGCTAAGAGAGATAGAATTAGTGATCAGAGTTGTAGCTAAGGGGCATTAAGTATAGAGAGACAGAGAAGCAGAGATAGTTTCGGAAAAGCAATGAAGGAGCGAGAGAGAGTGACGCAGTAGTAGCGAAGGCTCACGCAGAGGTAGCCGGGAGCTGTGCAGAGCTTCAAAGATGCTAGCATTGCTGACACAGAGGGCCAGAAGCCTGACGCAGGGCCCCCTAAGGCTAAATCAGGCCCATCTAGGGTGACGCAGGGCTAGCGCTGGGTAGAGAGGTGTTGACGTAGTCCAGAAAGGCAGACGCTGTGGTTTCTGGGGCATATTGGCACTGAGGAGCTGCTAGAAGGTTTATCCGAGGTTTTAGTCAGGGTTAAAGTCGGGAAGCAGCAGTAAGGGGATCAAAGTCAAGTAGGAGGAGGAAGATGTTGCCCTAGCATCTGAGGGAAAGTAAGAAAAATGGAAGAAGAAGGATCTCTCCAAGATCAAGTGCCTCCATTGTGGGGAGTTGGGTCATTATGCGACCTAGTGTCCAAGGAAGAAGAGTAAGGAAGAGTCTTCTGAGACTAAGGCAGCGCCATCAAGGGCAAAGAAGGAATTGGAGACTGACAAAGACTATGCCACTTGAGCAGAAGTGGGGAGACATCGAGTTGTAGTCAGATGGACTATAGGTGATGAGGGGCAGGATCCTCGAGGTACCTGGCCTCTTGGATTAGACCTTGCTATGGGAGCCTGAAAGAGGAGTAGCAAGACTGCCTGATGTGGGTAGAGACGGATGCGGATGGAGCAGTAGAGAGAGCTACAGTGCAGGAGTCCCGAGATAGTGTGAGGCTAGCTGGGTGCAGTAGTGTGAGAGGCATGGGAGTGTTGCACCAGTGTAGGATGGCATAGAGAGGTGTGCAACAGTGCGAGATGCAGGGAGTTGTTGTAGCAGTGCAGAGGTAAGAGAGGGAGCACTTGTTAGCAGTAAAGGGAGCTTTAGTATCAGGAGGGTCTCTAACCCAACGGAGAGGTCATATTTGGGAGATTAGTTACTTACTTCTCAGTAACTGAGTTGCAATGCATCAGTGGGCAGCATTATGCAGCATGATGAGAGGAGGTGCAGTGCAGATGCAGTGCTAGGAGAAAGGACTAGCAACAACATGGATGTAGAGGGAGCTGTCATATAGATGCAATAGTGGCAGTGGCAGAACCATTGGTAGCAGTATAGGATACAACAGTGTAGAAGATGGTGGGCAGTAGGCCTAGCATCAGCACAGGGACCAATGCCGGATGATCTGGGTAATACTCAGTGAGGAGTATTGCTAGAGCACAATCCTCGCTAAGAGGGAGTGTTGGATATTCCGACACATAGGAAATAGTTAAGTTCAACTTCGTCTAGTATAGAGTTAGGTATAGATTTAGGTAAAGTGTGTTTCTTTACCATTGTACATTTTGTAACTTACAATCTGACGGTCACGATATGTAGTGATCCGACGGTTCACTCTCTCCTCGGTATTACCGACACTTGATCCGTGGCTTGACACCCGATTGGTCCATGAGTTCTATTTAAAGTGCATGGAGGGTCATTGTTCGGGTAATCCGTGCATGAGAGAAGCTTATGTAAATTTTCATTCTTTGATTAATAAATTGCCTGTAGTAGCCACGTTGGCGCAGGCCGTGGACTGTTTCCCTCTTTGAGGGTTTTAAGCACGTCAAAAATACTGGTGTATTGATCTGTGATCTGGTTGTGAGCGGTGTCCTTTTGGTGTTCTTTCTGAGGAACTTACCCTGTAAATTCCTACATGGTATAAGAGCTATTTGAGGGCCACGTCCGTTGGTGATCCAAATTTGAAGCCGGTAGAACTGCATCCGATTGCCGTTTCCTAGATCTGTTGTTTCTGACTGCTTTCGGGCCGAGAGGACTGCTCTGTTGTGTTTGGAGCATCTGTTCCAGTGAGGAACCCCTTTCGTTTCACGCGAAAAGGTTTCCGGTAGCCCTAGCTGCGTCATTTTTAAGATCTGGAGGTATACAGTCTTTATTTGCAGTTTACTGTTATTTTCTCTCTACTTATTTCGGTTTCGGTTTATTTAGCTTTTTTTTAACCGGATCTATACCTTTCATTTCTGCGTATGCTCTTTTCCCTGCGACTCTGTGCGATCTGGGCAAATCAGAAACAGAAAGGAAGGATTTTTCTCATGCGTATGCTCTTTTCCCTGCACCTTAGTGTGAGCTCGGAAAATCAGAAACATTGAGAAAAATATTTAGTTTCTCAGCTAAAGCTAACTTTGAGCCGCAAGGTTCATTTTTGAAAATATCTAGTTTTTTGGCTAAAGCTAACTTCGAGCCATAAGGTTCGTTTTCTTTGCATGTCCGTGTTGGGTTTTGTGTTTTGTGTTTTGTAGGGAAAAAGAGGTTTCTCAAGGCAAGCACGCAAACCAAGGCCCCCCCCCTCTCTCTCTCTCAATTTTTTTGTATAGATCAATTGGTTCAAAGCTATTTTAAGAGAGTAGAGGTCTTGGGTTCAAGTCTCTATTTTGTGGGGGTGGATTATTTCATTCCCGCACATTCGTGCACTTTGCCGGCAATTTCAACAAATGTTTTTCAAAAAGCCATAACTTCTTCATCCAGAAGCCTTTTTCAGAGCCGTTTTTTTTAAAACAGCCTAATTTTTCGAGATCTATCCATTGGAACACTTACTTTCATCATCTTCAGCTTCAGTTGTTTTTAAAAATGGAAAGTCCATGCCAAGTCATTCTTGACAGCACTAACTACTTCCAATGGATATCCTACATGGAAGATTTACTTAGAAGTAAAAGTCTCTACAGAATAGCCACAGGCCAAGAGAAGAAACCAAAAGATGAAGATAAGGCTGCAAAATGGGAAAATAGACAAGATTAAGCACGTGGTTTGATAGGGATGTCTATTTCTCCTGATCTTAGATTCGATATTGCAGAACTTGAAACTCCTCATGAAGCATTGGAACAAATCACTAAAGTTTTTGGGATTAAAAATGAAATTAGAGCCCATCAACTTGAAAATGAGTTGCTTACATTGGATCCTAATAATTTTTCTTGCATTGAAGATTTCTTTTCCAAATTCAAGACCCTTAGATATCTCTTGGAAGGTGTTAAGGTTAAGAAAGAAGATAGTAACCTTATTTATTCCATCCTTACTAAGTTGGGACCAGCCTACTCTGTATTTGTTTCCACCTTCCATTCTACAAGGGAAGCTTTCATTTGTCAAGGAAAAGACTACAAGGCCCCTTCCTTTGACTCTTTTTGTGATTCTTTAATAAGAGAACAAGAAAAACTCTTACACCTTGGTCTTCTTAATCTTGGAAACTCTTCCAAGAAAGCGTTAGCCGCCCAGCAGCAACCAAATTCAAAGAATCCTAAGAAGTCATATCCTAAAAAGAATGGTCCTAAACCAAACAAGGGTCCTAAGCAAACTCATCCTCAAAATGAAAGATCATTTCAGCAAAATGATAAGACCAATAGAAACAAATGGAAGAAGACTGATAGACATTGTAACTTTTGTAATCGAGATGGCCACTTAGAATCTAAATGCTTTAAGAAGATGGAAGCCTTGGAAGCCGCAATGAAGAAACATAACATCCATGTGGAGCATTCTACAACTTCAACTTCATCTTCAGGAATGGCACTTTCTGCATGTTGTTGTCAATCATCTCAGTCTGGTTATGCATTAAATGTATCTTCTTCTTCTCATTCTCATGAGTGGCTCATTGATTCTGGAGCCTCTTATCACATGGCCAAAAACCAAGCTATGTTTTCTTCTTTAAATGATTGTAACACCAAAAATATATATGTTGGTGATGATAGATCTCTTAATGTTGTAGGGACTGGAACTGTTCATCTAGACAATGGTCAGTTTAATGATGTATTATGTGTTCCAACCTTATCCTGCAACCTTCTATCTGTATATCAGATAACTCATTCAGGTGAAGGTAAAATTGTTGAATTTTCACCTCATGATGTTGTAATCAAGGATCTGAGAGATCCTAAACAGATTCTAGCTACTGGTATTGCTGATGATTCCACAAGGTTGTATAAGTTTCACAACTTTGGGTCATCAAATCTTCCCTCAGTATTTGTTGCTCATAATGATGAAGTGAGCAAACTTTGGCATGAGCGATTTGGTCACTTAAACTATCGCTCCCTTCAGCATCTATGTAAAGAAAATATGGTGACAGGTCTTCCTATGGTATCTTGCAGAGATGGTGTTTGTTCCGGATGTGTACTTGGAAAACATCATCGAGACAGTTTTGAAAAACGTGCCTCTTGGCACGCCTCAGCCCCTTTACAGCTTGTGCACAGTGATTTATGTGGTCCACTTCCTGTTGCTTCATTCTCTGGCTGCAAGTATTTCTTAACTTTCATTGATGATTTCTCCAGACGCACTTGGGTATACTTCTTAAAACTCAAGAGTGAAGTATTTAACACTTTTTTGGCCTTCAAAGCCTTTGTTGAAAAACAATCTGGACATCAAATTCTTAAGCTAAGAACTGATAATGGTGGAGAATATGTTAAAAACACATTCATCAACTTTTGCACCGAAAATGGAATTCAAATGCAACATACTGTTCCATACACTCCACAACAAAATGGTGTAGCTGAAAGGAAAAATCGCACCTTAAAGGAAATGGCTAATTTTATGCTGCAATCTAAAGGACTCAGTCTTAGTTTTTGGGCCGAAGCAATTAATTGTGCAAATTATATAATCAATCGCACTCCTACTAAGGTTCTAAAGAATATCACTCCAGAAGAAGCTTGGAGTTCCATTAAACCAGATGTAAGTCACTTTCGTGTTTTTGGAAGTGAAGCATGGGCCCATATTCCAGATGAAAATCATAAAGCTTTAGAACCTAAGAGTGAGAAATGTACTTTTGTTGGATATTCTGAAGATGTAAAAGGTTATAGACTTATTCCATTTAAGTCCAAAAATGTTATCATTAGAAGAGATGTAAAATTTGATGAAAATAAATCGGCCTGCGAGCTTAGTCGGGCGAATGTGCCACCTCTTCCTATCTCTTCTACTTTTGAAAAAATTTCTTCTTCAGATGATGAAAGTGAGGATGACAATCCTCCCCCACCTTCTTAGGATCCTCAACTTCCAAGATGGGTCCGTGCTACTCGGGATGCAGCAGGTGATCTTGCCGGTGATCCTACAGATCAGCGACGTACACGTTCTCAGTTTGAAAGAGCCTCTTCTTTACTGGCTCAAGCTCCAGTAAATCATGATCCTGACACTTTTGCAGAAGCTTCAGGCCATCCACATTGGGAAGCAGCTATGAATGAAGAATATCATTCATTGTTGGCAAATGATACATGGGATCTTGTTCCTCTACCAAAGGGACGCAAACTTGTTAGATGTAAATGGGTTTACAGAACCAAGTATGGACCAGATGGGAAAGTTGATAAACATAAAGCTCGTCTTGTTGCTAAGGGCTTTTCACAGGTTGAAGGCATTGACTACACTGAAACCTTCTCCCCTGTTGCCAAAATGAACTCTATCCGCCTTGTTCTTTCCCTTGCTGCCTCTTTAAAATGGGAAGTCCATCAGATGGATGTTAAATCTGCCTTCTTGCATGGGGACTTGCATGAAGAAATCTATATGGAACAACCCATTGGCTTCATCCAAACAGACTCCAGCCTTGTATGTTGACTTAAGAAATCTCTTTATGGTCTCAAGCAAGCTCCTCGGGCTTGGTATGCCAAAATGGATAGCTTTCTTTTAGAATCTGGCTTTTCTAGGTGTTATTCTGACAATACTGTCTACACCAAGAAAGTGGGCAACTCTCTTATCATCCTTGTTCTTTATGTTGATGATCTTATTCTTACTGGTAGTGATCCCAACCTTATAAACCATGTGAAGTCCAGCCTTAAAAAGAAATTTGAAATGACAGACTTAGGACACTTTCATTATTTTCTCAGTCTTCAAGTCTTGCAATCCAAGGAGGGTATTTCCCTTTCCCAGTCCAAGTATGCTTGTGATATTCTTCGTCATTTTCACATGGAAGACTGTAAGCCAGCCCCTTCTCCCTTTTAGTCTGGAGTCAAACTTTCAGTCTCCTATACTTCTCCTGAAGTTGATGCTACCTTATACCGTCAACTTGTAGGAAAACTCTTGTATTTAACCCATACTCGTCATGACCTTTCCTTTGCTGTTGGCCTTGTTGCTCGTTTTATGCAAAACCCCCGTGAAAGTCATTGGAAAGCAGCCAAAAGAATACTTCGTTATGTTCGAGGTACAGTACAGTTTGGGATTCATTACAGTGCCAAAGCAACTCCTCTATTAGTTGGTTTCACTAATTCTGATTGGGCTGGTGACCCTGATGATCGGAAGTCTACTGCCGGTTATGTCTTCACTCTTGGTTCAGGACCTATTACATGGGCTTGTAAGAAACAGGCTGCCATTTCTCTTTCGTCAGTTGAAGCAGAGTATCGTGGTGCCGTGGAAGCTAGTAAGGAAGCCTTGTGGCTTCGTCGGATCCTATCAGAGTTTGGCTTTGAGCAGCAGCATCCAACCACACTTTGGTGTGATAATGAAAGTGCCATTCAGCTATGTAAAGATCCAATCCAGCACCAGCGCAGCAAACACATTGAACTACACATGCACTTCATCAGAAAGCTCATTCATGACCATGTTCTTGAAGTGCAATAGTGTTCAACAGATGATCAGGTTGCAGACATCTTCACAAATGCTCTCACAGAGGCGAAGTTCACTAAACTTCGATATATGCTTGGAGTTCAGGAAGTTGTCACTAAGGGGGGATAGGCTCTAGTGCCTCCTTCCTTCTCCTATTGTGTCATATTTGTAAATCCTTCAATCCTATCCCAAGTTGTTCTTAAGGGGGGATGTTAGGATATTCCGACACATAGGAAATAGTTAAGTTCAACTTGGTCTAGTATAGAGTTAGGTAAAGTGTGTTTCTTTACCGTTGTACATTTTGTAACTTACAATCCGACAGTCACGATATGTAGTGATCCGACAGTTCACTCTCTCCTCGGTATTACCGACACTTGATCCGTGGCTTGACACCCGATTGGTCCATGAGTTCTATGTAAAGCGCATGGAGGGTCATTGTTCGGGTAATCCGTGCATGAGAGAAGCTTATGTAAATTTTCATTCTTTGATTAATGAATTGCCTGTAGTAGCCATGTTGGCGTAGGCCATGGACTGTTTCCCTCTTTCAGGGTTTTAACCACGTCAAAAATACTGGTGTATTGATCTGTGATCTGGTTGTGAGTGGTGTCCTTTTGGTGTTCTTTCTGAGGAACTTACCCTGTAAATTCCTACAGATTTGTGGTAGCATCAGATATGATCTAAACACGAAATTTGGTGGAGAGGTTAGGGTACATGAGATCTTCAATACCCAGAAAGGGTTTGGGCAGATTCTAAACAGCTAAGGAGATATTAAAAAAAAAAATATTTTTAATGGAGTCACTAAGTCTAAACTTAGGGAAATTAAAATATTAATGTGGATTAATATGAAACTGTGTTAGAATGGACCAAAAGATATGGATCGACCCAGATCTAATCTTAGTTTTTGATTAGGGACTTAATCTCGGCGGTTGATATGTTAATGAGAAAAGTATAAGAGGAGGCTTGAGGGTAACTTGGAGAGGACACCAGATGATCAGTCATTCTATTCTCTAAAGTGGGGTTTGCTAAGAGAGATAGAATGAGTGATCGGAGTTGCAGCTGAGGGGCATTAAGTATAGAGAGACAGAGAGGCAGAGATAGTTTCGGAAGGGCAATGAAGGAGCTAGAGAGAGTGACACAGTAGTAGCGAGGGCTCACGCCGAGGTAGGTGGGAGTTGTGCAGAGCTTCAAAGGGGCCAACATTGCTGACACATAGGGCCAAAAGGCTGACGCAGGGCATCCTACGGCTAAAGCAGGCCTATTTAGGTGATGCAGGGCTAGCGCTGGGCAGAGAGGTGCTGACGCAGTCCAGAAAGGCAGATGATGGGGTTTCTGGGGTAGATTGGCGCTGAGGAGCTGCTAGAAGTTTTATCCGGGGTTAAAGGTGGGAAGCAGTAGTAAGGGGATCAAAGTCAAGCAGGAGGAGGAAGATGTTTCCCTAGCATCTAAGGGAAAGTAAGAAAAACGGAAGAAGAAGGATCTCTCCAGATCAAGTGCTTCCATTGTGGGGAGTTGGGTCATTATGCGACCCAGTGTCCAAGGAAGAAGAGTAAGGAAGAGTCTTCCAAGACTAAGGCAGCGCCATCAAGGGCAGAGAAGGAATTGGAGACTGACAAAGACTATGCCACTTGAGCAGAAGTGGGGAGACATTGAGTTGTAGTCAGATGGACTATAGGTGATGAGGGGCAGGATCCTCGAGGTACCGAGCCTCTTGGATTAGACCTTGCTATGGGAGCCTGGAAGAGGAGTAGCAGGACTACCTGATGTGGGTAGCGACGGATGCGGATGGAGCTGTAGAGAGAGCTACAGTGCAGGAGTGCCGAGATAGTGTGAGGCTAGCCGGGTGCAGTAGTGTGAGAGGCATGGGAGTGTTGCACCAGTGCAAGATGGCACAAAGAGGTGTGCAACAATGCGAGATGCAGGGAGTTGTTGTAGCAGTGCAGAGGTCAAAGGGGGAGCACTTGTTAGCAGTAGAGGGAGCTTCAGCATTAGGAGGGTCTCTAACCCAACGAAGAGGTCAGATTTGGGAGATTAGTTACTTACTTCTCAGTAACTGAGTTGCAATGCATCAATGGGCAGCATTATGCAGCATGATGAGAGGAGGTGCAGTGCAGATGCAATGCTAGGAGAAAGGACCAGCAGCAGCATGGATGCAGAGGGAGCTGTCGTACAGATGCAATAGTGGCAATGGCAAAACCATGGGTAGCAGTAGAGGATACAACAGTGTAGAGGATGGTGGGAAGTAGGCCTAGCATCAGCACAGGGACCAATGCTGGATGATCTAGGTAATACTCAGTGAGGAGTATTGCTAGAGCACAGTCCTCGCTAAGAGGGAGTGTTGATTTGTGGTAGCATCAGATATGCTCTAACCATGAAATTTGGTGAAGAGGTTAGGGTACATGAGATCTCCAATACCCAGAAAGGGTTCGGGCAGATTCTAAACAGCTAAGGAGATATTAAAAAAATTAATATTTTTAACGGAGTCACTAAGTCTAAACTTAGGGAAATTAAAATATTAATGTGGATTAATATGGAACTATGTTAGAATGGTCCAAAAGACATGGATCGAGCCAGATCTAATCTTAGTTTTTGATTAGGGACTTAATCTCAGCGGTTGATATGTTAATGAGAAAAGTATAAGAGGAGGCTTGAGGGTAACTTGGAGGGGACACCAGATGATCAATCATTCTATTCTCTAAAGTGGGGTTTGCTAAGAGAGATAGAATTAGTGATCGGGGTTGCAGCTAAGGGGCATTAAGTATAGAGAGATAGAGAGGCAGAGATAGTTTTGGAAGAGCAATGAAGGAGCCAGAGAGAGTGACGCAGTAGCAGCGAGGGCTCACGCAAAGGCAGCCGAGAGCTGTGCAGAGCTTCAAAGAGGCCAGCATTGCTAACACAGAGGGCCAGAAGGCTGACACAGGGCCTCCTAAGGCTAAAGCTGGCCCATTCAGGGTGACGCAGGGCTAGCGCTGGGTAGAGAGGTGCTGACGCAGTCCAGAAAGGCAGAAGTTGGGGTTTCTAGGGCAGATTGGCGCTGAGGAGCTGTTAGAAGGTTTATCCGGGGTTTTAGCCGCGACATTGTTCTCAAATATAGAGGTATTACTGCCAAGGAAATTCTCTGTTGGGTAAGCTGGATTTGGCACCCAGATTGTACTCTCATATTGCTTAATAAGAAAGCCCTCAGATAGTTGCACTGGTTTTCCCACATTGGGTTTTTCCAAGGAAATTGGTCCAAAAATAACGGTGTCATTTGGTGTGATTGTTTCGGTTTCCTTTAGTTGTTGATTTGTAATATTTTGAGCATTCACTAGTGTTTATTTTCAGTATTTACATTGTAAATAACTTGTTAAGTAATAGAACAAGTAGGTAGGAATAAATCAGATAAAGTGCATGGAGAGTTTCTAACTAGTAGACTTAGAAACTTCAACAATATATATATATATATATATATATATATATGTATGTATCTATATATATATATATATATATATATATGTATATATATATGTGTGTGTGTGTGTGTGTGTGTGTGTGTGTGTGTGTGTGACTATCAATTGATACAAGGTGACTTACTAATTTTGGAAAGTCATGGTTGCAATGATAGACATGACTTTCTATTTTTAGAAAGCCGCTATAGAATAGTTAGAAATGAAATTTTATTCGAACAAATTCATCCCTTAGCTACCAATTTTTAACATTCCCTCTTAGCGAGGGAGGAATTTCTTTCTTGCACATGGATCTCTTCTTTAGAAAAACAATGTTACAATCTAATGAAGAATAATCATCATACAAAATATTCATTCATCAGCCTATATTCACTTGGGGAGATAACCCACTTGTCGATGATCTCGCACAACCAAGTCTCATCTCTGCTTAGGGGGGTAACCCACTTGAAAAATATCTCGCACAACCAAGTTACATCTTTGCTTTGGGCATCCACTTGTCAACACATGACAAGGATCCCGCATAACCAAGACTCATTTCTGCTTGCGGGGATCCACTTGTCAACACATGACAAGGATCTCGCACATCCAATGCTCATCACTGCTTGGGGGGATCCACTTGTCAACACATGACAAGGATCTCCCACATCCAAGGCTCATCAATGTTTGGGGGGTCCACTTGTCAACCCATGACAAGGATCTTGCACATCCAAGGCTTATCATCCATGCCTCTCTAGGAAAATTCACATCTATCAGTCCAATCTTCTCTTTGAAAACCAAGAACTTCCCTTTGGGAAAAGGCTTAATAAAAATGTCGGTGATCTGGTCATCAGTCGCTATATGATGGAGCCTTACTGGTCCTCTCTCCACCATAACCTAGATATAGTGATATTTGATCTCAATATCCATGGGCTTGTCATGGAATATAGGATTTTCCACAAGTTGAATCCCACTCTTATTGTCATAGTAAATTATTGTTGTGTCTAGAACATGTTCAAACAACTCTCCAAAGAGCTTCCTCAACCACATTGCCTCAAATCTAGCCATGCTAGCAGCAATGTACTCAGCTTCAGCTACACTGAGGGCTACAGATTTTTGCTTCCTCCTCATCCAAGATATCATGGCAGATCCAAATTTGAAGCAGCACCTAGATGTGCTTCCTTTATCAATAGAGTTACCAGCCCAATCAACATCTGAGTATCCATGTAGCATTATATCACTGACAATATATTTCAACCTTATATTGATGGTCCCATATAGGTATCTCAGCACATGCTTTGCATCAATCCAGTGGATACGATATGGTTTAATCATATATTGGCTCAGAGTATTGACCACAAAACATATGTTTGGTTTGGTGTTCACTAAGAACATTAGTGCCCTAATCAATTGACGATAGTAAGAAGGATTTGCCAAATTAGTACCTGCAACTTCAACACATAGCTTCTTGAAGTTCATCTCCACTGGAGTATTCATGGATTTACATTTTTTCATACCAAATCTTTCAAGTAGCTTGACAACATATTTTCCTTGAGAAAGGAAAATATCACCAGGTTTCTACCATACTTCAAGACCCAGAAAGCAGTGCATGAATTGAAGATCTTTCTTTTCAAATTCGGGAGCTAACTCCCTCTTACACTGGACAATAAGAGGTTCACTCTTGGCCATAAATAAATCATCAACATATAATAAAATCAAAGGCATACCTTGGACTGTCTTGAAGTAAATATTTGGGTCAGCATTACTTCTAGTAAAACCAAGCTTCATCAAGAATTTATTAATGCAGGCATACCAAGCTCTTTGAGCTTGCTTGAAACCATAGAGGGCTTTCTTCAGTCTATACACATGAGTTTTCTAGTCATGTAATTCAATGCCTTGTGGTTGCTCCACAAATACTTATTCCTTGAGGCAACCACACAAAAAAGCAGTCGTCACATCCATTTGGTGAAGAGACCATCCTTGGCTCGTAGCTAGAGCCACAATGGATCAGATGGTTGTATAAAACTGGTGCAAAGATTTCATCATAGTTTATTCCCTCTTTCTGAGAGAAACCTCTCGCCAAATCTAGCTTTATATTTTTCAATATTTCCATCAGCACCATGCTTAATTTTATACAACTATTTAGAAGACACAATAGATTTACCTTGGGGTCTTGGAACCACTTCCCATATATCATTATGAATGATGGACTCATATTCTTTAGCCATTGCATCTTTCCACAGTTGAGCCTTCACAACTTCTTCAAAAGTGCATGGTTCAACTTTAATAATGTTGCTCATGGCTACAAGATGTCCTTGGAACCGACATGGTTTCTTGCTTTCTCTTAACGTTCCTCTGGGAGCAACATATTTATCAGCATCTTGAAGGGTGTCATGAAGCCATAAAGATCTCCTTTTAGTAGGATGATCACATGAAGGAGGATCCAAAGCATCCATGGGCTCCATGGGTTCATTAACGGATCAACTTCAGGTTCATGATTTCCTTGTATCTCAAAAGCATCATCAACATTAGCAAGAGGAAGAGGAATATCTCTTGCCTTTCCAAGAGTTTCATCTGTAGGAATTTACAGGGTAAGTTCCACAGAAAGAATACCAAAAGGACACCGCTCACAACCAGATCTCAAATCAATACACCAGTATTTTTGACGTGGTTAAAACCCTCAGAGTGCAAGGAGGGAAACAGTCCATGGCCTGTCCCAACGTGGGTACTACAGGCAATTTATTAATCAAAGAAAGAAAATTTACATAAGCTTCTCTCATGCACGGATTACCCGAACAATGACCCTCCATGCACTTTAAATAGAACTCATGGACCAATCGGGTGTCAAGCCACGGATCAAGTGTCGGTAATACCGAGGTGAGAGTGAACCGTCGGATTGTAAGTTACAAAATGTACAACGGTAAAGAAACACACTTTACCTAACTCTAACCTAACTCTATACTAGACCAAGTTGAACTTAACTATATCCTATGTGTCGGAATATCCTAACATCCCCCCTTAAGAACAACTTGGGATAGGATTGAAGGATTTACAAATATGACACAATAGGAGAAGGAAGGAGGCACTAGAGCCTATCCCCCCTTAGTGACAACTTCCTGAACTCCAATCATATATCGAAGTTTAGTGAACTTCGCCTCTGTGAGAGCCTTTGTGAAGATGTCTGCAACTTGATCATCTTTTGGACAATATTGCACTTCAAGAACATGGTCATGAATGAGCTTTCTGATGAAGTGCATGTGTAGTTCAATGTGTTTGCTGCACTGATGCTGGACTAGATCTTTGCATAGCTGAATGGCACTTTGATTATCACACCAAAGTGTGGTTGGATGCTACTGCTCAAAGCCAAACTCAGATAGGATTTGACGAAGCCATAAGGCTTTTTTACTAGCTTCCACGGCACCACGATACTCTGCTTCTGCTGACGAAAGAGAAATGGAAACCTCTTTCTTACAAGCCCATGTAATAGGTCCTGAACCAAGAGTGAAGACATAGCCGGCAGTAGACTTCCGATCATCAGGGTCACCAGCCCAATCAGAATCAGTGAAACCAACTAACAGAGGAGCTGCTTTGGCACTGTAATGAATCCCAAACTGTATTGTACCTCGAACATAAAGTATTCTTTTAGCTGCTTTCCAATGACTTTCACGGGGGTTTTGCATAAAACGAGCAACAAGGCCAACAGCAAAGGAAAGATCAGGACGAGTATGGGTTAAATACAAGAGTTTTCCGACAAGTTGACGGTATAAGGTAGCATCAACTTCAGGAGAAGTACAAGAGACTGAAAGTTTGACTCCAGACTGAAAGGGAGAAGGGGCTGGCTTACAGTCTTCCATGTGAAAATGACGAAGAATATCACAAGCATACTTGGACTGGGAAAGGAAAATACCCTCTTGGGATTGCAAGACTTGAAGACCGAGAAAATAGTGTAAGTGTCCTAAGTCTGTCATTTCAAATTTCTTTTTAAGGCTGGACTTCACATGGTTTATAAGGTTGGGATCACTACCAGTAAGAATAAGATCATCAACATAAAGAACAAGGATGATAAGAGAGTTGCCCACTTTCTTGGTGTAGACAGTATTGTCAGAATGACACCTAGAAAAGCCAGATTCTAAAAGAAAGCTATCCATTTTGGCATACCAAGCCCGAGGAGCTTGCTTGAGGCCATAAAGGGATTTCTTAAGTCGACAAACAAGGCTGGAGTCTGTTTGTATGAAGCCAATGGGTTGTTCCATATAGATTTCTTCCTGCAAGTCCCCATGCAAGAAGGCAGATTTAACATCCATTTGATGGACTTCCCATTTTAAAGAGGCAGCAAGGGAAAGAACAAGGCGGATAGAGTTCATTTTGGCAACAGGGGAGAAGGTTTCAGTGTAGTCAATGCCTTCAACCTGTGAAAAGCCCTTAGCAATGAGACGAGCTTTATGTTTATCAACTTTCCCATCTGGTCCATACTTGGTTTTGTAAACCCATTTACATCTAACAAGTTTGCGTCCCTTTGGTAGAGGAACAAGATCCCATGTATCATTTGTCATTAATGAATGATATTCTTCATTCATAGCTGCTTCCCAATGTGGATGGCCTGAAGCTTCTGCAAAAGTGTCAGGATCATGATTTACTGGAGCTTGAGCCAGTAAAGAAGAGGCTCTTTCAAACTGAGAACGTGTACGTCGCTGATCTGTAGGATCACCGGCAAGATCACCTGCTGCATCCCGAGTAGCACGGACCCATCTTGGAAGTTGAGGATCCTGAGAAGGTGGGGGAGGATTATCATCCTCGCTTTCATCATCTGAAGAAGAAATGTTTTCAAAAGTAGAAGAGATAGGAAGAGGTGGCACATCCGCCGGACTAGGCTCGCAGGCCGATTTATTTTCATCAAATTTTACATCTCTTCTAATGATAACATTTTTGGACTTAAATGGAATAAGTCTATAACCTTTTACATCTTCAGAATATCCAACAAAAGTACATTTCTCACTCTTAGGTTCTAAAGCTTTATGCTTTTCATCTGGAATATGGGCCCATGCTTCACTTCCAAACACACGAAAGTGACTTACATCTGGTTTAATGGAACTCCAAGCTTCTTCTGGAGTGATATTCTCTAGAACCTTAGTAGGAGTGCGATTGATTATATAATTTGCACAATTAATTGCTTCGGCCCAAAAACTAAGACTGAGTCCTTTAGATTGCAGCATACAATTAGCCATTTCCTTTAAGGTGCGATTTTTCCTTTCAGCTACACCATTTTGTTGTGGAGTGTATGGAACAGTATGTTGCATTTGAATTCCATTTTCGGTGCAAAAGTTGATGAATGTGTTTTAACATATTCTCCACCATTATCAGTTCTTAGCTTAAGAATTTGATGTCCAGATTGTTTTTCAACAAATGCTTTGAAGGCCAAAAAAGTGGTAAATACTTCGCTCTTGAGTTTTAAGAAGTATACCCAAGTGCGTCTGGAGAAATCATCAATGAAAGTTAAGAAGTACTTGCAGCCAGAGAATGAAGCAACAGGAAGAGGACCACATAAATCACTGTGCACAAGCTGTAAAGGGGCTGAGGCGTGCCAAGAGGCACGTTTGTCAAAACTGTCCCGATGATGTTTTCCGAGTACACATCCGGAACAAACACCATCTCTGCAAGATACCATAGGAAGACCTGTCACCATATTTTCTTTACATAGATGCTGAAGGGAGCGATAGTTTAAGTGACCAAATCGCTCATGCCAAAGTTTGCTCACTTCATCATTATGAGCAACAAATACTGAGGGAAGATTGGATGACCCAAAGTTGTGAAACTTATACAACCTTTTGGAATCATCAGCAAGACCAGTAGCTAGAATCTGTTTAGGATCTTTTAGATCCTTGATTACAACATCATGAGGTGAAAATTCAACAATTTTACCTTCACCTGAATGAGTTATCTGATAGACAGATAGAAGGTTGCAGGATAAGGTTGGAACACATAATACATCATTAAACTGACCATTGTCTAGATGAACAGTTCCAGTCCCTACAACATTAAGAGATCTATCATCACCAATATATATATTTTTGGTGTTACAATCATTTAAAGAAGAAAACATGGCTTGGTTTTTGGCCATGTGACAAGAGGCTCCAGAATCAATGAGCCACTCATGAGAATGAGAAGAAGAAGAAGATACATTTAATGCATAACCAGACTGAGATGATTGATAATGAGATGCAGAAAGTGCCATTCCGGAAGTTGAAGTTGAAGTAGGCTCCACATGGATGTTATGTTTCTTCATTGCGGCTTCCAAGGCTTCCATCTTCTTAAAGCATTTAGATTCTAAGTGGCCATCTCGATTACAAAAGTTACAATGTCTATCAGTCTTCTTCCATTTGTTTTTATTGGTCTTATCATTTTGCTGAAATGATCTTTCATTTTGAGGCTGAAATGGTTTAGGACCATTCTTTTGAGGATATGACTTCTTAGGATTCTTTGAATTTGGTTGCTGCTGGGCGGCTAACGCTTTCGTGGAAGAGTTTCCAAGATTAAGAAGACCAAGGTGTAAGAGTTTTTCTTGTTCTCTTATTAAGGAATCACAAAAGGAGTCAAAGGAAGGGGCTTGTAGTCTTGTCCTTGACAAATAAAAGCTTCTCTTGTAGAATGGAAAGTGGAAACAAATACAGAGTAGGCTGGTCCCAACTTAGTAAGGATGGAATAAATAAGGTTACCATCGTCTTTCTTAACTTTAACACCTTCCAGGAGATATCTAAGGTTCTTGAATTTGGACAAGAAATCTTCAATGCAAGAAAAATTATTAGGATCCAAAGTAAGCAGCTCATTTTCAAGTTGATGGGCTCTAATTTCATTTTTAATCCCAAAAACTTTAGCAAGTTTTTCTAATGCTTCATGAGGAGTCTCAAGTTCTGCAATGTGGAATCTAAGATCAGGAGAAATAGACATCCCTATCAAACCACGTGCTTGATCTTGTCTATTTTCCCATTTTGCCGCCTTGTCTTCATCTTGTGGTTTCTTCTCTTGGTCTGTGGCTATTCTGAAGAGACCTTTACTTCTAAGTAAATCTTCGATGTAGGCTACCCATTGGAAGTAGTTAGTGCTGTCAAGAATGACTTGGCATGGACTTTCCATTTAAAAAAAAAAAAAAACTGAAGCTGAAGATGCTGAAAGTAAGTGTTCCAATGGATAGATCTCAAAAAAATAGGTGGTTTTAAAAAAAACGGCTCTGAAAAAGGCTTCCGGATGAAGAAGTTATGGCTTTTTGAAAAATAATTGTTGAAGTTGCCGGCAAAGTGCGCGAATGTGCGGGAATGAAAAAATCCGCCCCCACAAAATGGAGACTTGAACCCAACACCTCTACTCTCTTAAAATAGCTTTGAACCAATTGATCTATACAAAAAATTTGAGAGAGAGAGAGAGAGAGAGAGAGAGAGGGGGGGGGGGCCTCGGTTTGCGTGCTTGCCTTGAGAAAGCTCTTTTTCCCTACAAAACACAAAACACAAAACCCAACACGAATATGCAAGAAAAACGAACCTTGCGGCTCGAAGTTAGCTTTAGCCAAAAAACTAGAAATTAAAAAAAAAAATCTCAAAGTTAGCTTTAGCCGAAAAACTAAATATTTTTCTCAATGTTTCTGATTTTCCGAGATCACACTAAGGTGCAGGGAAAAGAGCATACGCATGAGAAAAATCCTTCCTTTCTGTTTCTGATTTGCCCAGATCGCACAGAGTCGCAGGGCAAAGAGCATACGCAGAAATGAAAGGTATAGATCCGGTTAAAAAAAAAGGCTAAATAAACTGAGACCGAAATAAGCAGAGAGAAAATAACAGTAAACTGCAAAAAAAAACACTGTATACCTCCCGATCTGAAAAATGACACAGCTAGGGCTACCGGAAACCTTTTCGCGTGAAACGAAAGGGGTTCCTCACTGGAACAGATGCTCTGAACGCAACAGAGCAGTCCTCTCGGCCCGAAAGCAGTCAGAAACAGCAGATCTAGGAAACGACAGCCGCATGCAGTTCTACCGGCTTCAGATTTGGATCACCAATGGACGCGGCCCTCAAATAGCTCTGATACCATGTAGGAATTTACAGGGTAAGTTCCACAGAAAGAATACCAAAAGGACACCGCTCACAACCAGATCTCAAATCTATACACCAGTATTTTTGACGTGGTTAAAACCCTCAGAGTGCAAGGAGGGAAACAGTCCACGGCCTGTCCCAACGTGGGTACTACAGGCAATTTATTAATCAAAGAATGAAAATTTACATAAGCTTCTCTCATGCACGGATTACCCGAACAATGACCCTCCATGCGATTTAAATAGAACTCATGGACCAATCGGGTGTCAAGCCACGGATCAAGTGTCGGTAATACCGAGGTGAGAGTGAACCGTCGGATCACTACATATCGTGACCGTCGGATTGTAAGTTACAAAATGTACAACGGTAAAGAAACACACTTTACCTAACTCTAACCTAACTCTATACTAGACCAAGTTGAACTTAACTATATCCTATGTGTCAGAATATCCTAACATCATCTTCATCAAATGTTACATCTCTGCTAAACTCTATATTTCTTTGTTCTGGTACATATATTTTGTAACCTTTAAAAATCTCACAATAACCAACAAACATACATTGCCTACTTGAAGCTTCCAACTTGTTCCTCTTCACTTTTGGGATATGGAAGTAGATAGAGATGTTGATTTTGTAGGTTGGGAGGTTCTCCAAGCCTTGTAGATTGATGATTTGGAGGAAGGAACTCCATAAGTGGCCTTGTGGGCTTGAAACCCAAGCTTAGGGTTTTGCACCCATCGTGATTTGGGCCAAAACCATGAGCACATTTCAACATGTGATGGATGAGGATGATATCTCTCGTCGAGATGAATCTGATGCAATGAAAATCATCTGATTCTGAGTTGTAGAAATGGAGTTATGAATTTTTAAAGTTAATATTTGTGGTTGTGGATTAATTTGGGAGAAACGAGCAGGTCGACTTGTGCCCAAATTAGACTTGTTGACACCACATTTAGCCCTCATGTTTGTGTATAAATATGAGGTGAGTGAGGATCATTTGGATATATCCAAAAGTGTGTTTATCTCTTGAGAAAATACATTCGAGTAGCAGTAGTGGATGAGTAGCAGCAACGGCTGAGTAGCGACAGTGGTCGAGTAATAGAAACGGAGCAGCGGTCGAGTAGCAGCAGTGGTCGAGTAACAAAACCAACCAAGTAGCAGCAGCGGCCAAATAATAGTAGTTGAGCGATGGCCAAGTAGCAGCACTGGTCGAGTTACAGCAACTGAGTGACAGCCAAGTAGTAGCAGTTGAGCAACAACCATGCAAAGGAAGCCATCAGCCCTTAAGGACTTACAGAGGTATGTGTTTTGATAGAGTTGATTGCTAGTTGGATGGGTGTCCAAGGGTTGGATAATTGATGGAGTTTGTTGGAAGCCAAGACGAGGGTTTCCTAGGCATGAGGATGCCCTAACCAGAGGCAGATGTTGAAGTTTCTAAGTCTACTTAGTTAGAAACCCTCCATGCACATTATCTAATTTATTCCTACCTACTCTTTATTTTACTTAATAAGTTATTTAAAATGTAAATACTGAAAATAAACACTAGTGCATGCTCAACATATTATAGATCAAAAACTAAAGGAAATAGAAACAATCACACCATAGAAACCATTATTTTTGGACCAATGTCCCTGGAAAAACCTAATGTGGGAAAACCGATGCAGCTACTTGAGGGTTTTCTTATTAAAATATCATAGTACAGTCTGGGTGTTGAAACTGGCCTACCCAACAAATAATTTCCTTGGTAGTAATACCTCTCAGTTTCTGACAAATGTCCTGGCTAAAACCCCAGATAATCCTTCCAGCATCTCCTTAGCACCAATCTGACCCAGAAACCCCAGCATCAGCCTCTCTCTGGACTGCGTCAACCCCTCTTTACCCAGCGCTGACCCTGCGTCACCTTGAATGGGTCCCCATCAACGTTAGGAGGCCCTGCATCAACCCTTTGGCCCTCTATGTCAGCCCTCTGGACCTATGCGTCAGCAACGCTGGCCTCTCTGAGGCTCTGCGTAGCTCTCGACTGCCTCTGTGTGGCCCTGTGTGAGCCCTTGCTGGCTCTGCGTCACTCCCCCCGGCTTCTGCGCTGCTCTCCCGACACTATCTCTACCTCTCTATCTCTCTGTACTTAATACCCCTCAGCTGCAACTCCTGATCACTAATTTTATCTCTCTTAGCAAACCCCGCTCTAGAGAATAGAATGACTGACCACTCTGGTGTACTCTCTAAGTGACCCTCAAGTCTCCTCTTATATGTTTCCTGTTTTCATATCAACGGCCAAGATTAAGTCCCTAATCAATGGCTAAGATTAGATATGGCTTGATCCATGTATTTTGGACCATTCTAACACAATTTCATATTAATACACATTAATATTTTATTTTCCCTAAGTTTAGACTTAGGGACTCCATTAAAAATATTAATTATTTTAATATCTCCTGAACTATTTAGAATCTTTCCAAACCCTTTTTGGGTATTGGAGATCTCATGTACCCCAACCTCTCCACCAAATTTCATGGCTAGATCACATTTGATGCTACCCCAAATCAACAGCAGGTGCTACAGCGAGGATTGGTCACTCATGGTCTGTTGGAGGGCAGCATGAGAGTGGACCAAGTGTGGAAATGGATTGGGTATTTATGGTCTGATAGAGGATAGTGTGATAGTGCCCAATTTGAAACCCGATGTGCAATACTTTGATCGAAAAAATTACTTGCTAGAGTGGCAATTGTTGAGCTCAAGAGTCTGATCAACCAAGAGCAGTTTGTTTATCGCTAGACTTGTGTGTGGAAAAGGACTTCTACAACAGATGATGGGCAGTCCTCTAAGCCCGTGTTCATTGTGAGAGATGTACATCTTGCAGTGATAGGTGGAAGCCCTTCGTGCGTTGTGTTGGTCTTCATTGGAGCAGCGCATGAAGACTATAGTGGGTTGAAGTCCTTGAGTAGCTAAGGAGAAGAAATGGGTAGTTGAGAGTAGTTCACAAGTGGAGTTTTGAACAACTCGATAGGAGTCTCGATGTGTTGTGCCCTTGATGGACTAAGGCACAACTAGTGAGCAGATTGGATAGCCAAGGTTCAGTGGTCAGATGGACTTGGATCAGGAACTGAAGGACCGGGCAGGTACAGGGTATGACCGAGGGGAGCTGAGAGAATCAACTACATGAACGAGATGGTTAGAGTATATTGTTGAGGGTAGATTGGTTGTAGATGGACTGAAACCAAGCCCCAGTTTGTATTCTTGTACTAGCAGATGTATGAGGGCCATTATCCATGGTACGACAGCCCTAGATTATTGTATTATGTTACTTAATATAACGAAGTTGGGTTGAAAATTGTAAAAAATTGATAATATTTTGGGTATGTGTGATTTACTATTGTTTATATTCTAGTTATACAAAGTAGTTCTCTTGAGATTATTGGTTTCGTGGCGTCAGAGATTTTAAGACTTTATCCTAGACTTAAGGTTGTGGAAATTCAACATGGATTTAGAGTGTATCTAAGCTACTTTGAGGGATAGTGAATCAGAGTGTGCACAATGAAGAAACTCAGAGGGAGTTGTGGGTGTCTAGATCAATGAGCAGAGGGTTCAACTGAAGACATGGATATGTGGTCTTGACTGGCTTGGCAGTGAGACTGGATGGGAGTTTTGGTGGATTGGTGGTGAGCTTGGTGAACAACAGTGTGTTGTAGGGCAAATTATTGATCATGGAATTTCGTTGATTTCTCATGGATAGTTGGGACATATTGAGGGCTTATTTAGCTTGGTCAGGATTAGGTTGATCGAGATGGCTTCATGTGATGGACTACATATTGGCAGGCTAGAGTTTTCATCGGATCGTGATGTTGATTATTTGAGAATGGAGGGATTTGCATGATTGGTATTTAATCCAGGAGATGAGTGCTTGCAGGACTGAGCCAGTGGATATCATGTAGGCTCAGAGGGAGTAGCCCTATGGAGGTTTGGGATCTTCAGGTTTAGATGTGATGAGGCAGAGGCACTACCGAGATTGTCGGATTCATTCTATGTATACTGCAGTGATGGATGTCAGATGGGCTAGTGTCGTTGAATGATGATGGTTACTTCCTAATCTTGGAAGTACCTCCCTCGCCAAGTGGGAGTGTTGATTTTTGTTCATAGCGTCTCCCCATATAAACATTCGCAGTTTCTAATCATGCAAAATAGCTTTGATTGCTTCCATGGTAGTTATATTCTGTCTCTCGGCCACACCATTTAGTTTTTGTAGCAACAAATGTGTTCTAGTCACAAAACTTGGTGGACAGGCTAGAATACATGAGATCTCCATAAACTACAAATAGTTTCTGGAAATTCCACCTAAAGATGGCTTAATTAGATTATTAACCTATTTTTTAATGTTTCCTAAGTGTAAACTTAGGGAAACTAGTTAATTAATTAGAATTAATTAAATCAAGGTGAGAATCCTTTGGAAACTCACATGAATTGACAAAAGATTAATTTGGGCGCTTGATTAAGATCTAATCTTCATTGTTATTCCTCCAACAGAGGATTATAAGAAGAAGTCGATGGGCACTTGGAGAATACACTTGAGCAATTGATTTCCTTGGTAGATTGATTTCCAGAGAGTAGCAACAGTTGTTGGAGAGCCAAATATCAAAGCAAAGACAATGACGGGTAGGGACAATGATCTGGAGGAATTTTTCTACATTCAGAGACGCAACAACAAGTGACAAAAGTGATCCACGTAGAAGCAAAGTAGGGACTGTGCAATAGCTGAAGTAGAGAAGTTCGATTTAGTTGCGGAGGAAGTCGATTCAAATTATAGAAGCTGAGAAAGTCTTCAAGAGGGTCGGAGAGTCACTTCTAGCAGTAGAGACATGCTAGACGTCTTGCTCAGAGGCAGATTTGAGCAACATGTGTGAAGGGCAGCTCAAGGATTGCGTAGAGAGCTTACACTGGGGGTTTGGACGACCAGGTTTTCCAAAAATAACTATGTAAAATTTGTGTGTGTGAGTGTGTGCTATATTTTCTTAGTTCCCAACGTTGTTTTTCTTCCATAGTACTTATTTGTGAAAATCACAGTATGACTTATTTGGTATTTGTCGTAGCAAGATGCAAATAAATTAATAATTAGGAAAATAAGTTACATTTGTTGTGATAGATGAAATTTTCACATGGTATTAGAGCGTGAGTGATCATTAGAGAAGCTCAGAAGTAGAGGAGATAATTTCACTTCTCAGAGGGAGCAGCAGGCCAAAATTCTTAGAGGTTGCACAATTCATTGACAGGAAGGTTGAATTGCTGGGGTAGAAATTCAATTTTCAGTTGCAGGTTGAATTGCTAGGTCAAAAATTCAATTTTTCAGAAGAGCAAGATTTGAAAGTTAAAGGAATTGCTAATCCAACCCTCATTAGGGAATCTATTTTCAGAAGATCTAAGGTTGCAGTTCTATGAATTTCCTTGTTCTAAAAGATCTAGGGTTTAGGGCACTGTTTTTGAAGCTCAATAAGATAAGCGAAGTGCTAGAAGATTAAGGGTTGTGACACACAAAATATATGAAGTTGTTTGGCCTTATTTAAAGAGCCGCATGTGAATTTGACTTGTTACAATAATGAAAAATACTATTTAAGTTCTATTGGAGTTTTAGAGCTACTCCACATTACAATTATCATTAAGGTATGTAGAAGTCTTGCCGCATTTTTGGGAATCTTGAATCTTTGACTACAGTGGCACTCTTTTGCATCATTTATCCAATGGTAAAGATCATTGTTGTGATATTTTATCAAATCTTGGCTACCAACAATGGTATCATCAATCAACAAGGCCTTTTGCTATTGCGTCAAGAACATTGCACTGACAATGACATTGGAACCTCAACATCAAACCATCATGTAGCTAGAGAAGGTTATCTTTGTGGTGGCTCTCCAATATGTTGAAGGTATGATTCAACCCTTAAATTTGTCTAACATACATACATGCTCTATGGTGACATGGCAGACATACATAGATGATATGCATGACAAAAATATATACTTGATCTTCTATGATGATACTTATCTGAGGCTCTTAAACCCCCTTGTTATCACTCCTTCAGATCTCCAAGGCTGACGAAGAGTCCAACTGAGGTAACCACAGACCAATCTTTTGACTTGGTAGCTAGCCCTACCAAGCTGAAGAGGGCTCTATCCAAATAATCATAGCCAAGAGGGTTGAATGGATTAGGGTTTTAAGCTAGTTATGATGTGCAGAGGTTGTTTTGATTTGATTTGATTGGGGTAATCACTGGATGAGTGAATTAGGTCAGAGAGTGAACCAGGTTAGGGAAAAAGAAAGTCAGAATTGTGGACATCTGATGGAGCAAGGTAGGAAAGTACTTTAACACTTTGTGGTATCTTGATGGACTGGTTTAGACTGATGAGGTGCTAAAAAGAGCATGGAAAGCATAAATTCTTTTTAAACTAAAGAAATGAAACAAATTATGATGATTTTCCCAAAACAGAGCATAGGAGATGAATTCTGCTTATCATAATTGAAAATAAAAAATATTTAGAAGTGAAATGGATCATGGAAAATACAAAATATTCACGCACATGTAACTGAAGAAAAACAATGTCAAGATACCATGTCACAGCAATCCCACGAAAATAGCTACAACTCATCCAATATATTCCATGCCAAAGTTTGAATACAAGAATGTCTCTCATCACTAATACAACATCCAACTGAGTCCAACCTCTGAAAAGAGTAAATAAAGGTAATATATATACATAAAATAAAAATCCTCTCAACCTCAGGTGTCGAATCCATGAGATGAGGAGTAGTTCCACCAAAATTTGGATTGATAGCTAGAGTGTAGGGTGGTCAAAGTGACTCATCCCTAATTACATTGAAACTGATTCATCTGACTTAATGAAGACTATTAAACTAATGTATTTACCCCTAGGTAATAGTAAAATACCATAGTTACATTTATCATATCAGTTACATCAGTAAAAATTGATTCCCAAGGATGAAAAACAAATCTGGAGCAAAACAGTGAAAAAATCAAGCAATTTGTTCCATGGGCAGTGCCTTCCTCTAGCTGACTTTTGAAGGGGTTTCTGAAGTCCAAATTGAGCTCAAGATATCTCATTGGAAATATTATCCTGTCTAATTTACATAAATTCACTTGGTTCCAAAAAATGACAAGATTTGACCCTCCAAAAGGTCAATCTCCCAATACTGCTTCTCTGTGCAACGCCTAGCTGAAAAAGAGGGCAAAAAGGTGATTTTTGAGGTGTTTTTGGCCATTTCTCCCTATCAAATTGTCCAATTTTGGTGTGCCAATAGTCAAAATTGTATGTTCATGGCCTTATGAATCCAATGGTGGTCTTGGTTTTCCATTTGGAGGCCTCTAGAAGATGCGCAACACCCTACTGTGCCACAACTGTCCAATGTTGCATAAAAAACCCAAAAATGCCAAAAAGTGCCCAGAATCCTATCAAAAATGGTGTATGAGTTGTTTATGATGTGTGTTAAGCATGGAAAGAGGCCTCAGCAAGGATTTCCAGTTTTCCTTTCTCCTCTTGCACATTTAGGTTTTCAAGCTTTGACTTCACTTTCTTGAGTTTTGACCTTGCTATTTGGCTTCTTTGGCAATAATACTTTGCCATCCTCCTCTATATGTCATTGTCTCTTTTAGCCTTGTCTATGAGCTTTTCAAGATGGTTGTTCACCCTCTCAAGCCAATTCTCCCTGTTTTCATTGATCATTATGGCCAATTTCTCATTTAGGGTAAGCTCATTTGCTAGTTCAGCTTCTTTTTGTTTCTCTAATTCCAATGCTCTCTTTAGGCCTTTGGTTCTTGGCCTTTTCCTTGGCACTTGTTCTTCCAGCTCATCAGGATCACCATATTTTCCATATGCTTCATCAAGTAAGGCCTTAGCCTTGTTCTCTTCTCTTTTGGCTTTGAGAAGGTCCACCTCCATGATCAGTTGTTTTGTTTCCAATTGTTGGTTTTCTTGCTCAAGAAATGAAATGACATATTTAGCTCTTTCCAATTGAGTTTGCAATTGTTTGATTTGGGCTTATTTCTCTTTGATGATCAAGCTTGTGCTTTCATGATCATCATCCTGATCCAAGTCAACAAGGTCAAACTCTGTTTCTGTCTCATGGAAGTCTTCATCCTCATGTTTTCTCTCTGCCTGAACCTCTGCCTCTGTCATCTTTTTCTTGCCCTTCTATACCTTCTTTGTTGATGAAGAAGGTAGGGCCCCTCCCACAATTTGTGGGGAAAACACCTACCTATGACCTCTTTGATAAATACATGACAATGTGCCCAAATCTTCCCTCTTAGGCTTGATGACCTCAACTCTACTAGGTGACCCTACATGATCATACAATGGTGATGATGATGGTGAAATAGGCTAAGATGATGGAGGGATAGATGTAGTGGGCTGAGATGGAGGGGGTATGTCTTTAGCATGATGATCAGTGGGATGAGATGAAGAAGGCATATCTTTAGCATGTGGAGGTTTTGGAGCAGTGAAAATATCATTGCCAATGAAAGTGCCCCATGTGTTATAGACATTGTTGTGCCTTACAGCATAGAGCATGAAATGTCAATAATCTAAGGGATCCAAAGTCCCTAAACATGTTGTTCTTACCCTTAGAGGAACAAGGTCAGCAAACCACAGCACTGCAAATCAGTTCTCCACTGAAAAACACTCAAAAACAGGTCAATTTTGGATCAAAGCAGCTGCTCCAAAGGCTACCTGCGCTGCATAGCAAGTGCAACAAAGGCTACCTGCGTTGGGCGTACTTGGACATGTGGAGGAATCTTTTTCTCAATGTGCCAGTGCCCAGGAAGCTTCCAAAAAGACACTTGATCATAAGATTCGCCTAATGATGAGTTAAGAGCTTCTAAAACTCCAAGTGGAAGACAGAAACTCCGAGTGAAGAACTGAAGAACAACTGGGGTTGAAAAGGACAACAAGTCACACATCAAGCTGGCTTATCTTCACTCCAAAACTCTATATAAGGATATCATCCCATGGGATCTGGGGGCCGGAATTTAGTGCAAAGAATCGTTGTTGGTTTACAGCTGAGAGTATTGGGTGATTGCTTGAGGGAGGTGAAGAAGAGATTTCTCTCCGTCGGGAAGGTGATGCTGGATTGCACCTCTCATGGTTGTATCACCGCCTGAACCTTACTTCCATATATTAATAAAGCATTTGAGGTTCTTCTATTCACATGTGTTTCAATGGTGTATTGTCTTACTTGCATCTTTGATTTATGCTAATCCTTGAATCATTTATGAATGCATGCTTCTTGTAGTTTCCTTTCTTTGTCTTGTTTGCAGGATCTCGTGTAGCTGGGCCCGTGAAAAGACTTGGAGCTGGGAGCAAGCGGCGAACAAAGGAGATTGGATCGACCATTTGCGCAAGACATCGGTAAGTGGATCTCTCCCTTTTATCTCTTGCATGTCATAAAGAAGAAACTTTAGATAGCTTTGCTTTCAGCTGTTGCTAAGGAACTGTCACCCTTAGAGTGGGTTAGGGTCATTCTGAGTTGGATACTTTCCCCCACAACAGACTGGCGACTCCGCTGGGGAACGTGTCTTGTTGGTAGCTTGCGTTTCTTGCTATTCATTTCTTAAACAAAGAGAGTACCGAATCGAACTGCATTCGAGTCCTTCGAATGCAAAGTAGAGGGCAGCTACTCTAGCCCAGTGCTGGGCATGTTTATGACTTGAAGAGCTGATCCACAAGGACTCTTTTTAGCTCTTTGTGATAGTGTTCATCTTCCTTTAATCATCCTCTAGAGTATACTTGACTGATAGCCTCTGATTTGGCCAAAAACCATTGATTTTTGAGCAAACTGTGAGCCGGAATCTGAGAGAGACAAGAGTTGTCTCATCAGTGCAGCTGCAACAAAGGCTACCTGCACTGCAACGCAGATCCCGAAGGGGCTACCTGTGCTGCATCTCAGATTGACAGTGCAGCACCTGCGCTGATCCAGTTTTGCCTTGTGCAGCTGGAATTCCCCACTGTCTGTTGCCCAGTTTTCAGTATTGTTTTTGCAGCCTGTTGTCAACCTGTATACCCAGCTGAAACCACTTCTCTTTGCCTTCATTCTGCCTCAGTTGTATGAAGAAACCGTGATTGTTCTTATTGTATTTCTTGCTGTCATTCACAGTTTCCCATAGCGAAAGTGAACTAGTCTTGCTATGACCTCTTGGATCTAGACCTATGAGAAAGTGTCGTTGTGATTCTAAGAGCTAGTTTATTGCTGTTCATAGCTGCTTGAGCATTTGCTTTCGTTATATGGTTCGAATTTCAGTATTTCTTGTGTTGAAACGAGTGAATCTTAAGGTGTTCTTTTGATTATTGGACAAAACTTGTTTGCTTTCGCTGGAAATTGAGTTCGAAATTATACAGCAGCTTTCTTTTTGTAATACACCAACATTAAGGAAGAAGACAAGAAATACTTGCATTGTGCATGTGCATTTTGACAGTTTGCATGTCGATTTAGGAAAAGTGCATCAGTGTGTGCTCTATGATCTGTTTGAAAAGATGATGTCTTTCTTTTCCTTCAGTAGTTAAGGTTTTCATAAGTTGAAAGAATTGAAAAAAGCTTGCTTATCATTCTTAGACTGCATTTAGGAGTTGTATCATACATCACGTGGTGATCCATAAAGGCAAACTGCTAAGCAAGATCAACCTAAAAAGAACTGAATTTATCTAACAACGCTTTGAAACATAACGAAACACAGTAGAGGTCTAGGTAGAGACGTGAACCGACGTCGTTAAACATAGTGACTGTTGATCTCTACGAAGGTGGGTGATTCCTCCTGAGGGACGATAGCACTAATACAGACTTGTGCCCCCGCGTACCGTCGCGTATATTGGGGGACCCCTATAGGAACAAAGCCTTTATCCATAGGAAGCCGTGTCGGCCGCCCTACTGATCGCGATGCAGTGAACACAACATTCACGAAGACCGACCACTCGTACCGTAAAACGTATTCTGTGGTTTCGCGAAAGGTTTGGCACACCCTTGCCTAGAACTCCAGAGTAGTTTCTTTTGGCCTTTTTCAAACTCTATAACTCAAAAAGTCCATCCGAGCATTTGTAACTTCGGGCTCGTTAATACATCGAAGGAGACTAGAGTCATCTTTAGCTTTTTCTCGACTCTTAAAAAGTGAAAAAGCAAGTTGTGTCTAAAGCGTCATCATATAAAATTCATCTTAAACGGAACATAATTACCCCTGATTCCTACATTGATCTTAAGGTTGAGAACATGGAACACACCAACAAAGGGATTCCGCATGATGGGACCCCTAGCCCGTTCTCCTCTTGGGGAGAAGTTGGTGCGCCCCACCTGGCCACATTGTCGCTTCCAGGGCTGACAATCAGCCTGCCAGTTTGGCTATTCTCAACCCCTGTAGTTCAGACCACCACGGTTCCTGAATAGTCGAGTCAACAGTTAGACCCGTCTAGAGCTACCCTCCAGCCTTCCACTTCTTATACGCCTTCCTCCGATCCTTCTTCTTCGAAAGGTCAAGCCGCCAAAAGTGCGGCTCCCATAGAAAAGAAGAAGGAAAAGAAGAAGAAAGAAAAGAAGCAGAAGGAGCCAAAGGCACCTGGGGGCAAGCAAAAGGTATCTAACGAGAACCCACACACAGCACGGACCGGGCCCAAATCGCCATGTGTCATATGTAGAGGAGACCACCTCCACCGTGATTGTCCCAATATTCCCCGGATACTAAGGGACTGGTTCCCTCGTTTGCACAGTTCGGAAGCATCAACCTCTGACAACCAGGTTGAATGCTTACCGTCGACCAGCGAAAGTGAAGGTCCCAGACGACGAAGGGGAATGAGATTCCCCTGCGAACTGTGTGAAGGCAATCACACCCTTCTCCATTGTCCCTTTTTAGATGAAGCAAAGAGAGTTTTGGAAGATCAACCGGTTGCACCGTTGCTACTTCCTCCTGGATACCAAAAACTCGTGCCAAGTCCTTCGTTGGTCGAAAATACAGCTGCCCCACTCATAGGGCCAGCTGAAGTGTCAGTCACTGAAAGTGAACCTACTGAATCCGGACTGGACGAAAGTCCAAAGGTCGAAACGGCAGTTGACCCAGTTCTCCCTTCAGAAGTTTCATCTTCAAATACCACAGTCACTGAGGATTCATCTTCAGTTGACACACTCACCGAAGAGAGTAAGGATGACACCGTCCAGGTTCTCTTCATCAACACCGATTCTGATGAACATCAGGGCAATATGCCCACTCCTTTATCGCAGGAAGGAGCGTCGTCAGGATCATATCCGGCCGTATATTCAGTCCCACAACCAAGCAACCTAGTTGTGTCCTTTGATTGGAACCAACTAGGCAGACCCTGGTTACCAGCCAGTATACCATTTAGAATTATAGTCCAAATATACAAAATGGTGATGGCTGGAACTATCATTGATGAAGGGGCATCTGTGAGTATCCTGTCCTCTATTGCTTGGAAAGCACTGGGTTTCCCGACGCTTTTGCCCGAGACAAGGCGTCTCTCGGGTTTTGACAAAGGAACCAGTCGACCATTAGGGATTCTACCTAATGTTCCTATTACCTTGAAAGGGAAGGCTGTCAAGATGAATTTGATGGTCATCCAAGGACCCTTGGATTATAACCTACTCCTTGGATGAGACTACATATATTGCATGGAAGCAATAGTCTCCTCACTCTTTCGAATAATGTGTTTTCCATACGAAGGAAGAATGGTCAAGCTCGTAGACCAACTTTCATTTCCGGGATCACGCATCGCAAATAGTCACATACCTATCCTCAATGGTCTATTTGTTCAAGAAAGGTCTCTACCTCCGGTTCTTCTTCCTGATGAATGCGAGTAATTCGGGAAAGGAAGGCCGGAACCCAGGGGGCATGCATCCTGGTCTGCTCTGGAGGCAGAAAAAACCTTGGGTGTAAAGTAGAATTTCCGCGGGAGAATATGAAGAGTCCGTACTCAGTCCCCTCCTTCTTCTTCGTAAAACAGAAGAGCCGGCAAGAGCTCTCATGCGGAAGAAGGGGCTGTTAGGAATGGGGTTGTTCTGGAAAAAGATTCTTTTGTTAAAGTTAAGTGTGTGGCGGAGCGTCGTCATTCACCGTCGCCTAGTCGGCGTCGCCGAAGAAAGTTTTGTTTGAAAGAATTAGCGGAACGATCTTTGGGTAACCTGAAAGAGGTAAGCCTCACCTGTTGAAAACAAAGGTTTTTAACAGAAAAGTAGGGGCAGCCTTGAAATTAGACTTACACCTGGGGGCATGCAAACCTCTTGGAATGCAAGCACGGGCGGCTTTTTAGTTTTAGGTAGGACTAACCCCCGCTAACCCGTAGGATGGGCCGATACCCAGCTTGCATAAAGAGAGGATATGGAGCAATACGTAGGGAGATGAAGCTCTTTAAAAAATAGCGATCTTCCATGAGACCTTACTACTTTATGACTGGTAAAAACGAGCAGTTTTGGCAAAGTTCATGCTCGTTAAAAAATAAACGCAAGATCCGAGCAGTTTTAACGCGAAAATTCATGCTCGTTAAAAAATAAACATAAGCTTGTGAGCAAGCTTCCCCCAGTGTTCAAGCTCATTCAGAAAAAATGAATCGGTAAATAACCATTTGAGACCGTAAATTCATCAGCCATAAAAGCCTTGGTCGTGTTTTTGCACCGTCACCTCCATTTTTCATTTGGCCGATCATTCACATCCATTTGATTGTTTACCTATTTTGAGGAACAGCTGCGAAGAGTGATCCCACCTAGCCATCCTTGTAATACTGCCGTGATTGGAGAATTCCAACCTGTACCTGGAATCTGCTGCTATCCCTGTTTATCACTCGTTCCTCAAAATACGAGTCTTCTTTGAGCTCTTTTCACTGACTCGTAAAAAATGAAAAGTTTGCCGAGTTTTGGCCTTCCAGCTCATTAAAAGGACCGGAAGAGCTATCCCTCCTCTAGATTTTAATCTTTTTGGACCTGAGGGATTATTGCACAAAAAGATCGATCGCTTGTCTAGTTCGTCTCGATAAAGATATCGAACATTCATCCCTTCTGTATTGTTTTATACTTTTTCGGACTTAAGGGATTAGATGACGAAAAAGGACCCCTGGAGTCTACTTTATGTACACTTTTCAGACTCTCTAAAAATGAAAAGGACCGAGTTGTCTTTGTCGCTGGGCTCGTTAAAAATATTAGATAGCGACAAACTTGTCTTCAGACAAGAACGAGTTTCCCTATCGCTAGGCTCGTTAAAACATAGCGATGGGCTTGCCCGAAGGGCAGGTTATAGAACAAGCATATGTTATCCTCCTCAAGCTTGACAAAAATAAAGAGGTACTGGTCAGAAATGACTGGGGAAAAATTGGGAAGAACCTCAAAGCTTAATGGTAGCAAGTCGCTCTTGAACATGACACTTTTGCCTCCGTAAATATCGGGTTGGATTATTATCATTCACCGGTCCCTTCACCATGGTCTCGCCATACCATCCATACATGGGGTAATGCTACCGATCCATCACATCAGTGTCGTTATATGTTCAAGAGATGTCATTAAGAAAGTGTCAACCGGGTCCCATCCACTACCGTACATCATCTTTCATCCTTCCATGACCGCCACCCTGAAGCATATTTCACAGATCGTTTTCACCGTCATCACTAGCTCTGTTCCGTGTCACTGATGTGGGATTCATTAAGGCCCTCCTTTGACGGATCACTTCTTGTCGACATCAGCTCATTATCCAAGAAGTTGATCTAGGAACATCCCCTCAGTACTTTGAAGCTTGCATGCCTCAATGGCAAGTTTCTCACTCCCGGCGATAGGTATACATTAATGACCTTCGACCAGGAGACTTTGCGTGGTGTTCAACGTCAGATCCTATATTCACACCACGTGAATTGTGCTGCAGTACCTTGAGGGTCATCATCATTATCGGTGATTCCTCCCGCGCTTGTTAACAGTTTACATTATTGACTGGTAATCAAGCGATGTCTTTCCATGTTCGACTTTAGGAAATTCTCACATGGATCGACTTGTACTAAAGTGAAGATCGGACAAGTTTGAAGACCCCGGATCTAGTTTCATCCATCCGGGCTGCGATATATATTCAGGAGATAAAAACATAGACATGTGCAGCAGATGATCATCCTACTAAAAGGATGATAATTAAAAGCAGAGAATTATCAGTCTATTATCAGACGGTCGTCTGTTTATGTACAACAAATGTATTTATAAAGCTGAGCATGGGAAATGCCCGCCTCAGCTAGATCATGAAAAGAAAGTATGAAAAGATAATGTATTGTATTGTATTTTGTTACAGGTCACCTCCCGACGATTGAATGAACTTCGGATCCTCCTAATAAAACATTTCACCCGATAAACGACCTCATACTTTAGGGGGCAACTGTTATAGACATTTTTGTGCCTTACAGCATAGAGCATGAAATGTCAATAATCTAAGGGATCCAAAGTCCCTAAACATGTTGTTCTTACCCTTAGAGGAACAAGGTTAGCAAACCACAGCACTACAAATCAGTTCTCCACTGAAAAACACTCAAAAACAGGTCAATTCTGGATCAAAGCAGCTGCTCCAAAGGCTACCTGCGCTGCATAGCAAGTGCAACAAAGGCTACCTGCGCTGCATAGCAAGTGCAACAAAGGCTACCTGCGTTAGGCGTACTTGGACATGTGGAGGAATCTTTTTCTCAATGTGCCAGTGCCCAAGAAGCTTCCAAAAAGACACTTGATCATAAGATTCGCCTAATGATGAGTTAAGAGCTTCTAAAAATCCAAGTGGAAGACAGAAACTCCGAGTGAAGAACTGAAGAACAACTGGGGTTGAAGAGGACAACAAGTCACACATCAAGCTGGCTTATCTTCACTCCAAAACTCTATATAAGGATCTCATCCCATGGGATCTGGGGGCCGGAATTTAGTGCAAAGAATCGCTGTTGGTTTACAGATGAGAGTATTGGGTGATTGCTTGAGGGAGGTGAAGAAGAGATTTCTCTCCGTCGGGAAGGTGATGCTAGATTGGACCTCTCATGGTTGTATCACTCCCTGAACCTTACTTCCATATATTAATAAAGCATTTGAGGTTCTTCTATTCGCATGTGTTTCAATGGTGTATTGTCTTACTTGCGTCTTTGATTTATGCTAATCCTTGAATCATTTATGAATGCATGCTTCTTGTAGTTTCCTTTCTTTGTCTTGTTTGCAGGATCTCGTGTAGCTGGGCCCGTGAAAAGACTTGGAGCTGGGAGCAAGCGGCGAACAAAGGAGATTGGATCGACCATTTGCGCAAGACATTGGTAAGTGGATCTCTCCCTTTTATCTCTTGCATGTCATAAAGAAGAAACTTTAGATAGCTTTGCTTTTAGCTATTGCTAAGGAACTGTCACCCTTAGAGTGGGTTAGGGTCATTCCGAGTTGGATACTTTCCCCCACAACACCATGAGATGTTCAACTGATTATGGTGATAGAGGACAATGATCTTGATCAGAGAGTGATGAAAAATATTGTTGATTTGCTGCTCATACCTTTTTCCCTGAGTTGTGTATGCCATTTTCTCAATTCTCCTGAACAAATAATAAGGGATATTTAGCATTCTGACTCTTGTGAAGTGCATGAGCAATCTGATATGGTATGTGTAGAGTTGGAAAATCTACCTTCACAAGTGTAGTAATTCATAATGGCTTTCATCATGGGAGCATATGTATCAAGAAGGTGGCTGAAAGGGAAGAATCTATTTCTCATTTCTGTACCGAGGCTTCAAGTATGGCTCATAATACTTATAATCTAGGTTTTGAGCTTTAAACCAACTTTCACCCACATTAGGCATTCCAATAGAAACAAAAATAATGGTTGAAGATATGGTGAAGGTTACACATGCAAGGGTCACTTGATTGTCCTTAAGATTTGAAATGAAAACTCTAGTCAAAACAGGATGAATTTGAACACTTTGTACCATTACAAAAAAATCAAAACATCCCATATGCTTGAAAGAAGTGACTGTCATACATGAGGCCATTAATTCTCTGGTGTTGGTAGGTTCAAACCTCAAGATTTTTCCTCCTTTTTGTGGTATCCTCTCTTTTGTTTCTTCCTCTTCTGAAAAATCTATGTTTTCTTCCTCCATGATATATTTTTGTTCTTTTTGCTTGAAACCCTAGGGATAAGTTAGGTGGGAATTAGAAATGGAAATAGGTCTAGGGAATAAGGATATGGCTATAAAAACTTGAGGAGATGAGGGGAGGGATTATGGAGTTGTGAGAGGTGATAGGAGGTGAAAATGTCAATGGAGTTGGGAATGATAATTAAATTATAAGTTTATGGTAGAGGTTGCCTAGGAATTTGCTGCCTACGACTTAGGGTTTAAGGGAGAATGAATTTGGGATAGGGATTTAGCAACACAAGGGTAGGGATGGGGTTTATTGTGATGTGGAAAGGGTAGTAGGGTCTTAGGAACAATTTTGGGGGTGTAGAAAAGAAGCTAGGGTTTGCAAGTCTTAAGAATTCCAAATTTCACACCATGAACTTCATAGCATGAGTTGATGACTTTGAGAGATGTAAAGAGGGATGGACAGGGCTTTAATTACATGATAACAAGTTTAGAAACCATGTGCTAAGGGCTTGGAACATTTTCTTGAAGTTTGAGAGCCTATGGACAAAGTTTGACTAGTGCGCAATGCCTTTTGTGTGTGCGCAATGTTAGTCTGCTCTATGTGCAACGCCTTCAGCCTGTGCGTACTGCCTTCAGCCTGTGTGCAGCGCCTTCAGCCTATGTGCAATGCCTTCAGCCCATGCGCAGCGCCTTCAGCCCGGCACCTGCAGCCCGTGCACAACGCCCACCTCTATTTTGTTGAATTCGCCAAAAATCACGAGGAACGCTGCTTTGGGGTTTTCTCAAGAAATGATAGGAGGAAAATGGAGTTGGGTTAGATGCTAGGAAGGCCTTTATACTTGAGTGAAATTGATCTTTAGCTTTAAAAACCCACTTTCTAATGTTTCACTTCTCCTTTTTGAAATGCTTGCTAATTTCCCTTTACACTCTGACTTTCTTTTTTGTAGGTGGATGATGTTGGAGTTTTGGCACTTTTCACATTTGAATTTGCTTGGATGAAGTTGGCACATATTTTTTTGAGTTGACAGCTTAGGAATAGTAACTTATTACATATAATGAACATAAAATTACATAAATTAGAAAAAATATTACATCTCTGTTTTTAGAATAAAATTACAATATGAACTAAAACTGATACTTGGAATGAAAATTAGAACTTGGGAAAGCATAATTACATGTTTTCCAATCCTCTTTAAATGACAAAAGGATATTATTTTTCTCACTCATACTTTTTTTTGGCTTTATGTAGTGAAATGGAGTATTATTGGACGTTGAAAGAATGAAACCTAGTGACCTAATGGGACCTTGAATGAGAAGACTCCATGTGGACTTGACTGACATGAAACATGATGAAATGAGCTTTTATGATCAATGTATGCTCAATAAGACACAAGAAGGTGGCCAAGAAAATATTGATTTTTGAGAGAGGGTAGGGCTTTTAACATAAGGCTAGCGTTATTGAGTAAATTTTTGAATGATGACCTAGGTGGAATGACAAAAATTTCATAATGGGACCCTAATATGATATAAAAAAGGAGTTTTGATCACTGATGGCAGTATGCAAATACTGACTCTAACACCCCTAACGCTCATTCAATTGATTGTGGCTAAAGAAAGTATTTGGAACTTACTTCTTGAGGTTAATTCAAGAATGTAAGTCTGATCAGTGATGTTCTAACAAGATTCTCAAACCAAGACACATTTGTGGATGATCTTTTGAAGCATAAATTCTGAGAACTTTGAGATACCATGAGGAACCTTGATTTAACAAGGCATGTTTCAAGTAATATTAATCCCTGTAGTTCATAAGGGTTTTATGTCCCAAATTTAGAGGTTATGTAAATCTCCATAAGATAATGGCAAGAAACAAGTGCTTAAGCTTTATGGTTGGATGGAGCCATTGTTATTTGGCTTGAATACTTTAATGGTTTAAGGATACCAGTTTGGTATCCGTGTTTTCGATCCTATATGAAGTCAACCTTGTAAATCAGTTAACTAATCAAGCATCTATACAAGTCTCTGATTGAATAAAGGTAAGAAGTCTTCAAGGTCAAGGATCCATTTTCAACAATTTAGGCAGAAGTATTAGTTTTTGAAAGTTAAATGCTCATCACTTTCATCTAAATAGAACAAGTTTCTAAGGAGGTCATCCTCAAGTATCTCTAGTCACAACAACACTTCAACTCACATAATGTATGACTTCTACATGAGGAAGGAATGACATCATATTTACAGGCAGACCTATATTGGCACCATCATACACACATACATACAGTCAGCATTCGAAAAAGGTATTTGGTATGTGTCTAGAATCCTTGCAAGTCATTGAAATTCTTACCTAAGTTGGATCAAGTCATGACCTTGGACATTTACCTCTCTGTTGAACTTCTAGCCCCTCTTCAAAATCCTCATCATACAAATAAAGTCTAGAAAAGAAGATGCACAGTTCTCTTATTATTCTAGGCATCTCTAAAGAAAAAGGTGTCGAATCTTCTATGTGTAAAGGAGACCTTGGACGTTAGTAAAAGCTTATCGCCCTACTTTTCAGTCTTTGGATAGTAGCTTGAAAGGGTTAAAACATTTTTTCATTCTACCTAGATAAATGATAATAATTTATGTTTATGTTTGAGATCAATGACTTACACAATTGACATAAGCAAGCTCAATATTAGTTGATCCATATTTTGGAAACCTTCAATTTTACGGTAGCTTTAGACACCAAGAAGTCAAATATTCTGAAAGCATCTGATTCTTGTTTTGGAAAGAAAATAAAAAAATTGAAAACATTTTTCCATTCGTAGGAATCTTCAACGGTAGAGAAGAAACATTGTTGAAGACAGTTCTCTAGGATAAGGTATTGAATCTTTAAAGGAGGAATAGTCTACCTGAAATGGAAACTTGAAGCTACCAGTCAAGGACAGAACCATGCCCAGTAAATATTCTTGATTTCTTCATCATATATAGCATCAGTCCTGCTATGTGTGGTTCTATCCTATGTATGACTACTCTACTTATATATCTCAGCATCTTCTATGGTCTCTTTTTTGTCTTGCATTATGTATAATATCATTACATTTCAATAGTCGTGATGATAAGATGTGACGATTGATGATCTTGTTCACAATCGAAGTTGTGAACAAGACAAATGTGAATTTTGAAGGCTTATCTTTTGAAAGGTCATTTACTATAAAGAAGCTACATGGATCTGCTAGTAAGATAATTTGCAGCATCTTTTGGCTTTGATAAAAGGTGCAGCTCACCTAAAGCTTTTATTATTGAAGAACAGTGAGACGAAGAAGTGCATGGCACTTTGGATCAAATTCTCTATTTCAGTCCTTATCAGCATGGAAAACAGAGGTACCCAGAAGAAAGTGTATATCATATTCTATGCCTCGACAAGCACGAGAACTAGAAGACCTTGAGTTTGATATCCTAGTTGAAATCTCATGGAGAATGATTCTATAGGTATGAATACCCGAATGAGATAGGCTCTCTTTATGGATTGAGTAAATTGATGCATTGGTAGTTGTCATCTAGCATGCAAGATCATATAATTTTGTTGAGATGATCTCATGAGAGGATTTATTCTTCTTGGTTGAAGAAGGACCATAATCCACCTACAACAGGACTTCAAAGGGAGGTATAAAATCCATGATAACTTTGCTTGTCCGATTTTTTTATGAAAGTAGGTCATGACAGTTGAGTTTAATGACTCTGATGAACTGCATATAAGTTGCATAATTATGATTAGATAATTCAAGCACATGGACCTGTTGTAGCGGCTACAACCACCCTCCAAAATTTTGGCCTGCACCAACTTTGAAGCCTCCCTTGAAGAGTTTCACTTGATGATTACACACACTCGAGTTCACTCTGTGAGCTCGTGCGAGTCTTTACATCCACCTTTCTTGTTCATTTCTTTCAAGTCTTTGCATGCTAATGTCTAATTCATACTCGCGACCATGTTCTAGTTATGCTCAAAGTCTTTACTTTGTATGTGCTTGTTGTGTTCACTATGAAAGCATCTTCCACACTCACACACGGAGTCACATTCACTGTCACACAAGCGTCGTCTCAATCATGAACGATCAATCACGAGTGTCGCGCTTGTCACTTACATTGTCAATCAATCATGTTGAACATGTGTGTCTGGATGGTTTGGGTCGTTTCATCGTCAAGTCATGTGAGTGTGTGTTTGTATGATCACCTATGCATCTTTCGATTGTTCACACACTTAGTCATTTTGCTGAAGTTCTGATGACCAAACTCCACTCTGACACTCGGACCATCACCCCATCATCGACTCGATCGACTATCAACCAGAACAGTGTAGAGGAACCAAGCTAGCATGTTCAAGTTCCACTGCCCGCAAGCAATGCAATCAACTCTCATGCTGGCCACCTGGAAAATTGGACCCAGTGGTCGCCCCGGACTCGCTCCCTTCAAAATTTTCACAGAGGCCACTGACCTCACTCACTCAACTGATTGAGGAAATTTCACATACAGGCTGGACAGACACCAGGTTCCTGTCCCTGTCTCCTTCAGAAAATTGCGCAGTTTTCTCAGTCAGTCATTCGAACAGTCCACTGGTTGTTCATATCAGAAATTGCGTAGTATCTATGAATAGGCCTTCCATTTCCCATCAGTCAGCACAACTCAAAAATTGTGCAGAGATGATCAGAAGGTCAGCCTCTCAGCCTTAGTGCACTTCCCGGCTAGCACCTCCTAGCAACAGACTGCCAGTTCCCTCTAGGAATTACGCAGTTTCTGTTGCCAATGAATAACCAGCCAACGGGCAGTTCCCTCTGGGAATTGCACAGTTCTGGATGCTAGTGACCCCAGCAGTTCCCTTGGGAATTGTGCAGTTCTAGCTACCAGTCTCCCAGGAAGTTCCCCAAGAAAATTGTGCAATCCCTGCCAAGTGACCCATCATGCAACTCGACCCACTCCTCTGGAAAATTGTACAAATATGGTTGTTTAGACCTCGCTGACTGTTTTTTCTGAAAAATGCACAAACCATGCTTGCCTTACCTTCCTGCAGCTCGAACTGTCTCTGCCAAAATTTGTGCAATTTTGCCTCCTAGCTGAGCCAAACCTCGCAGACAGTCACTGTCGACTCAAATTTCCTGTCTCCATCACTCAGTGACTCTTGTGCAGTTTTCATCAGCAATGCCTAGAGCCATCATCTCGCTTCACAACCTTGTTGCTTCTCCTGGTCACCTATATCTGAAATGATCATGTGTCATGGTAGACTAGGAGGTTTCTAGATTTGATCTCATCTCGTCATGAGTGACTACAGGTATAGGTACACCAACAAACATGGCAAGATGACGAACAAGATGAATGAAGGGAGCACATGTAGAAGGACAGGTTCACCAAAAAACGAATGAACAAAGCATGCGAAGGGGATGAACGCAATGAACATGCACCTTCGCAAACAGATGAGCCTGTCAAACCTTCCAGCATGCAAGCAAGGAACAACATGTTAGAGCTTCATCAAGCGAACTAAGGACCATCAAGGACTCTGCACACTTCGCCATGCGAAGGTGAAGCTGTGATACATCATGAAGACATCCATCACCCAGCAGCATTGTAGCTCGACATGCACTCCAATAGGAGTAATGTAGCAACATTGTCATGTCAAGTCATGTCGAGTCATGTCATGAGTCATGTCGCCCACATCTCCACTATGGGCTATGTTGTCAATCAATGTGATGTAATGTGGAAGTCCAAGAGACCCACTTGTGAAAAAAGAGTCATGTAAGTTGAACAATCATGAGGGTTGTTGAATAGCCATAAGGGTCAGTTCCACCCTTGGTTATAAATACCCCCTCGTTTGTACATAGAAATGACTTTTCACCTCAGCTTCTCCCACATAGCCAAGAGAATCTATAATCTTTTCTTTGAGGAGTAAGTAGTGGCTCCAATTCCCCATTGATGGGGTTAGTGATGTATGGTGTAACGATGTGTCTTGGAACTTTCACTTAATTCAAAAGCCTATCAACATGCTAGCACATTTTCACACATGTATTGTATCTTTTGTAAGACTGATCTTTAACACTTGTAATGCATGTTTCTTTAACCTGTGTTCTACATCTGAACTGTTTCATTTGTTGTAATGCATAATCAATTAAGGGAAATGTGTTGTATATGTTGTTAATTTTGTCCCACCCGTGTCGACTTCTCTGCCAGACATTAGAAAAAATTTTCACATGAACCTTGTTGTAACAACTGTTGCACTCGTTCAGACTGATCCATGAGTGTTGTATTTGTTATCTTACCTTGTATGTTGTGACTACCGCATCCAAGTGGACTACTCTATTGGCCGTTGTGTATGTCCTTTTGTGTTGTTTTTTCCTAGCCGAGTTGGGACTGATCCCTTTCAACCTGGAACTCACCTTCACCCTCTTCCCTCACAGTGAAAGAAGCATTGACACAAGTACACTTACACTCACTAGGCATGCAAACCTCACTTCCCGAAGACAAAGCAGACCACTCTCCTGTGCTGACAAGCAAGAGTTGAGGAAAATCCTTAAGAAAATAGAAATCAAACCATCATACCAGTTGGGACTCCCACACCAAATGGTGTGAGGTCTAGTTGGGACTTCATACTAGGGTGATCCCTTGAATGTTGGCGGGTCCAACACCGTCAACATTTCTGGCGCCAAAAGGAGGGTCAGATGACAAGCTATGTCATCTCATCCAGTTTTGAACCATTACATATCTTTCATGGAATCCTGCACTCTTCTTCCTTCGCAATGTTTTCCAAATCATGAAGATTTCTCCATCATGGGGGAGTTGTTCGATCTCTTGTCCACTTACATGTATGAAAGTTAAGCCGAAGTGGCCTGGCCTAAGTCTTTACATGACTTTATTTCCATGCTTCATGAGGAAGATGAGTTTTCTGACGAACAAGCCGGTTTGTTGCTTGCATACACACTTTTTGAATCCCCATTTCATTGGTTGCTCAGCCTACCACTGACAACGTGCACTAATTTGAACACTTGTTAGGTAGCAAATCCCTCACGTAATGGTTTTTGGGCTTAAAGCCCATAGTTTTGGGTAATGGTATTGTAAAGGCTCCATGAAGTGTGTGGAGCACGAATTGTAATAAGTCAAGTCAAAGGGTAGTCCACCCTAAAATATTATAATTTAATCTAGAAAGTGTCGGCCTACCCATGGTCTGCGGACCATGGGAATGTATAAATAGAGCAAGGCTCAAAGTGTACAAGGTAGCTTTGGCTTAGATCTTAAGTGTATGGGTTTCTGAAAGTGATTCACTCTGAGTTTGTAAGTCTGAGTCATGGGTCATAGTAGTAGAAGAGGCTCTATAGCTATGTGCGTAGAGGCCTGGTAGAGTCCGCAGCTGTGTGCACGAACCCCTCCCGCTAAGTGCGCAAGGTGGAATTAGATTGCATTGGAACAGAGGATTAATAAAAGATAAGTGTTTCTGAAATATTGTGCATCTGCTCATAGATCTGTGTGTTTATTCTTCTGTTATGGTTTTATGAATCTATTTAAGGTATATGTTTGTGCACACTTGTTACGAATATTGAATGATTGATACATAGTACTGAATTAAGTCAGATCTATAATAAAAACATACTAAGGGCAAGGGATCTAGACAGCGACTCTTCGCACTCGGTACAAGGGCTTCGCGAGGATCGGATAGCTGCGCCAAACAATACAAGTGCAAAAGATCAGTTTACGAACTCTCCAGACCTCATCAAGACATCCCAAGGGTGTAGAAACCTGGTTCCAGCACCCTCCCATACTACCTCAGGTGAGACCTCAGTCCGCGCTTTGCGGACTGTTGCCGAAAGGGCTAGTAATTTCAGGAGTTATTTGGCTAAAACACTTTTGAACCTAGGTAAGGCCCCAATAAGCCAACAAATGGTTCCATTGCTGGGACTGGGATTTTCCTAAGGGATGTCTGGTGTCAGAACACTGGAACACTATGAAAAAGGAAATTGAAGATTGGTTGGATCAAAAGCTTCACGAGTTCATGATACAGGAAAACAAAACTCTGTAGATATTTGAAAAGAGGTGGTTGGATCACTACATATATACATAAATCCACGAGATCTTCTTCGCGACCTTCTCTTCAGAGCCGTATGATTGGATCACGAGGATAGCTGACAACCAGGGAAGGTGCAAGCTCGATCGACTGATAGTGTTGACTCCAGAGTTAGTACACAGGCTAGAGGCATCAGAAGATAAGATCACACGGGTCGTGGACCATTGGCTCTACCAGATAATAGGAGGATTTATCACTGAGTTCGCGATAGACACAACTATGAGTTATAGCGAAGTAGAACAATGTTTTCTCAAGGGACCGCGAGGTAGGTACATCAAATCCCTAAATACTTGGATTAAGATGCTGTTGTGTGAAAAGTGGGTTACGCAAATACATTAATAAGTGGAGCAATGTGGAGTGGAAAGATCTACAAAGGGATCGAAGGGTTAGGGAATAGTCCTTTAATTTCACCTTCGCAAGAGAGCGAGGAAGAACGTGCTTGGGTTTCTCTGAGGAGTGCGGTCAATTTGATAAGGTAGCACATTCCACAGCTATCACCTCCACTTACGCCATCACCCACTTCACCTACTTCACCTCCATCTTCATCCACCCTACCTCCACCAAACCCGTAGTTCAGCATGGCAAGCGCGATCAAGCTACTTCTATTCAGAGGAGTAGGGAATGAAGATCTAGATCAGTTTTGGTTCGTAGTAAGAGCAGTGTGGGAAGCACACGGGGTTATGGATGACAACATTAAGAAGGCCACATTGGTAAGCGCGTTGCAGGATCACGTGCTGACATGGTATATCAAACACTCTAATGATCACCCAAATATAGGAATAGTGGAGATTCAGAATGTTCTGAACAGAGAGTTTAGCCTGCCGAAGTAAAAGACATAGTCAATCATTGGGTTTAAAGAGATTGTGATGCTTCTAGGCGAAACCCCCTAGGATCTGGATCAAAAGCTGAAAAGTATGATTCGCGAGGCTAATATGACACTAACAGATGCACAACACTGTGCGTGGATTGTGGCATCTTTGACACCACACCTGAGGATGGTTTTGTCACAAAAAAAGCTCTCAACCTAGGCAAAAGCATGGGAAATGGCGATGAGGTTGCATGAAACACCGATACAAGATCTGGGGTTGGGAGTCCAACAAATCAATGTGCAGCTACAAAACCTATGCTTGGAAATGAAAATTTTGAAGAAATATAGGGCACCCCGGCCAGAAGCACGCGAAGAAGTGTGGTGCATCAAATGTAACAGCCAGGGCCACGATAAGGATCATTTTCCGGTATTCAAAAACTAGTTGGCAGGATGGGGGCTAAAGCCATTGGGAACAGAGGCATAAGCAGGGCCAAGTGTGGCACCCACACTCTGGTGCACCATCTGTCAGGTTGGAGGAAAGCACACTACAAACAACTATCACCTGTTGCATAAGTATACATAGACTTCACAACAACTATTTTGTAATTTCTATAGATCGTTGGGCCACAATGAGCGTACTTGTCGTAGCTACGAGTTAATGATGGAATGGACACCAGCATATAAGATGTAGATGGAAATGCGAGGCCTTGACCCATCCGTAGGGATGGTGTGTGCTGGATTTCAAGGACGAGGGCGACGACGAGGAGGAATGGGGCCAGGAAGGGGTCGCGGACAACTAATCTATTACAATTGTGGAGGACCAGGGCACTACACTCGTGATTGTACCAACCCAATGAGAATATCTTGTCTGTACTATGAGCAGTTTGATCATGAAATGGTATATTGTCTAACGTTGATCACACAAATGCTTAAGAAAGGGGTACTACAGCCTACTCTGACTCAGAATATCCAGATGATGAGGTCCGAACCATGCGAAGAAGACCCCAATGTGAACATGATGCTCAGAAATGGTGTGACCACACAGGAAGATAAGGGGAAGAAGCCTAAGGAAGATACATGGGTTTGCAAGGCTCCTACAAAGGAACTTGAGTTTGACTTGGAATGCACAAATGAGACATTTATGGAAGCTAAGAAGAGCTTCATGGAGGCCTCTACTTCAGGTAGTAAGGATCAACCAGAGACAAGAATGGATCCTTCTATACTAACTACCTTGTTAGAGACATGCATGAAGCTATTGTGTGACAATAAGGCAGTTAAAGGACTACAAGAGCTGATCACTAGGTGCGCAGGGACAGGTGAACCGTGCGTAGTCCAAAGACTGGGAAGGCATGCACTGCGCACCAGGAGGGAAACGAGGTTGATGGCACAGATCGGTGAGTATGAAATGGATCAGGTAATCTTAGACATGGGTTCAGTCACGAATGTGTTACCAAAGCATACATGGGAATGCATGGGCTGGCCTGCGCCACAGTGGTCTCCTATTCAATTACGGATGGTGAACCAACAAAAGATCTTGCCCATGGGGAGATTGCAAGGGATAACAGTGGATATCGAAGGTGCGAGCAAGCAGACGAACTTTAAGGTAATAGAAATTTTGGATGACAATAACCCTTACCCCGCGTTGCTAGGAATAGACTGGGCCACGGATATGAATGGAGTCATCAACCTAAAAAAATGGAAGATGATATTCAAGAAAAAGTCCCTACGCGTAGTAGTTCTGCTAGATCCAGCTGAAGGAGAGTGCTACACTGAACCCGTACGTGAAGATGGAAGTAACGATGAGTTGGATTGTATCTACAAGATAACTATGCGAGACTAGGATTGGCTAAATCTGACTACAGATGGAAGGGTCTCGTGGGAGCACACAAGTTCCTGCCCTTCGGATTCAGATGAAGAAGATGAATGTTGGCACAATCGGTTGAGCAAAGTGACAATGCTAAATTGTAATATGATGACTAAATCACTGCGTTGCATAACAACCCAGGCTCGGTATCTACTGATGTATGATGGGTTAACAGCGGTGGATGAATTCTTGAACAAGTTTTAGAGTGCAGTACTAGAGCACCAATGGTTCAATGCATTGAAGTGGGCACTGCGTGTGACACCTGTGCGTTGGTGGGGAACACAATAATGAGACTTTGAAAATTCACGTGGCTACCGGAGGATGATGTGGCTATGGTTTGGGAAACCAGAACTATGAATAATCAAGAAATACGATGGATGCGATGACCCATGCATGCACCTCACAAAATGGACCAAAGCCTATGGAGAAGAACCTCAGCCTGAATCGATACACTTATTCTATCATACTTTGGATTTCATACCACAGAACTGTTATACTGAGACAAAACTTTGACATGGTACAGGCGAATGGGATGTCTTGCGCGAAGGATTTTTGTTAACATTCTCATTTGAAGACCTATGGGTGGATACTGTTGACGATGCGCTGCAAGCCATGAAAGCCACCATTTTCAAAATACCATAAGAACCACGGGAAATAGCTCAACTAGTATGGTCACCTCAGTTAAGCCATGCCCTAGAATGTTACAACGCACAAGTGGAGGATGATGATGACGACCCTCGAAGTATTAATATTTTGGAAACTGAAGGGAGTTGCGAAGTTCAAGGACCATCAATCGAGGACCCCGACATCACTGTGTCACTGAAAACAAAGCAGTTAAACATTGGTACAGATGTGGAGACGAAGTACGTGATGCTTGGGGATTATTGGGATGATGCCACGGTGGATAAGGTCATCGAGTTACTTCGTGAATATCAAGACTTGTTCCCAAGCAAAATCACAGAGTTAAAGGGGATCCTTGGCACCTTATGAATGATGAAGATTACTCTGAAATCAGACGCTAAGCTAGTTAAGAAGTGGCCTTACCATTTGAATCCAAAGTATAAGGAAAAGGTTCGTGAAGAGTTAGAAAAAATGCTTGTAGCAAGAATTATTGAGCCAGTGGAAGACTCTCACTATGTGAGTCCTATGATAGTGTAGGAGAAAAAACAGAAGGGAAAAATTCGAATCCACGTGGACCTCAGGAAGCTTAATGATGCTTATGTTCATGATCCATTTCCGACACCATTTACAGATGAAGTATTAGAGAATGTTCGCAGACAGGAAGCTTACTCATTCACGGATGGGTTCTCAGGGTACCATCAGATCAAGATCACACCCAAATATAGGAGCAAGATAACCTTCGCAACCGAATGGGGTTGTTTTTAGTACACTGTTATGCCTTTTGGAATGAAGAACGCACCAATGATATTTTCACGCGTAGTGGTGGCCGCGTTCAAGGAATTCATCCACAAGTTTTTGGAGGTCTATTTTGATGATTGGACTGTATTTGGGTTAGTTAAAAACCATATAACGAGCTTACGGTTGATGCTGGATACTTGCTGATAACACCAGATTGCATTGAATATTAAGAAGTGCACCTTCCTCGTCCCCGTTAGAAATTTGGTCGGCTATGTGGTCTGCAAATAATGCCTAATAGTGGACCCTGCAAAGATTGTTGTCATTCTCAATCTGGAAGCACTATGAAGTGTCAAACAACTACGCACCACGTTGGGGCACACTGGCTACTATCAAAAGTTTATTAAGAGCTATGCACAAATCATAGCACCAATGGAACTATTGTTGAAAATTGATGCTACATATTGTTGGAATGATGATTGTAAGAAAAGTCTGGAGGTTCTCAAGGAAAAAATGGCATCCGCTCCCATTTTGGTTTTCCCAAAATGGGACATCGAATTTCATGTACATGTTGATGTGTCATGTATCGCGCTAGGCATTGTACTCACGCAGGAAGGTGCGGAAGGCATCGATCACCCAATCACGTTCGTAAGTCAGCGGTTGTCCAAAGCCAAAAAAAACTACTCTACTACTGAGTGCGAGGGACCGGCGATGGTATACGCGCTCCAGAAATACTGCCACTATCTACTTGGTGAGCACTTCAAGATGTATACCGATCACTCCGCCTTGAAATACCTGGTGAACAAGCCTATGATGGGGGGCACATATACAAATGGTTGTTACTGTTTCAAGAGTACGACTTCAAGGTCATCGTAAGGCCGAGATGCTTAAATGCAGGACAAAATCACCTATCACGAATTGAGAATGGTGAGGAGCCAACAAATTTGGAGGATAGACTACCTGATGCATAGCTTTATGCAGTGCGTGTTGTGGATGGCCACTTCAAAAATATGATCCATTTCTTAACCACAGGGACCGCGCCGCAGGGATATTTAGTCCAACAGAAGAAAGAATTGGTGGTACGCGTAGCGGACTTTTTTGTTATCGTGGGGCATCTCTACAAAATGGGAAACGATGAGATATTATGAAAATATGTACCTAAATTTGAATGAGGGCAGATCCTCACAAAAACACATGGGGGGGCTGCAGGAGGCCACTATGCGGGATGGGCAATGGCACAGAAGATTCTTCACACTGGACTATGGTGGCCAACTCTACATCAAGATTTGAAAGCGTACTGTCAAGCCTGCAACGTATGTCAATGGACTGGGAAACCATCGTGAAGGGATGAGATGCCACTCAATCCACAGATGACGCTGCAACCATTCAAAAAATGGGTGATAGACTTTGTGGGGCCCATCCAACTTGAAGGGAAGATAGGTGCGTGCTATATCATCACCACGACAGAGTACTTGACTCAATGGGTGGAAGCACAGCTAGTTAAGGACTACACTGCCGCTACAACTACGGAATTTTTGTTCAACAACGTGTAGACATGGTTTGGATGCCCGAAAATTCTAATGAGTGACTACAGAATGCACTTCCTAAATGAAACTATCAGTGCACTCACCCGCAAACTATCAGTGTCATCAGCAAAGTATGCCGTACCACCTGCAAGCTAATGGGATAGTAGAAGCATTCAACAAGATTCTAGAGACTGTGTTGACCAAAGTATGTAACGTGTAGCGAAATTATTGGGACTTGTGCATACCTGCCCTCTTATGGGCATACAGAACCACATGCAAGAAATTGATGGGTCAGACACCTTTCAAGTTATTCTACGACACGGAAGCCATCATGCCAATGGAATACATTGTACCCAGTTTGCGAATAGTAGTGATGACATGCATGGTAGACCATGAAATCTTGGAAGAGAGGCTCGTGCAATTGGAAGAACTTGAGGAAGAATGATTTCTGGTGAGATTCCATCAGCAGGTACAAAAACAGCGTGAGAAAGCTTGGCACAATCACCATATCGAGTTGCACACATTCAAAGTAAATGATTTAGTATTGTTGTATGACAGCAAGTTCGAAAAATTCCTTTGAAAACTCTGAATGTATTGGTTGGGACCATATGTGGTGAAAGAGGTCACAGACGAAGGCGCAGTCCAGCTCATCAAGCTTAATGGAGAGCCCTTCCCGGGAAGAGTAAATGGCAGTCGCCTGAAGCCCTACACGCGTGGGCTGGCCGTCAAACTAACCGACCAAAGCACAATCTTAGCACTCCGAGCAGTTGAAAGAAGGCACGGGACTATAAACGAGTCTACAGGAGGGCTACGCAGAAAGAGGGTTCCGCGTAGGGCAAGTCTATTGCAGAAATCGTGGTCGCACATAAGCGGTTGCGCTACTACGCAAATAGGCTAGAAAGTGACCACTAAGGTCACTATTCATGACAAGATGGTCAATTCAAGACAACGAGGAGTGGACGATGGGAAATTAAGTCATGAAGCCAAAACTGGATTTGAAATGATCTACTACCCGTATCACATTAATGAGCCAGAAAGTGGGGGAACAGTTGAATTTGAATTTCAACAGGCCTATAAATCACGGCTGGTCATCCTCTGAACAAACCATGGCATCTTGATATTAAAGCTATTGTGCTATCTAATAGGTATGGACCCGTCGAACTTCGACACTTTGAGAGTATGCCCAGTGGTTGCGACATTGCCAAAGAGACGCAGGACCTTTGAGATAGTGTAATGTCGATAGCCAAGGCCACCGCGTCGAGCCCAATGTCATCAGTGGGAGATGTACCAAAAATTCCCTGATAGATAGCAGGACCGGTCCAGATGTTGCCATGAAAGACCCACGGCCTGGTAAGCGATCTATGAAAAATAATGGCAAGATGGTGAACCTTGGGATAAATTACAAAATTTCATTGACAAGTGCGTCCCTAGGCTGCGTGCCCATGATGAAACTTGAAGATTGGGACCTTGTGGACAACAAAAACTCTCTTGTAAAGATGAAACACAAGCTTCAACATACATTGAGTATACTGGACCAATGATCACAAGCTTGCTACTCTGGCACAAAAATTTCACGCATTTGACAACTCAGCTAGAGCTAAAATCCTATGAGGTGTCACTTTTCTTTAACCTAGCAGAGCAGAATGAGCATCATCAGTTAAGTGAATTAGTAGGGACAATGGAGTAAGATTTTGAAGAAGCATTACAGGAGGCAAGGATGGATCAACAGACTGTAGTGCGTCACTCATAGGGATGGTGGACTGCAACACATTGGCAGCACACCTCGCCACACCAATGAGTGACTCAAGACGAGTCACGACGATTGTGTTGGGGGCCTATTGGGTAGAAAATCCCCTGCATAATGGTTTTGGGGCTTAAAGACCACAATTTTGGGTAATAGTATTGTAAAGGCTCCGCGAAGTGCACGGAGTGCGAATTGTAATAATTCAAGTCAAAGGGTAGTCCACCCTAAAATATTGTAATTTAATCTAGAAGGTGTAGGGACCCTGGGAATGTATAAATAGAGCAAGGCTCAAAGTGTAGAAGGTAGCTTTGGTTTAGATCTTAATTGTATGGGTTTCTAAAAGTGATTGGATCTGAGTTTGTAATTCTAAGTCGTGGGTCATACTAGTAGAAGAGGCTCTACAGTTGTGCGTGCAGAGGCCTGGTAGAGTCCATAGCTATGTGCAAAAACCCCTGCAGTTGAGTGCGTAGGGTCGAATTAGATTTTACTGGAACAAAAGATTAATAAAAGATCATTATTTCTGAAATATTGTGCATTTGCTCGTAGATCTGCGTGTTTATTCTTCTATTATGGTTTTATGCATCTCTTTAAGGTACATGTTTGCGCGCACTTATTACAAATATTCAATGATTTCTAAAGACTACTAAATTAAGTCAGATCTATAATAAAAACATACTAAGGGTAAGGGATCTAGACAACACCTCTTCGCACTTGGTACAAGGGCTTCGCAAGGGTCGAATAGCTACGCGAAACAGGACTAGTGAAAAATATCGCTTCGTGAACTCTCCAAACCTCATCAAGACATCCCAAGGGTGTAGAAACCTGGTTCGAGCACCCTCCCATACTACCTTGAGTGAGACCTCAGTTCGCGCTCTGTGGACTATTGTCGAAAGGGTCGGTAGTTTCAAGATTTGTTTGGCTAAAACACTTCTGAACCTGGGTCAGGCCCCAATAAGCCAACAACACTTTTGTGATCTTGTTGAAGACACTTTCTATCATTTTTATCCAGAATATCTTGATCAGAAACTGTTACAAAAATGGAAGGCTCCGCATGAATCGGTTATTGATTTTTGGCAGTGCTTCTGCAACTTGCAGTTTCAAGCTCTGTGGAGCCAAATGAAATTTGCCTATCTTTGGGACCGGTTCGAGTATTGTCGTGGCGGAAAAAGTCGTTTGTGCGGACACAACTGACCTCCCTAGGAGTCTAAACTCTCTAGCGACAAACAAGACAAAATGGAGTGATCTTTCTCTAAATATACCTTTTAAAACATGAAAACTACAAGTGTTTAGGCTTACCTTATTCCAAAACGCTGTTGTTGTAGTCCGTCCTTGCCGATCCGGATGAGCTCCTCCTTCACATCCATTCCTGCAACCACAAACAATCAAACAATTACCAAGCACTTGCATTTCATATAATAAAACATATATTCAACATGCAGACCAAGGAACACATGAAATAACTCATTAACACAAGCTATTGAGAAAAATAAACCAGTTTGTATTAATAACGAAACAAAGAAACTCTTACAACCTGGCCTTGGTGTTGTGCAAGTTCCTCCCAGGGTCCATCAAGGGTTTTCCTCTACTTTGACAAAGCTCACCCACTTCCAAGTAGAATCAAGCAAAGACAATCTCTCCTCACAAGGTTCTAAATGGGAGTCCTAATTCCTGCAGCATTTACCCAAAGAAAATGTATAGCTCCAACCTCCCCTCCCTCTGGCTCAATGTCTTTATTTATAGTGTTGTAAAGAGGTTATTCAGGTCCACCATCAATGGGATAATCCCCCTCTTTGGGTGGGATAGCTCCCTTATTGATGGGATAAGTTCCTCCTTAATAGGGATACATGAACCAACTGGAGGCGCATCCATTTCATCAAACCGACCTCTAGAAAGTTCTAGAAGTAACCACAAGTAACTTTTTTAAGATGAAACTCGCGCATTTTGCCTTTTACAGAAGGACGCACCTGTCCCTTAACATACAGAGCGTCCAAGGACGCAACTTTTGTGAACATTGTGAGCGTCCCCGCAGGTAAGGCTAGAGAGAACCTGCGACCCCAGAGATAAACACATTTTTTACAAGACTTTCTCTCTTCTTTGAGTTTGAGATGGATAGCAGAGGCATAAGACTTGCCTAAGAGGGTAGCATGACTATTGATTTGAGCCATACTAACTGTAAGTAGTCATGGTGACATTTTTTAGTGTAACAGATTGCCCCCTAAAGTGCGAAGCCTGGAATAGATTAGGGTTTTGTAATTCTAGGAAGGGTGAAGCGCTTTATCATTTCAAGGATTGTCTTGTGGATGACCTGGTTGGAACCTACAATTTTCAACACAAAATACATGTATAAGATTATATCATCACTGAGGTAGGCATTCCCATACTCAGATTCAAAACTTTAACTAATGGACTAACTATTCTGATACAGGAATGATCTTGCAGTACATCATTTTTTATAGACTTTTGTAGACACAGTATGGACGCAGCCATCTGTTTATGATTAGTCTACATAGATAATGAATACAAAACTCCTCGCAGCCTGGATGGTAGAAACTAGATCCAGGGTCTTCACTTCTACTTCCCGAATTGGTACGATTCTAGCCATGTGATTAAATGATTTGATGTCGAACATGTTAGAAACCACTTGATTACCAGTCGATGATGTAAACTGTTAACAAGCGTGAGAGAGACCACCAGTAATGTCAATGGTTCTCAAAGTACCAAGCACAACCCGTGAAATGTGAATAGATGTTTTGATGTCGAACACTTCACGGAATCCTTTGATCGAAAGTCAATGATGTAAACTGACGTCAAAGGCGAGAAACCTGCCATTGATGCATGCAGACTTCAAGGTACTGTCGATTCCTAAGTCATCTTTCTAGATAATGTGTCGATGTCGATAGAAAGCGACCCGTTGCAGGCAAGCCCGCAACACGAAATCATTGTTCAAGTTGAAGAAATGTTGCTGTAAGGACTGACTCAGGGATGGTCAAATGGATGACAAGTATTTTGCAGATGAAAGTTTTGCTTGCAGACCTCTTGAACACATAACGACACGACAGATGGCTTGGTGACGAATAACTAAAAGTTAATCCCCGGAACCCGGTTAAAGACTTTCAAAGTGGTTTGATCAATTGTGAGGTAAAAGATTTCCCAACCCAGGTGAATGAAACAGTGTCGTGTTCAAGAGTGGTAATAAAGTTTCGTTTGAGACAATAGGTGACAAATAGGTTCATTCTTCTCTCTTTTCCCCCACCATTTCTGGCAAGTACCTCTTTATTTTTAACAAGCTTGAGGAGGATAACATATGCTTGATTATAAGCTCATCCTTCGGACGAGTCCAACCTAGTTTAAATTCGAACCCTAGGAAGGAGTGGTTCGTTCCTGTTTGTAATTGAACAGGTCCTCTACTGTAAAAGTTTAACGAGCCCAGTATAGGAGAAACTCGGCGTTTTTCAATTTTAGAGAGTCTAAAAAAACAAAAGGAGACTCCACGTTGAACTTTTTCGTATATTTGTGTCCCTCAAACCCGAAAAGGTATAAAATAAGACCTGGGGGAACCGCTTGATCTTGCGACCAAGGAGTACTTTCATAATAGTGTCGTTGACCTGAAAAGTAAAAAGCGATCAAGGACACGTCGTTTTATTTCCTTATCGAGTTTGAAACGACAAAAACCCGGCAATCTTTTCCTGATTTTGCGGTCAGAAAAGAGCTAAAAGGGGACCGTCTTTTAATTCCGTTTTAACGAGTGTAAAAGAAACGCTCGGCGATCTTTTCATGTTTTAGGAGTCAGAAAAGGGCTTAAAAGATGACTCTGATATTTTTGTTTGTGAAAAATTACAATTTCCCTCGAAATCCCTTTGTCCTGCACAAAAGCAACACATTACTCATACCTGTTTAAAATAGGCAAAAATACATCGAAAAATATCTTTTCATGGTAAAAAATGAACTAATTCATCCAAAAAACCTATAAAAGGACCTTTTACCATGTCATTTTTACCGTTTGACTGTTGAGGTTGAAAAAGGAGCTTTTGACAAGAAACTTCTCGTGGTTGCTGCGGAAAATCCGACCGTCGGAATCGAACGCCGTCTTATCCAGGTATTTTACACATCCTACTCTGCATTTCTATCCGTTTAGAATTAATTTTTAGGTCTTAGTTTCATTTTTTTGGGGGGTTTTGGTTTTGGAATGCGCCTCTCGGCGGACGCGGGTGCCCTTCGGGTGACCCGCGTCCCCCGACTTTTTCTCATACGGGAAAATGGTCGGAAGACGCGGCCCGCCTTCAGGCCAGCCGCGTCCGGGCACCCTGTGCTACAAAGCCGGGGTGCGTCTTCCGAGAAGTGCGCATTTCAAAACCCCAACTCCCTCAAAAAACTACCAAAAATTCCCAAATCAATTTCTAATTGCTATTTCTGATGTGCAGGGCATTAACCATGTTAGATTGGAGAGAAAGAGAGCATGTAGAGGAAGATGAAGCTGCAATAAATCATCAACCTTCCCTGGATGCCCTAAGAGCATGCAGATTATACAAATATTGGACCATACCGGGCATGAGGGGCCAGGTAAGATTCTTGGAATGGCTGGTTGAGCGATGGAACGTTCAAGAACAATGCTTTTACATAGGAGGGCACCAGCTCGAGATAGAGCCCTCGGATGTATACTTTCTCACTGGCTTGCCGAACAGAGGCGAGCAACTCAGTCTTGCGGGGACTAGGCCGGGTGGCCAATCCCTTGATAGTCTCCGCGACGAGTGGTGCACACCTGGGGCTCACCATTCGAAAGGCATAGAGATAAAACACATCACTCTGCCTGAACTCAAATTCATAGCGTTCACGGTTACCAGAATTTGCGGCGCGGCCGCTTTACACATTGCTTCCGGATCCCAAATGCGGATGGCAATTGACTGTTACCAAGGCACCATTTTCAACTGGTGTGAAGCTGTGTCGGCTCATATGAAGAGCCAACTGACCAAGGCAAAGAACGGACGACTAAAGACTTTTGGATATGGGCCTCTAGTCGTGAGCTTTGCCTTGGAGAGAGTTCCAATGCTGATCCCTCAGCAACTCACTGTTGATATCTTGGGTCCTCGGGAGCCAAAGCTGATACGATGGGTTGCGGTGATGGCCCGACATCCTGACGAGGGTGCGACAGTGGTTCGATTCTCAGATAGTTACTTTCACTGGTTAGAGGACCAGGTTTTTTCGATACAGGACTTTCCGTATGCCGGAGTGGATTTTAGAGGTGATCCGGACATGGTTCTTCCACCGGGAGAACAATGGGATGACAGAGGTACTTTTATTTTCACAAGTTCTCTAATTATGTATTTTTTTTTTTTTCATATATATCGTCTCAAAACTAACAGTAAAATTTTCAAAATGCAGATGTTGGTCCACAGCGTCCAGCCAACCTCCGGCCTTTTGATAGACTACATCCAGCTGCACCGGTACCGGCCCCACAGGACGCGGCTGCAGAAGTACTAGCTGAGTTGGAGCATGATCTAGAGCGTCTCACGGCAGATATACCTGAGACTACTATGGATGACATTCCTACCCGGCTTCAGCGCTTCGTAGTCGCGGTCCCTGGACCGTTTAGGAGATTTTTGCGTAAGGTAGCCCGCGCAGTGGTGTCATACAGAGAGCACCACCAGTGATTGACTAGTCACTTTTGTAGTCACATGTGACATTTTGACTTTTTGTACTATCATTTTGCCGATCATAAGGTGTTTTCAACCTATGATCGAAGACGATGTATATATTTTTTGACACACTTCTATCTATATATATCACTATTACCGGCTTATCTTGTTTAACATATGTGATGAAATGTTTTTTTTAATTTACTTGCATGATTATCGTAAATGTCTGTCCAACATTCGAGAAGCAATTGCATCTGCTAATGTATTCAAAGACCTTGGAATATGTTGATATTCAATGTAATCAAATTCACGTTCCAAGAGACGCACTCTCAAAAACAACCTTAATAACACAGGATTCCTAATGGCATAAACTCTATTAAGCTGTAATACAACAAGTTCAGAATCTAACCTCACTATCAAACGTCGAATTCCAAATGAAATAGATTCGGATAATAATTCAATCACTGCACTGTATTCTGCAATGTTGTTCGTTGTTTGACCGAGGCTTACCCCATGCATAGAAACTAACTCGTCAGAGGGCGAATAGATAACCCAAGCTGCGGAAGAGATGTTCCGTGTACTACGACAAGCACCATCAGCAAATCCAATGTATGTTTGGAGAGGCGTCGACATCTGCAATATCAAGAGTAAAACCAAGATAAGCCAGAATAACGACGAAAAACCACACTCTCTAAGCTAAGCACACTGACTAAACTAACACACTTGCTAGCTAGAAAGAAAATCTAACCTATCTAAAAATTTCTCCATACCCATCATTTAAGCATAATACCTCTTTAGGTAAAGTCCATTTCTGGGTTTACCCAAAGAGTCCCCATCAAAGTCAACTAGCTCATAAGCCCCTTTTGCTAGCTTTCGCTTTACAATGTAGGGCCCATGCCACATGGGAACGAATTTTCCGGCACCTAGCTTATCGTTAGCTTGATCATATAATAGTACTAGGTCTCCTTCCGAAAAACTTCGAGGGGTTACATTTCTATCATACTGAGCTTTCATTCGTTTCGCGTGAGTCTCGATTGCCAATGTAGCGTCACGTCGAGTCTCATCTAATTTAGCCAAGTACAATAAACGTTTCTCCTCTTCGGAAGTAGCTGGAAGTAATTCGACAGCCATTTGAAGTGATGGGATTTCGCATTCAATGGGTAACACAGCTTCTAAGCCATAAACTAGCTGGAAAGGAGTGAACCCTGTTGAATTTTTCACTGAGGTTCGGTATGCCCATAGCGCTGAAAATAACATGTTGTGCCAATTCGACCGATGAACACCAATGGTTCGTCGGATCATGATAACTAGAACTTTGTTGATAGACTCAACCAAACCGTTGGCTTGCGGATAATAAGGAGTAGAGCTATCGTGGCGCAAACCAAGCTGGCTTGTAAGCTCAGTCATCATGACGTTTCGAAAATGGCTCCCATGGTCAGTAATGATTGCTTGTGGGACACCAAACCTAGTTATGATATGATTGAATACGAAAACTGCAGCTGTTTTGCCGCTTGCGTCGAATGTAGGCATCGCCTCGGCCCACTTAGTAAAATAATCAACCGCAAGGATGATATACGCATGCCCCCCGGCCGAGTGAGGGTTACAAGTAATAAAGTCAATACCCCATTTGGCGAATGGACCAACGGCAATTATAGGGTGGAGAGGAGCAGGTGGAGCGCGCATCTTGCGATCAAACACTTGGCAGTTGTGGCACTTTCTGACTGCAATGATACAATCTTTAAACATAGACGGCCAGAAATAACCAGCGCGCAACACCTTCTGAGCTGTGGCATACCCAGACATATGACCGCCACATGCTCCAGAGTGACAATCATTCAAAACCCTCTCAGCCTCTTCGTGAGTTAAACAACGTCGAAAAACTAAGTCTGCCCCCCGGCGATAAAGTGTATCTCCAATAATTTTGTATGGCTGGGATTGAAACCGAATTTTTCGACGTTCCGCTTTGGAAGCTTCAGGCCGAAAGGTTTGGGTTTGGAGATAGATGATTATATCCCCGTACCACGGATCTACAGTACTGATAAGAAACAAAGATTCGTCCGCAATGGACTCCTCTGCCACAGTCTCTGTGTCAGCACTCGGGAAATCACACATCAATTCCGCAAAAACTAAGGATTTCTTAGACTTGGACTTCTCGAACTCCAAGTCGAACTCTTGCAGGATGACAATCCATTTAGAGTACTTGCCCCCTAGCAGTTGTTTTGTCAAAATATAAATCATAGGGTTGCAATCCGAAATAACTGTAGTTTTGCGGAGAAGAATGTAGTGACGAAAACGCTGGACAGCTTGAACGGCTGCCAGGGCCAATTTCTCCACATGCGAATATTTTAGCTCAGTGGGATTCAAGGTCCTACTAAGATAATATATCACATGCTCCGCTCCGAATTCATCTTCTTGAACTAACACCATTCCAATGGTGGAATGCGAAGCTGCGAGGTATAAGAAGTAGTCCTGGTTGTAGTTGGGAGGATGCAATAACGGTGCATGGGTCAACGCGTGTTTAAGTGCATCAAAAGATTGTTGGGCAATCTCGTCCCAAAAGAATTGTGCGTTCTGTTTCAACAACCGTGTAAAACCTTTAGTGACCTCGGCGTAGTTTGGGATGAATCGGCGTAAAAAGTTCGCTTTCCCTTGCAAACTTTGGAGTTGGCGCAAACTCGAAGGAGGAGGCAATTTGATGATAGCCTCGACTTTCGAGGGATCGACGCGAATGCCGGCTTTTGAAACAACAAATCCCAGCAATCGACCTGTTTCTATACAGAAAACACACTTGTGGGGATTCAACCGAATTCGATAATGCCTACACCTCATAAAGATTGCTCGTAGGTGGACAAGGTGATCAGCTCGATGTAAAGAATGAGCAGGCAAATCATCGAGATAGGGTTGCACAATGTGCTTGATGTCATGAAATGCATAAGACATCGCCCGTTGAAAAGTGGCCCCGGCATTCTTAAGCCCAAAAGGTAACTTGCAATAAGCAAATGTCCCCCATGGACAAATGAATGCCGTTTTTGGTTGGTCGGCAGGTAGAATATTGATTTGATTATAGCCCAAGAAACCATCCATGAAGGAAAACATTTCACTTCCGGCACAATCATCAATAATTTGATCGATATAAGGCGTAGGATAGTTGTCTTTTGGACAAGCTCGATTTATATCCCTATAGTCGATACAGATTCTTATTGTTCCTTGTTTCTTATTGAACGGAACAATATTCGATACCCAATCCGTTAACGGGATCGGATAAATGAAACCTGCTTTCAACAGCTTTTCGACTTCTGCTTTAATCGCAGCCGCTTTTCGAGGGTGAATTTGACGCAACCGTTGCCGGACGGGTTTAGCATCCGGGTAGGTCTTTATTTCATGAACAACAATGGCAGGATCAATTCCCGGCATTTCCTCGTAAGACCAGGCAAACACGTCGCGGAATTCTTGGAATAGGGCCTTGTAAGTTTGGATTTCATCTTCTGTACAAGCGGCACCTATATGAATGTTTTCCTCGATTCCGGGCTTCACTGAAATATCAATGGGAATAGTACGAGAAATATTCCCTAAATTCAACTCTGAATCAGAATGTTTCGTTGGATCCTGAGCGTCTTTGACATATTCAGCGGTAAAGATAGATGAAAAATCATTTTCAAATGCATCATCCTTAGGTAAAAACGAAGATCTGTGATGGAGATCCTCCCATGGTAGATCATCTACACTTAGGATTTCGCGAAGTTGTTCGTCAGATGACACGACTTCGGGAAACGTTATCCGTTCTAAGGGTGAGGTGAAAAGTGACTCTTCACTGACCACATTCATTTGGTCGACTTCGGTTGAATGAAAGTCGGTAAAAGACATGAGAGCTTCATAAGCAATTTCATATGGACTCAAAGGCATAGCATTACCGAGTGAGTCTATCTCAGAGTCAGATGGGACGAACCAAGGATCATCATAAATAATGTTTTCTGATGTAATCATATGAATTGTTGCAAACGAAGGATCTGCGCTGAGTGGAGGGAGAGGAAAAGTTCCCAGTAAACCGGAATCCTTAACTAAACCTACACCAACGTCCCTATAAGGGATTGTCGTCTTACCGACATGCTGGATACTCTCTGAAGAGGCTGGGTCGGATGAAAAGTATGTCAGCTGATCAATAGTCACGATCTTACCGTTATGTGGAAACTTAATTACTCTGAAGACCGATGAAACGACCGCTGTCATAGCATATGACCAACTTCGACCCAAAAGAAGGTTGTAGTCTAGAGGGGCATCAACCACTTCCACATCCAGACTAACGGTTTTACCTTCAACCCCTATAGGCAATTCTTGTAGAATACCAAACGGACGGAACCCACGGCCATCAAAGGCCTTAAGGATGGTGGGGGATTGGTTCAACGAAGGAGAACCAAGCGATCTCCAACATTGAATCGACATAATACACGTAGAAGCTCCCTCATCAATCACAGTCCGATGAATAGGCCTGTTTTTGACTATCACTGGAATTTGGAAAGCCATTTGATGGGGGAGACGTGGCGTACTATTTTCTAGATCAAAGATCATTAGGTTCGGGTCCTGAACATCGACAGCTCCGATAGCCGACAAAAGCAATTTCCGTTGTGCTGGGCATGATTGCAGCACTTCGAGTGCCGACATTGCTGAAGGTGAAACAGCTAAGTCCTCAACAATGTTGTAATTCTGGGCTGCTCTCGCATGTGGATTGAAAGCAGACCTTCGAAGTACACCCTTGGCGGGCGGCTTAATCACTAAGTCTGGGTTAGGTTTTTCGATCTGTAGTGGATCGGAACCAGGAGCTGAGGTTGATGGGTTAGAGTGAGAAGATTCTGCTTCCTTACCATCAACAGGAGCCTTACTACCATAATCTTGCGATCGAGTCGCAATCCTCACATGAGACATCATCAAAATGGGTTCTTCACTGGCATTCGAAGAAGAACCTATCATCTTATTCTCCTGCTCTGGAAATGGATTCTTTAACACAGCAGGAGTGGGAGAACCTTTGACTATTTTCACAACCTCGGCCCGATGAGGGCAATCTCTCGTAAAATGATCCTCTTCACAAATAAGACAAGGATATCGAGGTTTGCGTTTTTCGTCATTGGTTTCCGACTTTTCAGTTTTCTCCTTTGGAGCCTTGTCTGCTTTAGCCTTCTTCTTTCCTTTCTTCTTTCCACCGTTTTTTGATTTGGCCGTAGATGACTCTACAGCGTGAATGTCGGCGGTGAGTTCAGGAGAAGACTCTCCTGTCGGAGAATCAGGCAAAGTGATAATTGGAGTAGTTGAAGCCTTGGAAGACTTTTTCTTGCTTTTCGTAGTCACGATACCAATCATACCATCAGCGGCATGAGATCCCGAAGGAGCAGCAGCGATTTGATTCGACTTTGGAAGATCCGGAATCTTCTCGTGTAACGTACCCGACTGAGTGTAAACTAAGTCAAGGTATTGTGCCTGAGCAATGACTTGCTCCTCAGTAACTACTCCGGCCTTAGCTACATCTTCAGTAATCTTCGGTAATAATGATTTGACAAACCATTCAGCTAAGATTTGGTCCGGGATAAAAACTTTCACTAATCTCCTTCGACGTCTCCACTCATGGATGTGATCAGAAATATACGTGGACGTCGATTGTTTTAGCGAAGTTAATAACTCCGTGCCATTATCGTATCTGACCGGCAACTGAAAGTGAGTTAAGAACGAGGTAGCTAACTGGCTAAAGTTGTAAAAAGAGGCCCGTGGTAACTCAATGTACCACTTGGCCGCGAGACCAATGAGTGTACGCTGGAAAAGACGTAAGCGGATAGAATCATCTGAGATAGAATTCGAAGCACACCAGAGGTGGTAAGTCATCACATGATTGGACGGATCCTCTCCAGACTTACCTTCGAACTTGGGTATATCGCTGGGCAACTTATTTGGCATTGGCGGCCAGAACTGAAGATATTGAATTGGATCGTTCGTTAGGCGCGTCAAGTCGGGTAAATCCAAAGTTGCAATAAACGGTAACTGCCGGTTAGGATCTCTAAAACTCTGGGTCACAATACCAGCCCCAGGAGGAGGATATCCAGGATAACTAGGAACAGGAGTCGCATTTGGGATATTATATCCTCCTGGAAAACCAGGATTAACCGGACCGTACTGGGGTTGTTGAGGTTGTTGATAAGTGTACCCAGGATACGGTTGATACTGGTAAACCGGTTGTTGGACAGCTTGCCCAGGTTGGTACTGTCCCTGGTACGGAGGTTGAACAAATTGAGGTTGAGTAGTGACAACCGTACTTATACCAGGTTGACCTACAGGCATCTGGACCGTGGTTTGAATCGTAGATCCAGACAACGGTAAAGATGTCTGAGGTGTGGTAACAGGGACAGTAGAAACTGGAGCCGTCGATACTCCAGAAGTAAGTATGGTAGATGTAGCGATAGTTGCGGCAGCCGTTTGAGATGGAGTACTAGGTGCAATTGACGGCTGAGTAACTACCGAAGCTACAGAGGTTTGAACATTTGGCTGGACAGGTTGCGGTTGCTGGGTTGGACCAGAAACTACGGGTTGTCCAGCTTGAGGAACCATCTGTACACTTGGCTGCAACACCTGTTGACCCTGTGATGGATCCCACACTAACATTCCAGGGTACTGACCCGTAACAGGTTGAGGATACTGAGATCCATAACTAGATTGAGGGTAGGATTGATAATTGTAAGGTGCAGTTCCCATACTTGGAACATATGACTGACCTTGAGGCGGTTGATAACCTTGACTTGAGTATTGACCTTGAGGTTGATAACCTTGAGGTAAATACTGATACTGGGGTTGACCTTGACCTTGAGGTTGGTACCCTTGAGGTTGATAACCTTGGGGTTGATACCCTTGAGGTTGCCATCCTTGGGGTTGCCATCCTTGAGGTTGATATTGATACTGAGGTTGACCTTGGGGTACATATTGAGGCTGAGGTTGACCTTGAGGCAAGTATTGCACCATAGGTACATAGTGACTTTGAGGTTGCCCCCCAGACACGATTTGTGTACCTTGAGGTTGCCCCCCAGGCGTTAACTGCGGTTGCCCCCCAGGCGGTAATTGGCCACCTTGAGGTTGGGAAACGGGAACTGAACCTGACATCATGTAAATGTCTCCTACACCCAATGGTATATTACCACTGTTTCCAGCAAATAACCCATGATCAACGGGTTGAGGAGATGCCCTCGCAAAGGTACCAGAAAGTGACTGATACCCAGTGGGAACAGAAGGACCGCCGTGTAAAAAAGATTCAGGACTTTGAGTAAACACGGACGACTGACCAGACATATTTACAGGAGTATAAATACCTCGAGGTGGAAAAGGAGTACGAGGTGTAGAAAAACCTACTGAGTTGTCTAAAAAATTGGTTAACGCAAGGTACCAAGAAGTACTTCTAGGAGGACTGTAAAAGATGGATTCACGCTCCCTTAGATCAATAGTAAGTTGACCTTCAAGGTGAGAGACACCTATATCTTCTTCTGGAGCAAGTTCTTCTATAGCAATCAAACCAGAAGGTAGATTTTCGGTGATAATTCTTTCTATTCTCGGTGAATCAGGGACACTAGAAGTTGGAGTAACAGGTTTGGAAATTTCAGGTTCTTCGCCTGTTTCACTGGCAGATGAAAAACTACCAGCAAGCTCAGAAACTGTAACAGTTTCGGGATTGTAACCTGTTTCTAAACTTTGGTAATCTGGATGGACTACCAAGGAAGATTCTCCTTCTTCAGGTGAACCTACTCTACTGTCACTAGGAGGAGTTACAAGGACCTTTAACCCTTCGTACTGACTCGGAATGTCTTCAGGAGATTCACCCCGCGATTTACGGAGTTTTCTTAACAAATCTATTCCGGTAACAATCTCAGGAGACTTGCCCCGAAGTCGACGGGACTGTCTCGGTAATTCCGCCACAATTAAAGATTTTTAACTACAACACACGAAAACAAAGTAAAAATTTCAAATCAAACCACCTAAAGTCTTCTAAAGAAGCAAACAAATTTGAAGCACACGCCTAAATAATCTAGAGCGTCAAACCAAACACAAACAGTAGTCTTCCGGACCAAAAGCGCTAGTTGGTGATTAGGCCCAACCTCGCAGGATTCAGTACAGAAATGGCGGGTGGAACAGTTACCCCGGAAACCTGCTTAATGAATAGACCGGCACAAGTTCCTCCACTTTAACCGTCTCGAAGTGAAGTGAACCCCCCGGAAAATCCAAGTGAGTATAACCGACGTCTGCTCCAGGTACAGTGGGACCTTCCCTCCACCGTCACCTCGGTAGAACCCTAAAGATTATGGTCACTAAAGTTACCAATCACAACAATTACACCTGGGGGAACAGTCTAAACTCCGACAGCACGCAAGGGCAGAGTAACAAGCTCAATCCCCTTACCGGCTCCTTGACAATAATCCAAGGTTTACCGATAAGTGACCCCTGGCTCCTCGACAATGGTTAATCCGAGGTTTACCGTTTGTAATACGTACTGTCTGGCGTCGTTCCCAACGAGGGGGGAATGATCCCCTCACTGGTTCGGACACGAGCTCGTGCTTCTCCTTTAAGAGGAGCTTTCCCAGAATGCAACTGAAACAATTGGATTTAATCTACTCAAGATAAACTATCTGTTTGGTTTTGTAGTCTTGGAGAGTTAAGTACTCACCTACTCCAAGACCCTAGCCTAAGCTATGTTGGTGTTTCAGAGCCCTAGAAAAATAAAAATTACTAGATTGATTTTAATTTAAGCGTTACTTTTAAGGTTGTTTCTTAAGTCAAAAGGTGATGGAAGTGAAACCAGTGGTGTGTTGACTCGACTCGAAACCACTACAAAATGCACCTAGGATGATTTACCCACTACTTTACTTTTTCGATGAATTGCTTAACTAAAAAGTTGAGAGAATGCAATCTTTATAAAAGAAACTTCTTAATTGAAGACAATCAAAGAAACAATTCGTTTGTCTTTTCCAAGCATAAAAAACATGACCGCTCTTTACATGCACGAAAAAACTCTTTTTCTCTTTCAAAAACAAAAAGCTACTTGAAACAAGACTTTTAAAGAAGATGTTTTTGTATTTTTCTTTTAATAAAGCAAATAAATCTAATATAACCAAAAATCAATCTTAACAATTATTAAAATCTACGAAAATTCACTCATAAGCAAACTAAAAGGTAAATTTACTCTAAGCAATCTTAACGAGGCCAAAACCAACAATGTTTATTCTAAGGTGTTTTACTTGATCACAATCAAATCAAGGACTAGCTTATTGCAGAACCAAAAACTAGCCAAAACAAAACTCTAATCTTTTTGTTCTTTTGTAAAATGGAAATCAACACTTTATAAACAAGTAATTCGAAATTTGACCCAAAACAACTTAAATGGCAAGTTGCTCACACAAGGAGACTTTACGACAGGCCCGACTTCTAAGAAGGCTGACAAACCAGAGAGATCTAAGGCTGGACAACTTTCTACTGTCAAAGTCACTACAGGACCTATCCAAAAATCAAACCCTAGGCCTAAACTTCGTTGAAATCCACTAAAAGACTCAAAGCTCACAAAACAAGTTCAGGTGAAAATTTTTGACAGGGTACTAAAGGATCTGGGCAGAAAACACTAAGAAAAATCAAAATCTAAAAGCAATTAAAGCAAAAAATGGAATTTTCCTAAATTTTACAGGAAGACGCAGGCAACCCGTTATAACAGGCGCGGGCCCGCTCTGTGCAAACGGCAACAGTGCATCCAAAGACACACTGTGCAGTACTCAGAGAGTGCGTCCTTCTGGAAAAGTTAAGAAAAACCAAATCTAACTAAATCTAAAGCTAAGCCACCCAAATACTAATTCTCACAGTCAAAAACCAGAAAATAAAAATGATTTTCTCAGAGCAAAGTTCACACAAAGGAAAAGACTTTCTCATTAATGGATTCCCCAGTGGAGTCGCCAATTTGTCGTGGCGGAAAAAGTCGTTTGTGCGGACACAACTGACCTCCCTAGGAGTCTAAACTCTCTAGCGACAAACAAGACAAAATGGAGTGATCTTTCTCTAAATATACCTTTTAAAACATGAAAACTACAAGTGTTTAGGCTTACCTTATTCCAAAACGTTGTTGTTGTAGTCCGTCCTTGCCGATCTGGATGAGCTCCTCCTTCACATCAATTCCTGCAACCACAAACAATCAAACAATTACCAAGCACTTGCATTTCATATAATAAAACATATATTCAACATGCAGACCAAGGAACACATGAAATAACTCATTAACACAAGCTATTGAGAAAAATAAACCAGTTTGTATTAATAACGAAACAAAGAAACTCTTACAACCTGGCCTTGGTGTTGTGCAAGTTCCTCCCAGGGTCCATCAAGGGTTTTCCTCTACTTTGACAAAGCTCACCCACTTCCAAGTAGAATCAAGCAAAGACAATCTCTCCTCACAAGGTTCTAAATGGGAGTCCTAATTCCTGCAGCATTTACCCAAAGAAAATGTATAGCTCCAACCTCCCCTCCCTCTGGCTCAATGTCTTTATTTATAGTGCTGTAAAGAGGTTATTCAGGTCCACCATCAATGGGATAATCCCCCTCTTTGGGTGGGATAGCTCCCTTATTGATGGGATAAGTTCCTCCTTAATAGGGATACATGAACCAACTGGAGGCGCATCCATTTCATCAAACCGACCTCTAGAAAGTTCTAGAAGTAACCACAAGTAACTTTTTTAAGATGAAACTCGTGCATTTTGCCTTTTACAGAAGGACGCACCTGTCCCTTAACATACAGAGCGTCCAAGGACGCAGCTTTTGTGAACATTGTGAGCGTCCCCGCAGGTAAGGCTAGAGAGAACCTGCGACCCCAGAGATAAACACATTTTTTACAAGACTTTCTCTCTTCTTTGAGTTTGAGATGGATAGCAGAGGCATAAGACTTGCCTAAGAGGGTAGCATGACTGTTGATTTGAGCCATACTAACTGTAAGTAGTCATGGTGACATTTTTTAGTGTAACAAGTATTTCCTTAAGAAATCTGCCCATCCCAAGAAGAAGCTTAAGTTCAAGCCTCGCTCAACATTCTTCGCTGTTGGAGCTGCACAATTTAATGTTGATGTCATCACTATCTTGACTGACTGTCCACCATCCCTTCATCCAATAGCTTCGCCACTGCCGAGTGATTTAAGGATCATGCTCACTCACTTGTTCATCTTTCACAACCTCCCAGCATCACTTCACTTAATTTTCGAGTAGATTTGGTTGTGAGTCCTTCAAGTTCTCATATGCATTATGTTCTACGACCTTTGTCTTCACACCCGGGTGTTCCTCCAGATGATGTTGTCTTGTGTTCTTCTATTTCAGACTCTTCACTTGTTGTGAACTAGGAACAAGCCATTGATAGAGTCGGCGTTGCACAACCAACATGCATTATCATTCATGAAGAGTATGAGTGGGAGCTTGAGCATCAACACTTGGCGAAGGATGACTCCCTTCTGTCTGAGCCCCCTCCATTCTTTCCTAACATCTTTGGTGAGTCTGCCATCAATGATTTTGCATGTGTGTCTTCATCCACGAATGCACCCACTATTGATCACTTGCAGGACTCGCCAGATTTTGGCCCATCATACAACAATGGAGAGGACCAATCATTCATTGAAAATCCACTTGATATTTCATCTACTCTTTCTGGAAATGTAGAGGGTGAACATCCTTCCTTCTCATCTACCCCTCTGTGTGACTCATCAAACCATGACGATTCCAACCAACATCCCTAATTTTCTGATCTTGGTTGTCATGATCTCTTCACCTCATCATCCAATCATGATGTTGATTCACTCGTTGTTCATCCTTTTAAGCCACTGGTCTACGAAGATCCATCTGTCAACGAAGTTGAAACCCCACATACTGTCGAGGCACTTTAGCTCGAGCTGATGGTTATTTCAAACCCTTGCTTTCCTGAGGTTGGTTTCACTTTTTATTAGGAAATTGTTCAAACACTCAAGGCTCCTCATCGCTCATCTGTATGAACTCAAGATCAATCTCGCACTCAAATTTTACTCCCTCAGAGGTCTTACATGCTTCTCTGAGGGAACAACCTCTTCTACTCCCAATAAGTTGGGATCCCTCTTTCACCACAAAAATAAATAAGTGTCTATGCACAGTTCTCTTGAAAAATACAAAGGCAAAAGAAGAGAAAGGCTTCCTGCGCAAAGAGGTGAAGCATGCAACTCCATCGAGGTACTGACCAGGCTCATTGGTAGTGGAGCAATGTGTGTGTTCCTACATGACTCCGTCGGGGTACTGTCCAGGCCTGCTGGCAGTGGAGCAACACCAGAGATGAAAACTTATACTCTGAAAATATTCAACTCGCGAGCTAAACTACCCTTCCTAGATTTGAAACACTGATATCTAAGCTAAAATTTTGATTGTATTTGACTGAGTTGGCAAAGGGTGAACCATGTATGTCCATGGGGTAATTGGCGAAACTAAAGTAACTCGCACAACGATTCAATACTCCCTGAAAGACCAAGGCCCTGTGCTAGTAATGGACCAAAACAAAGAAGTTGGAGTTCTACCAGTGTGTCACTAAGTGTTGTAGCAGCTACAACCACGCTCCAAAATTTCGGCCTGCACCAATTTCGAAGCCTCCCTTGAAGAGTTTCATTTGATGACTACACGCACTCGGGTCCACTCTGTGAGCTTGTTTGAGTCTTTACATCTGCCTTGCTTGTTAATTGCATTCAAGTCTCTACATGCTGATGTCTAAGTCATGTTCATGAACATGTTCTAGTTATGCTCAAAGTCTTCACTTCGTATGTGCTTATTGTGTTCGCTATGAAAGAATATGTCAAACCCACATATGGAGTCACATTCACTGTTGCGCAAGTGTCGTCTCGATCATGAATGATCAATCACAAGTGGCACGCTTGTCACTTACACCATCAGTCAGTCATTTTGAACATGTGTGTCTGGATGGTTTGGGTCTTTTCATCATCAAGTCATGAGAGTGTTTGTTCGTATGATTGCCTATGCATCTTTCGATTGTTAACACACTTAGTCATTTAGCTAAAGTTCTGACGACCAAACTCCACTCTGACACCCGGACCATCACCCCGCCATCGACTCGATCGACCGTCAACCAGAATAGTGCAGAGGCACGAACCTCACTCACTAAACAGACTGAGGAAATTGCGCAAGCAGGCCAAATAGACACCAATTTCCCGTCCCTGTGTCCTTCAAAAAATTGCAAAATTTTCCTAGTCAGTCATCCAGACAGTCGACCGACTGTTCATCTCAGAAATTGTGCAGTATTTATGAACAAGCCTTCCACTACCCATCAGTTAGCTCAGCTCAAAAATTGTGTAGAGATGCTCAGCTAGCCAGCCTCAGTACATTTCCCTGCTAGCAGATCTTAGCAGCAGACTGCCAATTCCGTCTAGGAATTGTGTAGTTTCTGCTGCCAGTGACAGAGCAACCAACTGGAAGTTACCTCTAGGAATTGCGTAATTTTGGCTACCAGTGACCCCAGCAGCCAACTAGTAGTTCCCTCTGGGAGTTGCATAGTTCTGTCTGCCAGTCTCCCGGGCAGTTCCCCAAGAAAACTGCGTAATCCCTACCAAGTGTCCCATCATGCAACCTGGCCTGATCCTTTGGAAAATTGCGCAAATTTGGTTGTCCAGATCTTGCTGATTGTTTGTTCTGAAAAATGCACAAAGCGGGCCTTCCTTGCCTTCCTACAACCTGGACTGTCCCTCCCAAAATCTATGCAATTTTTCCTCCCAACCGAGCCACATGTCGCAGACAGTCAGTGTCAACTTAGATTGCCCATCTCCATCACTCAGTGACTCTTATGCAGTTTTCATCAGCAATGCTCGGAGCCATCATCCCGATTCACTAGTGGGTTTCTATATTTGATGTCATCTCATCATGAGTGACTACAAGTAAAGGTACACCAACAAACATGGTAAGATGACAAACAGGATGAATTAATGGAGCACATGAAAAAGGACAGGTTCACCAACAGATGAACAAATGAAGCATGTGAAGCAGATGAATGCGAAAAACATGCACCTTCACAAACATATGAGCCTATCAAACCTTCCAGCATGCAAGAAAGGAACAACATGCTAGAGCTTCATCAAGAGAACTGAGGACCATCAAGGACTCCATGCACTTCGCCATGTGGAGGTGAAGTTGTGATACATAATGAAGACATCCATCATCCAGCAGCACTGTAGCTCGACATGCACTCTAGTAGCAACAATGTATCGAGTCATGTCATGAGTCATGCCGCCCACATCTCCACTATGGGCTATGTTGTTAATCAATGTGATGTAACGTGGAAGTCCAAGAGACCCACTTGTGAACAAAGAGTCATGTAAGTAGAAAAGTCATGGAGGTCGAACAATCATAACGGTAGTTGAATAGCCACAAGGGTCAATTTCACCGTTGGTTGTAAATACCCCCTCATTTGTACATAGAAAGGAATTTTCACCTCAGCTCCTCCCACATAGCCAAGAGAGTCTGTAATCTTTTCTTTGAGGAGTGAGTAGTGGCTCCAAAGCCCCGTTGATGATGTTAGTGATGTATGGTGTAACGATGTGTCCTGGAACTTTTGATTAATTCAAAAGCCTTTCAATAGGCCAACACATTTTCACACATGTATTGTATATGTTGTAAGACTAATCTTTAACACTTGTAATGCATGTTGCTTTAACCTATGTTCTACATCTGAATTGTTTCATTTGTTGTAATGCATAATCTATTAAGGGAAATGTGTTTTATATGTTGTTAATGGTGTCCAGTCCATGTCGACTACTGTGCTGGACATTAGACAAACCTTCCACATGAACCTTGTTGTAACAACTATTGCACTCGTTTGGACTGATTCGTGAGTGTTGTACTTGTTATCTTACCTTGTATGTTGTGACTGTCGCATCCAAGTGGATTGGTCTGTCAGAAGCTATGTATGTACTTTTGTGTTGTGTGTTCCTAGCTGAGTTGGGAATGATCCCTTTCAACCTAGAACTCACTTCACCGTCTTCCTCTCATACTGAAAGAACCATTGAAACAAGTACACTTACACTCACTAGGCACGCGAACCTCACTTACCGAAGATAAAGAATATTACTCTCATGTGCTGACAGGCAAGAATTGAGGCAAATCCTTAAGACAATGGCAACTGAGCCATCATACCGGATGGGAATCCCACACCAAATGGTGTGAGGTCTAGTTGGGACTTCATACCGGGGTGATCCCTTGAGTGTTGGTGGGTCTAGCACCGTCAACAGGACCAAAGGATTTATAGCGGGTTGCAAATGAATTGATGGTTATGGGAAAACTTACTTTCCCAATATTCAGAGGGAGATATGATGTTTTAATGATTCTGATTCTCTCATTTATCATTGTAAGATCAAGATTATATTTCTTTGAAAAGAGGTTGGGAGTCATGGATAGACCCTACTATGAGGGTCCCAACTATACATTTAGCTTTGGTAGACCTAGGGTACTTATTGAGATATGAGTGACAATAGGGTGAGTGGTGCACCTTCCCCTATGGGTGCGCAATGTACAGGGTGAGTGGTTCTCCTTCCCCTGTGATACCCCATGGTGGTATACATGTGTGTAGGGTGAGTGGTTAACCCTCCCCTATGATTGCGGACACGTGTGTAGGGTGGGTAGTTCACCTTCCCCTACTGTTGATGACATATGCATAGGAGGAGTGGTTCACCTTCTCCTGTGGATACACCAGTGAGAGATGCATTTAGGCATTTGCTTTTGGACATGTCGGTGGGATTTGGTTCATCCTTTCCCCACCTATAGGATGCTTATTACCTATGATATGTGTTTGACATGTCAGTGGGATGTGGTTCGTCCTTTCCCCAAGTGTAGGATCCTTCTTACTATTGTTGGTTGGCATGCATGTAGGACGTGGTTCATCCTTTCCCTACTCCCGATGATTTGTATGCATGTAGGATGTGGTTCATCCTTTTCCTATGATGGTTGTGATGTGTTTGTATGATGTGATTCATCCTTTCCCTACATATGGTTATGACATGTGTTTGTAGGATGTGGTTTTTCCTTTCCCTACGTGTGATTGTGAGTAGGATGTGATATATTCTTTCCCTATTGATATTTTCACATCATCCTACCCATGTAGTCTAGGACACATGGGAAGTACCTCTCATCTAGCCAATGAGTTGGGAAAACTGGATAAGGACCATGGCACTACCGATGGACACATCACGTATTGTCGTACTCCCTATGTCTAGGATGAATGATGTTTTTTCAACTTGATCACTTGGGATCAAGTCTTATTGGAGTTCACCCTTTCGTTATATGGACTGACTTTTGTCAATGGAGAGTGGCAAGGACTTGTGAATCACTCCAAATCAATCCTTCTTCATTATTACATCATGGTTTAGTAGAGCAAAGAAGAGATGACATAGATCACATATGTCACCAAGATGGTATGATGGTTGATGATGGATTAGCAGGTGGAATTCTCCCTAGTTGAGAGGGAGTGTTAAAATTGGAAACTAAGGCCAAATTCCACTTTGAATAGATCCTTTGGGAAATATTATTACAACATTGAATTCCTCTTTTCAAGAGGACCAAAATCAATCTAAAGATCGTCAAATTTGGATAAGGAAAAGTGGGTTTTTGAATTTATGTTTCTCTCATGTAAATTAATAAGGTCGGCCTCACCTATATGTCAGCTTAAGAAGCTCAAGGGTCATGTCCCTTCATCTCCACTAAATTATATATATAGAGGAGTCTTCTCCCTCATTTGAGACACATCAAAAGGCAAGGATATCTCTGAGGCAGCGAGGCTTAAGGAGGATGAATTTGAGTGGGACCTTTTTTGTTAGATTTCTGGTCTCAACAGATTTGATTTCAGGAGTAGAACTACACTTTGGTCTCGAGGCATGTTTGTGAATGGGTTATGACTTGTTTTGCATGGGCTTCTCTCTTAGCAAGAAGGCCACAGCTAGGAGACCCTCTTACACTTGGGTCGTAGGTCTAGAAATACCTGCTCAGGAGGTCGAGCTGTTGTAGTAGCCGTAGACATAACATTCTTGTAATTTGGTCATTGTTAGAGGTGATTTGGATACCTTAAAGGAGGTCTGTATAGCAGCGAAGTATAGTGACCTTGTTTAGAGTGCAAGCCACATTGTTTGAAGGCCTTCAAGTACTAAAGAAAGGTTGTAGCAGCATAACACTGAAGCCCTATCCAAGATCCATTGAGATAAAGAAAACAATGGCTTTAATATGGTCATTGACCAGCTTCTAGAGCTTGCAAAGGATAACATCATGAAGAATAAGGAAGGCCACAGTTGAAAGAATGAATTTTGATCCTTGACTACAGTGATCAGCAGTTTCCCTAATCAAATCCACCTTCTTCTATGATCTGCAGTTGCCCTTACCACAGGATTGATTGGGTCTTAGAGCAGTGTTATCAAACCTTTATATTGGCAAGTCATTCTGACTCTAAATCATTGTACTCTCTCTCTCTGTGTTGAACATTTGATGATTTATAATAAGAAGAATTGATCAAAGGGTTTCCCCATCTTGGGGTTTTTTCCCTGGCTTGAGCCATATTCATGTGTACTCTTGTCATGGCTTGTCTTCTGCATCTTTTGTCTATGTTCTTTCTTCAGTTACTGTCAACATAATAATGGCTTATGTGATTGCAATAAAATGGTGAATTGGGCCTATATGACTCATTGAAGTAACTAACCTAAGAAAAGAACATGTTAACCTAAAAATTAATAGTCATGCAGGTGGGTAGTAATGGAATATAATTCTAATGAAGTTTTCTCCCGTTTATATGATGAAGAGGTGAAGCTTCATAAGATGAAATGTGAATATAAAAAAAACCCTACTAATGCTCTCCTCCTAGAAGCATATTACCAAAATCATGTAATAAATACCTTAGCCATTATTCTTCAAGAGAAGAGAGAAGAAAAGAGGTCCCTCTTGTCAACTAACCAAGATGAAGATGACCTTGAGGATCTCGGTGATGAGCATGAAGATGAGTCCTTGTTGGGGCAGCAAGATGGACAAGATGATTTTGAGAGCATATGTGTTGAGGAGAATGAGGCTATGGAAAGCAAGACCGAGATTGACCTTACCTTTCTCAAGGGTATCACTCCTGATGACTCTCCTTTTGAGATCCTTAAGGAAGGTGTTTGATAAGCTCCTTGGAAGATGACATTGGAGATTATTTCCACATCGAAAAGGAGAAATCGAAGATTTTTGGGCCTCAATTTGATTGTACTTCCATTTATGATACTGACAAAGAAGATGAGATTGAGATTTGTTTTTCCTTTATCCTGAGCATTACTTGCAATGAAATATCCATTGATTCCCTAGGGAAGGAGAAATTCTATTTTCTCTTGCATGAAGAAAGACAATTGGAAGTGGTTGATTCTCCTTTTAATGAAAGCCTAATCTTTGATACTTATAATGAAGAAAGTAATGAGGCTCCTACCTGCCCACCTTATGATTATGTATTCAAATCACTTGAACATTTAGATTATGGGGAAGGAAAACCCGTTGAATATGGCACTTCACCCTCCCCTTGGCCTTTCCCTCTTATTCATCATCTTGAGTATTCCTCAAGTAAGCCCCTTGTCCCTTTTGGTATGACCTCGAGTGACCATGCCCCTCTTCCCCATTATGAGTATAGTGTCAAGGAAGAGCCCCCCCTTGATTATACTTTACCTCCTTGGATGCGCCCTCAGGGTTTTGATCACTCCATGACCTCCTCTCTCCAAGGGATGTGTAGGTAACAGGTCTATGGTAACCAAGAGATTGTTGGAGTTCTCGTGACCTCACATTTGAGTAGCTTCATCAACTTCTTCAAGAGATCACGTCCCAGTTGGAGCTAGATGTTACCCACCATTTGTGTGGGTGATATCCCTAGGAGAAATGTTTTCTCCAAGATGGTCCTCAGTCGGCATCTAACCAAACCTTGCAGCCACCAACTAGCTCATTGTGCCATTTCTTTGCCACCAGAGCCAACCATGTGGTCCCTCACCAATCTCCCATGATCGTATGTTTGAAGGTGGGCCTCCAGAAACTAAAGGTCTCCCTTGTCATTTGGTAATTGATTATTGTAGTTTGCTTGTCATGGACAATTTTGGGCATGAATTAATGGGGGGATTCAATAGAAAGAATGGGATAGGTCTATGATATTTTTCCCTAGTCCCCTTTGGATGATTAACCTTGGATTCTAGTCCTGTTGAATCTCCTTTACTGACCATTTAGCTTTGGGGATGGTATTTCATGGGAAACCTTGATTTTGGTTGCATGGTCTTGCTCCCTCATCCACATATATTGCCCCCTTTACCACTCATTATTACCCCATTCATCATTTCTCCCACCTAGGTCCACATTCCTCCACTGGGTCCACTTAGGGTTAGCCTTCCCTTTCCCCTTGCCCACACCTTGGGTCAGGCCTAGAATGATGCCCCGGAGGTTGATGCAACTGAAAAGAAAAGTAAAAGCATAATTGGCCACATCCAATAGGAAAATCTACCACAAAATGCAAAAGATGGTCGAGATAAGTACATTTAGCACGTGGGAAAAATTCAATACATGATCTCTACCCCATCATCATGGCCATCACCCTGGTTCCTACAGGCCCTAGATGAGCCTCCTTTGTCATTTAGGAACCCATGATTGACACAACCCCTGTTTGGAAATGAATCGCCCTACCTTAAAGGGGGTATCCACTGTTATATCTCACACATCATGCTCTTACGCCTTAAGCCCCGAGCAATCAATTAATGAAAAATCATAAAAGGAAGTGTTAGTGTCAGTCTTTCCAGCCTTCCTCCAGTGATCAAATGTGCTCTTATAAAGTGATTTTGAAGTGTCAAGGTCAAATTTTGTCATTTCAGTGAGTCTTCAAGCAAAATTTGGTGACTAGGCATTAGGTCTAGGGTTTGCCCAAATGTTAGTCCATGTCATCATTCAGCTGAGCCTATCATCATTCAGAGGGTTTTCATTGTCATGTCAGTGTCTAATGAGTCATTTCACACCTTGTCCATGCTTCAGTTGCCACCCAGGCAAGGTCATTTCCCTCTCCTAGGGTTTTGAAGGCAATTTCTCTTGGATGGTCAAATCACCGGCAAAACTTGTTTCCTGATGTTCATACACCTTCCGCTATCCTTATAGTACCTTATCAAACACTTCCCATCCTTTAGATCCGCCAAATTCCTCATTTTTGCACAAACCCTAGTTTCTAGCTACAACTTGGCAATTTTCTAGGTTTGGCCTGTGTTTTTCCCTTTTCGACCCCTTCCCCTCACTCAATCTCTGATATTCCACTTTCCCCTACTTCCTAACATCCCTCCCCACTCCCAAAAATTTCCCCAAGAATTTAGAAGCCCCCTATCCCCTTCATCTCGCTCCATTTCGATAAAATTCCTTGCTTCACACATCGGGACACGTCGCACTCAAAAGCTGTTTCTGAGCAATCAAAGATGAATTTTGCAAAACTGAGAGAGGTTTTTGTCCACAACATGCCAAGGAAGAAAAACCTCATTCACGTTTTACACAGGTGTTATGGTTTGAGATAAATGTCAAAAATACCGGCGAGAATGAAGGTGCTCCAAGGACGGTTGGCCAAAGCAGAAAAACGAAAGAAAACGCCCGATCCACTCCAAACTTTGGCCAAAGCCTCTTTTACTGAGCATGGTACTTGATTGGGGACTCCCAGCCCAAATTTCAAGAAATTTGGAGAAAATTTTGTCATTTGTGAATTTTTTGTGCAATTTACAGGTTTTGGCCATTGGAGTGGTCTCACCCCAGGTGAGACCATTTTGGAGGACTGCTCGGAATTTTAAAAACTTGGCATTTTTGGAAAGGGAATGCAAAGAGAAAAATTATCAATACTTGGGAGAAGCCTGATTTTGAGATTTGAGCCTCCAAAAGCTCAAAATACATCAAAAAAATGACTTTCTGCCCACTTTTTGAGTTGCAGAAAGTGACCTTGGGAGAAATGGTTTTTGAGGGGGAAAAACAACTCCAAATTCAAAAATTCCACTTGGGATGGAAAGTAGACAAACCAAGCTTTCCAATGAGCCACCGTGCACCTAATTTGGACCAGTGAAACCCACTCAAAAGTTGCTGTAAAGGGGCGCGACCATTTGAACAGGGGGCGCGACCATTCGAGCCAGCTTTGCCAGAATTGACCTTTTTTGTCAAAAAACACTGTTTTGACTATGGTTTACCATTTTAACTTGTAGATGATGGATTAATGTAATATTTTCATGGCACTTTGATAGATTTTATCTCTCTTTACCCTTCTAGAAGCTTCCTTGATGTAAAAAGTGAATAATTAATGCATGAATCAGTTAGCTAAGTAATAGAGGCAAGTTGTTGGACTGCCTATTATCTAGTGCTTAGTTTAGAATCAGTTCAAACTGCTCCTAGGAAGCTGAGCTCGACCCCTAGAGGTGGGGAAAGGAGTTAGATGGTCTATATTATGCTCTCTCTTTCTCATTTTCATGGTTGGACTCTTGTGGGAGAAGTATTATTGCATATTGTACATCTATTACTGCAATTTAAGGAAAAGGAAGGCCAGGGTTTTGCAGACATCATTGTGGATTCCTGTGGATTGTTGTGTTGATGGTGTGTTCTCTACATGTTATTGTAAGTGTGTTTATGTGTTCCATCTCTTTCTTTGCTGCTAATTGGACAGATGAAGTGGTAAAGTTTGAATTCATGCTTTGACATGCTCAGCTTTTTAGTTTGTTCAATATTTATGTTTTCTACTGTCTAGAGAGGATTCAAAATGGTTGTTTGCCCTCTTTAGATCCTCCTCTATCATCCTTGATCATCCATCTCAGATTTAAGGCATCAGCGCTCACTCCTACCTTGCCCCAAAGATCCCCCTGCAAAAACTGTGCTCAATCCCCGCACCCTGAATTGCACTCCCTCCAAATTGCCACCAAAAACCCCAAAAATCTTTAAATCAACCTCCCTTATCAATTTACTAGCCTAAAATATTTATTCCTAATTGGTCAGCTTATCCTATTGAAAGATCTACTGAATCTGACCCGAGAGAGCCTTCTCATACCTCGTAGGGCTAGCTACGAGGTGAAATGGTTTGATGTAGCCTTGAGAGTTTGTCTATCTCAGCCTAGGTGAATTCCAAGTGCTAACATATTGGCGACAATACTGGGGAGAACATCTAATCGTTTTCTCATTGTCGTGTTATTTCATAAGTCTTAGACGGAGCCTGAAGTTACGCTAGAAGCCTTTGAAAATGCTCTTGTTTTACATCAGCGTTAGTAGATAAACGCTGCTTCAGTCAATCTCCGTGAGCTTGTGAATACAACACTTCATTTTCATTTTACCCCAGTACATGTATCAAGTTCAGATCTGATTGTTGATAGTGGACAACGATCAGACACTTGAAAGGCTGAATCATTCACTTGGCGACTCCTTTCACTGAAGAATCCAGCAACCAATGCTTCATGGTGACTTCACTGTAGAGAGATCAGTAGCTGTGAGATTTTCATGATGGACCTAATTGCAAGAAGATATGCTCCATTGAGTCGAGATCACATTCCAGGTTTTCCAAATAAAATTCCGAAGGTAGATTGGTCAAGGAATTTGCCTACATTTAATGATGATGGTAAGAAGGATGCTGCTTTACATCTAGTTAGATTTCATATGCATATTCGCAAGTTGAAGGTCGATTTTCCTGAAGATTGCTTGATGAAGATATTCTTGGCCACTCTGGAAGGTAAAGCCCAATCATGGTATGAAAGTTTGCCGCCTGCTTGTATTTATTGTTTAAAGGATTTTCATGCTATGTTCATTGAAAGATATAAGGACTCTTATCCATCATTGAATTTGGTTCAAGACTGTTGCAAGCATGCCTATAGTTTTATTGAAAGCCTTGAGAAGTTTTATGAAGATGATAATTTCATGGATGAAGAGATCATGGAAGCCCTGCATGAAAATCCATTTCAGCATACTTGTCAAGATGATCAGGAAATTTTGCAGCAGAATCAAGATCAGCAGGCTGAAGATGGTCATATGGCTGTAATTGATGAAAGAGAAAATCTTATTTCAGATCTTCCCACAGAAAAAGATAGCAGGCAGATTGAAGAAGACATGACAGCTACTTCAGAACTACATTCAGATTGTGATGACCAAGAATACCTTGTGCTGAATCTTGAAAGGGAGAATTTTGTTGTTGAGACCATAGACAAAGTTTTTGATCCAAATGTTCTCATGCCATTAGAACAGAGCCTGCATGAGGAGGTAATTCAGTCAGTTCATGAAAAGCAAGATGACATCTTCATTCAAGTAAGTGAAACAATTCCTTTGGATGAATTTATGGTAGAAAATAGAAATGTCATTGGTGCACTTCAAGAATCAGCTGAAGTTTCTTTCCTTATGATTGAAGAATGTAATAAGGAACTTGATAATTTGGTTGTGATATCATATGAAGATGACCTACAGCACATTCACACCATAGAAGATCATAGCATTCAGGATTTCCATTCAGATTCTTCATATGTTTCATGTGCTGAAATGTTTTTCCAAGAAGAGATCTGCTCATCCATTTGTTGGGAGTTTTTTAAAGCCCATGAACATACTTTCACCGAAGCACATGAGGTAGGCAGATCAGAATTTGAAACAAAGGTTACCTTGTTCTTTCAGCGGGAGGTGGCAATGTCAAGTCTTCATGTTTTCCAGGATCCAATGGCAGATTTGTTACGGTCAGCAGTGAAAATGATTATTGTTGTGTTCAGTGATGAAGGAGATCATGGTTAGCTATGTTTTTGGATGCCCGGTTACCAGTATCTATTGTTGATCATGAGGTCTGATAAGAAGAATCAATCAAGAAGGCATCTGCTTGATTGGTTGCATTGGCATTTTGATATAGTTTGATGTATATTGTCTTGTAAGAAATACAGGTGGTTGTCATCATGATTTCAAATCTTGATGGACTGCTGCCCTTCCAAAAGCTTTGTAAGTTCTTGTTTTAGTTAAGTCAGTCATGAGTCATTTGTGTTTGGTCTATTGAGTGAGTTTTTTCAAGTTATTTCAGTTTGCCATTGAGTCAAGTTTCAGTTAAGTTTCAGTCAGTTTTTAGTCAAGTTTCATTCAATAAATGTGTCAAAATTTTGTGTCAAAGGTGTAAATAATGACTCCATCGCCCAATGGTTGCAAGCACCGGTCTGCTCTCCTAGATGTCTAAGGTTCTTGGCACCTCCAAGGAGCTACCATCCCCATTGGAGCCAATGTTAGTGTCAGTCTTTCCAGCCTTCCTCCAGTGATCAAATGTGCTCTTACAAAGTGATTTTGAAGTGTAAAGGTCAAATTTTGTCATTTCAGTGAGTCTTCAAGCAAAATTTGGTGACTAGGCATTAGGTCTAGGGTTTGCCCAAATGTCAGTCCATGTCATCATTCAACTGAGCCTATCATCATTCAGAGGGTTTTCATTGTCATGTCAGTGTCTAATGAGTCATTTCACACCTTGTCCATGCTTCAGTTGCCACCCAGGCAAGGTCATTTCCCTCTCCTAGGGTTTTGAAGGAAATTTCTCTTGGATGGTCAAATCACCGGAAAAACTTGTTTCCTGATGTTCATACACCTTCCCCTATCCTTAAAGTACCTTATCAAACACTTCCCATCCCTTAGATCCGCCAAATTCCTCATTTTTGCACAAACCCTAGTTTCTAGCTACAACCTGGCAATTTTCTAGGTTTGGCCTGTGTTTTTCCCTTTTTGACCCCTTCCCCTCACTCAATCTCTGAGATTCCACTTTCCCCTGCTTCCTAACATCCCTCCCCACTCCCAAAAATTTCCCCAAGAATTTAGAAGCCCCCTATCCCCTTCATCTCGCTCCATTTCGATAAAATTCCTTGCTTCACACATCGGGACAAGTCACACTCAAAAGATGTTTCTGAGCAATCAAAGATGAATTTTGCAAAACGGAGAGACATTTTTGTCCACAACATGCCAAGGAACAAAAACCTCTTTCACTTTTTACACAGGTGTTATGGTTTGATAGAAATGTCAAAAATATCGGCGAGAATGAAGGTGCTCCAAGGACGGTTGGCCAAAGCACAAAAACGAAAGAAAACGCCCGATCCACTCCAAACTTTGGCCAAAGCCTCTTTGACTGAGCATGGTACTTGATTGGGGACTCCCAGCCCAAATTTCAAGAAATTTGGAGAAAATTTTGTCATTTGTGAATTTTTTGTGCAATTTACAGGTTTTGGCCATTGGAGTGGTCTCACCCCGGGTGAGACCATTTTGGAGGACTGCTCGGAATTTTGAAAACTTGGCATTTTTGGAAAGGGCATGCAAAGAGAAAAATTACCAATACTTGGGAGAAGCCTGATTTTGAGATTTGAGCCTCCAAAAGCTCAAAATACATCAAAAAAATGACTTTCTGCCCACTTTTTGAGTTGCAGAAAGTGACCTTGGGAGAAATGGTTTTTGAGGGGGAAAAACAACTCCAAATTCAGAAATTCCACTTGGGATGGAAAGTAGACAGACCAAGCTTTCCAATGAGCCATCTTGCACCTGATTGGGACCAGTGGAACCCACTCAAAAGTTGCTGCAAAGGGGCACGACCATTTGAACAGGGGGCGCGACCATTCGAGCCAGCTTTGCCAGAATTGACCTTTTTTGTCAAAAAACACTGTTTTGACTATGGTTGACCATTTTTACTTGTAGATGATGGATAAATGTAATATTTTCATGGCACTTTGATAGATTTTATCTCTCTTTACCCTTCTATAAGCTTCCTTTATGTAAAAAGTGAATAATTAATGCATGAATCAGTTAGCTAAGTAATAGAGGCAAGTTGTTGGACTACCTATTATCTAGTGCTTAGTTTAGAATCAGTTCAAATTGCTCCTAGGAAGCTGAGATCGACCCCTAGAGGTGGGGAAAGGAGTTATATGGTCTATATTATGCTCTCTCTTTCTCATTTTCATGGTTGGACTCTTGTGGGAGAAGTATTATTGCATATTGTACATCTATTACTGCAATTTAAGGAAAAGGAAGGCCAGGGTTTTGCAGACATCATTGTGGATTCTTGTGGATTGTTGTGTTGATGGTGTGTTCTCTACATGTTATTGTAAGTGTGTTTATGTGTTACATCTCTTTCTTTGCTGCTAATTGGACAGATGAAGTGGTAAAGTTTGAATTCATGCTTTGACATGCTCAGCTTTTTAGTTTGTTCAATATTTATGTTTTCTACTGTCTAGAGAGGATTCAAAATGGTTGTTTGCCCTCTTTAGCTCCTCCTCTATCATCCTTGATCATCCATCTCAGATTTAAGGCATCAGCGCTCACTCCTACCTTGCCCCAAAGATCCCCCTGCAAAAACTGTGCTCAATCCCCGCACCCTGAATTGCACTCCCTCCAAATTGCCACCAAAAACCCCAAAAATCTTTAAATCAACCTCCCTTATCAATTTACTAGCCTAAAATCTTTATTCCTAATTGGTCAGCTTATCCTATTGAAAGATCTACTGAATCTGACCCAAGAGAGCCTTCTCATACCTCGTAGGGCTAGCTACGAGGTGAAATGGTTTGATGTAGCCTTGAGAGTTTGTCTATCTCAGCCTAGGTGAATTCCAAGCGCTAACAGGAAGAAGGCATATAAAGAATGGTGGAAAAATCAAGTTTGGGGCACCTCATGTACCACGATTGCTTTCTACTATACATTATATACCCAAGTGTGGGCTTCCCTTGTATTAACTACCTTTGTACCCCAGTATGTGGCCCAAGGTCACCCCTTTTCATTCCCTACTGCATTCATTTATTTGTCACATGCCATCACCTTTTAAGGGATGTACCTTGGGCATACTATCCCCCTTAGAAGCAGAAACCACCTAATAGGATATTTGTTTAACCCCATTTGGAGCTTGGAGACATTAGCACATGCCATTATGAAGTCCTCACTTATTTTCCATTGTTTGTAAGCTCCTTGATTTCTTTGATTACTTGATGTACTGGAAGGCTAGGGGACACATTGGATCTTATGTAGGATAGCAGGTGGTCTCGATATTGGGTTTAGTCTCCCTATACGGGTTCTTAACCCTACAGAGAGCTACATTTGCACATGTAGGGTGTGTGTTGAGAGCCATGGGCCTCCACAATAGTAGACAACACTCCATGGATCCCTAGATATGTTCAAATATTGCTCGAGGTTCACCTATTGGACGAGGAAGATGCACTTGGTTCACCTTTGCCGAGACAACCCCACAGTTGTACCATGCACTTGACAAATGATCCAGGATTTGTATGCTGATATGGCATCACTTGCAACATCATCTGAGCCCTTACAGATGCTTTACATGCATCTTCGACTTACTTGGAGACCCATGAGGTCACTTGTGTGCCCTGACACCCATTGGGAGAACCAGGGGTTTATTATGTGGAGAACAAAGGGCCAACCCCTTATCCATTACTTTTGGAAGTCCTATTCATAGTTATGACACTTATGGACTTCATCGGGCTTCTTAGAGAGCCCAAAAATATGTATTATTGATCAGTCGACCTCTTGAGAGGCTTGTTATTTTGTTTATGAGATAGTTTTGTGGGCTTGTCACCAAAAGTTCGTTATTTGCACATTATTTTTACTTTAGGGGCTAACATGGGCTTAAATTAGGCAATTCAAACTCCTAATGAGTGTATAAATAGGAGAGACATGAATTCATTTTGTATCATCACTTGGATTGGATCTTTCTCTCTCTTGAGAATTTCGCATTTCCTTCTTAGTAGAAAAAATTGGAGGATGGATGAATTTTGATATTTGAATTGCATTTTTGTATCTTGGAGCTTCTTAATTTCCAAATGTATTGATGGTTGGATATTTTCTCTTACATGTAAGTACAACTTTGATGCTATTTTCTTTTACTTTGTCACATAAATTGATCATGTGATTTTCACTATTTTAGAGCTAATTGTTGCATGCATTTATTGCTTCACTCTGAAATTATGTTTCTATATAGCATATCTATATGTATGGGTCATGTTTGTTGAATGAATTTTCCTAGAGATCAAAGTTATCTTGATAAGCCATCTTTATTTGAAAACAAACTATAAACACTTTAAGTTCACTCCCTTTCTTTGCCCTATCGCTAAATGAAGTTGCCCTTAAACCCTCCTTGAACTAGAGACAAGATCCATTCTCATAATTCTTCTTGAATCCACATCCCCAAAGGAATTAGGCACTGATCCACCATAAGGTGATCACCTTAAAACCTATTTTCTTCACCTTTTCTCCTTTCCTAGGTCTAGTCCTCTAGGTCAGCTAGGGCATCAAATATCTTATGATCTAGCCATCCAAATACTTTAATTTTTGGTCCACAACTGAGTTGGTGTGTTCTCAAGACACCCTCCAAATTTCATGAGATACCAATGGTGGGATCTTGAGATATCGCAAGTCCTAGCTCGAAGACCAATTCTTGCCCTAGGTTTCCCTTAAGCAAGAAACCTCACTACAATCCTTGCATTTCCTTTCATTAAAAATTCATTCCTTGATCCCTTTCCCCTCCCTAATTAGGCCAAGAATATCATTGATTGTTAAACTCCCTCGTCTTCACCTAACCTGGGTCCACTTGGTCCCATGTGGTCCCGTATTATTATAGACATTTTTGTGCCTTACAGCATTGAGCATGAAATGTCCATAATCTAAGGGATCCAAAGTCCCTAAACATGTTGTTCCTACCACTAGAGGAACAAGGCTAACAAACCACAGCAATTAGCAGAAGTTCTCCACCAGAAACTGCTCAAAAGCAAGTCAATTCAGGATCATTTCAGTGGCTACACTAGCTGTTTGCGCTGAATGTCAAAGCCAACACTAGCTACCTGCGTTGAATGTCAACTGGAACACTGGCTACCTACGCTGAATGAGAATGGACAAGTGGCAGGCTCATTTCTCAAGGTGTCAAAACCCAGGAAGCTTCCAAAATGACACTTGCCTCAGGGAATTCGACTGGTGATGAGTAAGAGGTTCCAAATCTCCAAGTGGAAGCAAGAACCTCCAAGTGGACTCAACAACTGACAGAGGGAGAGGACACTAGTCAGATCTCAAGCTGACTCATCCTCTCTCCAAACATCTATATATGGATCTCTCCTCCATGAGATCTAACAGGCTGGAATTTTGTTATTGCAAAGAATTGTTGTTGGTTTGAGACTGGAATCATTGGGTGCTTAATGCTTTGAAAGGGGTGAAGATAGGAATTCCATTTTTTGGGAAGGAGATGCTGGATTGGAGCCCTCTGGGTTGTATCTCTTCCTGAACCTTGTTATTCATCAATAACGCTATCTTGGTTTCTCCTATATTCTGATGTATTCTTGATGTATGATTGCATTAGTGTATTTGGTTTATTTCTAATCCTAAACTAGTTATGAATGTGAATATCTATCTTTTTGTAGTGTTCTTCTCTTGTCACAAGTAGCTGTTCTCTTGTGATCTTGCAGGAAGTTGAAGCTGGATAAGCAAGAAGGCAAGTAGTTGTGAACTCCCAAAGAGAAGAGAGACCGGATCGAGGGACAAACGGAAGACACCGGTAAGTCTATTGATCTCTCTTCTTTCACATTTCATAAAGGAAGAAACCAGAATAACTGTACTCGTTTGTTGCTAAGGCACTGTCACACCTTAGGTGGATAGGATCGTCTTGCATAGGCATTTTTCCCCAAAAAAAATTGGCGACTCCACTGGGGAGATTTGTTTAGTAATTTTATTTGTGTTTCTATCATTGTTTCTTTCATAGACTTGACAACAACAATCAAACTGCATCTTTCCCGGATGCAAAGTAGACAGTTGCTGCTTTGATCCAATTGCTGGATTTGTCTATGACCTGAACAATGGACTCACAAATGATTTGATGATCCTTGTGATAGATCCTAGTAGCCCTTCAAAGCATCCCTTTGATTACACCTTGCTTGTTGCTTTTATTTGGCCTAAAACAGTGAATTAAAGAGCAATCTGTGACCCAGAACCTGAGGGAAACGAGAGTTTCTCCTTCAGTGCAGACCCAGTGAAGGGATTCTGCATTTCAACACAGGTCCCGTGAAGGCTACCTGTGCTGAATGTCAAAACCCCTGTGTTGAGGTTGCGCTGAACCAGTTTGTCCTTGTGCAGTTGGGGTTCTCTGCTCTGTTTTGCCTTGTTTTGATCTCTGTTTTTTGCAGCCTGTAACTAGCATAGGTACCAGTCTGATAACTCCTTTTCTCTGCTTAGATTCCACCTCCTTTTGTACAAAAAGACTGTGAGTGTTTTTATGTGTTTGTGGCGTCATTTACAGTTTTCTTTTGCATGAGTGAAATAGTCATCCTGTAGCCCTTGATTCAGATCTGTTGATTGTGATCATTAGAAGAGAGTTCATTCGCTGTTTGCAGATTGATTATACATTTACTTTTGCTTATTGGTTTGAATTTGTCTCTTTTAAGTGTCGAAACAAGTCTTTATTTCAAAAATCGTTAAGTGTTGTAATCTCTTCTACCCTCTCTCATTTCGAAAAAAGTAAACTTGTTTGTATTGATCATTTAAAAGCAAATTCAAAGTTGTACAAAAAGCTTTCTTTGTAGGCATTCATACTAAGAAAGCGGAAAACAAACACCTGCATTGTGCATTTACATTTGATAGTTTGCATGTTGGATTTAGGAAAAGTGCATTAGAGTGTGTTGATTGCTCTTTGAGAAAAGATGGTGCCTTTCTTTTCCCTTAGTAGCTAGGATTTTCAAAGTTGAAAAGATATAAAGCTTGCTTATCATCTTTAGACTCCATTTAGGAATTTGTATCATACATCTCGTGGTGAACCTTGAAAGTCAAACTTCTAAAAAGATCAACCTAAAATAAATTGAATGAACTTAACAACGCTTTGCAACATAACACACAACATAGAGGTCTAGGCTAGAGATGCGTTCCGGCGTCGTTAAGCCTGGTGACTGTCGATCTCGTGGATGGTGGGTGATTCCTCCTGAGGGACGATAGCGCTAGTACGGATTGTGCTCCCACGTACCGTCGCGTATATATTGGGAGACCCCTATAGGCATAAAACCTTTATCCTTGGGAAGCCATGTCGGCCGCCCTACTGATCGCAATGCACTAAACACAGCATTCAGGAAGATCGATCGCCCGTACCCTAAAAAGTATTCTGCGGTTTTGCGAAAAGTTTGGCACACCCTCTGCCCAGAACTCCAGAGCAGTTCCTTTTGGCCTTTTTTAGACTCTATAACGGAAAAAGTCCATCCGAGCATTTGTCACTTCGGGCTCGTTAAAACATCGAAGGAGACTAGAGTCATCTTTAGCTTTTTCTCAACTCTTTAAAATTGAAAAAGCAAGTTGTGTCTAAAAGCGTATAAAAAATTCATTTAATCGGAAACACTTTTTCCCCTTTGTATTTTGTTTGATCGAGTAATCCACAATCGTGGAAGAAAGTCAATTGAAACCCCGTCATTCGCGGAGGCTTACGAGTCAACCGTCTTTGTCTCCGGAATCGAAAACAGTACGGACAAAGCGAACTCGTTTAACCGGTTCGAAATCTCCTATCAAAGTTAGAACAAGTGTTCCAACCACATCTGAGATTCCGGTTACTCCAAACATTTCTGGAAACCCTGCCTCTATAGAAGAAGTTCAACAGCCACAGAGGGACAGTAACACTGATCCTAGTCTGGGAGCAAATACTTGCGTTACTGAACCAGTTCCATCTGTAACCGGTTTAGAGAGTCTTGCTCCTCAAACAACTGTCGTTGTCGATTCAACCCCTTCTTTGGCACCAGAAATATTTTACGGACCTGACGGTCTTCCTCTTCCACCGGGTCTGATTGTGATAGAGGAAATTGTAGAGGATCCGTAAGCAAGTACTCCAACCCATTTTGGAGTCAAGGTCACTCTATTTCCTTCATCAGAAGTTAGTCCACCGCAAGTGGAAGTTCCTGTAGAATCGCTAGGCAATCTATTGGATAGACTCAAAATGTCTGAACAACCGTCAACATCTAGGATTGTGTCGAACAACACAGCGACAGCAGAAGCCCCTGCCGTCACTCCGACAATGTTTGCCGGCATACCATCTGTCCCGACTAGCTCACAACCGCTAGAAGGAGTCCACCAAGGGATTATTTTGATAGTGTGGTATGTTCCAGTTTGTTCATCCGGAATAATATCCGGCAACGCTTATGTTGAGACTCACCAGATTGATCCATTTGGAGGTCAATTTGGGCAATCCAGTCCCCAAGGACAAACAATCCCCTTGAGTTCCGGATTGCTACCGTATGGGGGGCAGTATGCCCTTTCATTACCCCCTCCGGGAAGGTATCCATACGGGAGTTCACAACAGTATTCAGGTTATACTGGAATTACATCAAGTGGTTGGGTACCTATGCTACCTCAACAACCAAGGGTTGTATATTCTATGCAACAGTGTGTACCTATGTCGAACATCCCGACCACACCGGCTATTGTGACAGTGTCGCAAGTTCAAACGTTGCCTATTGTATGTCAACCTCAGATTTCTCAGGTTGTAATGCAACAGCCCCTTGACCCTGTGACACAACCACAATTGCTAACTGGTGGGGTGACACAGGTCCAAACGGGTACAATTACCCCACACCTTGGTCCAATGGTTAGCATAGCGCCACAAAACATGGCTTCACAACCGTGGCTGGTGCAATACCAACAACCACAATTCCAGCAAGTGTACCAAGGTTCTGAGCAGCAGATCTTTGCGAACAGTGGACAACCGTATATTCAAAATGGTCAAAACCAACCACTTTACAGTGGTCAAGTCCACCAACCGTATCAGTCATACCAACATCAATTACATTATGCTGGTATGCAAAGGCCCACTACTCAGGCGATCCCATCATACCCTGGGTATGCTTCACCTAACCTGAATCAACAGTTACCATTCGTGGCAACTTTAGAGTTACCCGATCTACACCAATTAACCAACGATCCGATTGCTTATGCCCCTTGGTGACCAGCGATTCCTCACAAACTTCCATCTGACATTCCTAAATTCAATGGAAATCCAGGTGAAGACCCATCGAATCACGTGATGACTTTTCATCTGTGGTGTTCATCAAACACCCTGAATGATGATTGGATAAGGCTTCGCCTTTTCCAGAGGACGTTAACGGGTCCAGCGGCAAAATGGTATATTGAATTACCTAGAGCCTCATTCGACAATTTTAGCTCCTTAGCCACGACTTTCTTAACCCATTTTCAATTACCGATAAGGTATGAAACGGAAACAGAAATATTAACCAACTTCAAGCAGACAACTGCCACTCATATATCCGATCATACACATGAGTGGCATCGTCGTCGTAGGATCGTGAAAACATACGTTCCCGATCAGCTGTTAGCTGAATGGTTTATAAAGTCGTTACTTCCTGCTATAACAGAAGATGTGGCAAAGGGGGGAGTCGTAACAGAGGAGCAAGTTATTGCTCGTGCACAATATCTAGACTTAGTTTATACTCAGTCTGGCATGCTCTACGACAAAATACCTGACGCCCCTAGATCGGAATTTTCAATTCCTCCTCCTCCTAAATCAAATAGTGACTCTCATGCTGGCGATGGCGTGATTGGCACGGAAAACGCGAAATCGACAAAGGTTTCATCTAAGAAAGCCCGTAAGAATTCGGATCAAAATGCAAAAGATGAAATTATTGCTTCAGAAGTAAATGCTGTATCAACTGATAAAGGCAAAGAAACCAATCAACCAGGAAGAAAGAAGAAGCAAAACAAAGGGAAGAAGAAGAAAGAGGGTGAGTCATCTCCCGGAAAAACTTCTTCAAACCCTCCTAGGAAAGGGAAACCAAAAATTCCATGCATGATATGTGACGAGGATCATTGGACAGCCGATTGTCCATACAAAGCTGAGCTTAGAAGGTTCTTCAAAAGTTCGCAAACCTCAGCTATGTTAACTGATCCGTTCCCAAACCCAGGTCAAAATCTGGTTGATAGTGGAAATGCTTCCCCGTCGCAAGTGCTCATATTGTCGGTTTCAAAACAGAAGAATGATGCTTTGATTTCGACAAGGAACAAAGATTACGGGAATCTGAAGCTATCGAATGACAAAGGTAAAGATCAACCAACTAGTTCGACAACAACTTCGACAAAAGTTGTACCGCCCATCATTCCTGAATTAACAATAAAACCGCCAAAGGGAGTAGTACACAAGTCGACATTTAACCCTTGCGCCAGAGCGACGCAGCATTATAACATAGTGGAAGATTTGGCCCAATCGCCATCCGCTATGTCGACTCTTGAAGTAATACAAAATTGCCCATCCCAAAGTCAAGCTTTGTTATCGGCTATTGGTGGGATTGATCCTAAGGATTCCAATCTTGTATCCTTCGATCACAAAGGATACGATCCTCGGTTACCAGCTCAACTAGCTTTCCTTATTCAAGTGAAAGCCCTCAACAAAATTGTTCACCCAACAATTATTGATGAGGGGGCATCTACATGTATTATGTTGATGAGTTACTGGAAAACTTTAGGATCTCCAACCTTGTCGCGATCTTCGACGACATTAAAATCATTCGACGGAAGGACATATACCCTGTGCGGTATCCTTAATAACTTGAAAGTTGAAATGGGAGGAAAAACAGTATAAATAGATGTTGAAGTCATCGATGGGAATCTGGACTACAACATCCTACTGGGAAGATCGTGGATATATGCCATGGCAGCTGTTGTGTCGACTTATTTTAGGAAGATCGCATTCCCTTTTCAAGGAGGGATTACGATCGTCGACCAGCAAGACTTCCTCCCTAATGGTTCACAAGTTACAGGAAGCATTCCCATGATCCATGGAAGCAACCAATCGCTTCAAGACATCGAAGTAGGCCTACTGAAAGACCCCACATTAATGGGAACTTTCGCACTTCCGCCTCCATTCTATATAGGAGAAGTAGCATTCGTGAGAGCCTGCAACATGATATCTTCCACGAAGATCTCAGAAGACGATGTCAAAATGGATCATGCAATGGTTTTGCCCCCAAGCCCCATTGAAATATTGTAGCAATCAATGTTTCGAGCATGGGAGGCGAAACCAAATCAATGCTCATCAAGCATTTGGGTAGATAGGTCTAGAGAATATGGTACCCCGTTAGATCCTTGGTCGAAAGTACATGGGGCTGACGAAGGAATCCTACAATCAATGTTGACTGAGGGGCACCATGGAATGATTGCCACCATCGTTCCCTTCTTCCGGAATATGAAGAAGATACTCATCATGACCTTTGCCACCCTTCAGTTTTTGAATTCCTATCAAATACTGTAAATACTGTGGATTCTGAGCGAAACTTATCCAATATTGAAGAGACTATAGCCATAAATATCTCGACTAAAACAAATGTTGTAGAGAATATTTATGTCGGCAAAGGATGTTCTTCTTCAGAACTGGAAATATATAACTCTCTTTTTCGCGAATTCAGAGATGTCTTTGCTTGGTCATATGATGAAATGCCAGGCATTGACTCGAGTATCATTGAACATGAAATTAAAATGTATCCTGATGTCAAACCAGTAAGACAACGGGTTCGGCAGGTGCACCCCAAGAAAGCCGCTGCCATTAAAACAGAAGTTGAAAAGCTCCTCCATGCTGGCTTCATCTACCCAGTTCCTCTAACCGATTGGGTATCGAATATTGTCCCTGTTATGAAGAAACAAGGGACAATTAGAGTGTGTGTCGATTATAGGGATGTAAACCAAGCTTGTCCGAAGGACAACTACCCTACACCCTTCATCAACCAGATAATTGACGAATGTGCCAGATGTGAAATCTTTTCATTTATGGATGGATTTTCCGGGTATAATCAAATAAATATCCGCCCACAGGACCAGTCAAAGACTGCATTCATCTGTCCGTGGGGCACATTCGCTTATCGAAAATTACCCTTTGGTTTAAAGAACGCAGGGGCGACGTTTCAGAGGGCAATGAATTATGCCTTCCATGACATCAAGAACATCGTTCAACCTTATCTCGATGACCTTCCGGCTCATTCGCGAAAGCGGACTGATCATCTGCAGCATTTAACAGCGATATTTCTACATTGCCGACACTACAAGATAAGACTCAATCCGCACAAATGTGTGTTTTGCGTCAGTTCTGGTCGCTTACTTGGCTTTGTAGTCTCTAAGGATGGGATTCATCTCGACCCTTGCAAGGTTCAGGCAATCATTAATTTTCCCCCACCTTCAAATTTGCTTCAGATTCAGAAACTCCAAGGGAAAGCAAACTTTCTGAGAAGGTTCATTCCAAATTACGCAGAATTTTCTAAACGTTATACTCATCTTTTGAAAAAGGATGTACCTTTCCTATGGGATCAGGTGGCGCAAGCTTCCTTTGATGCTCTGAAAGAATATCTAGTAAAAGCATCATTAATGTATGCCCCGGACTATCAAAGAGATTTTAACCTGTATCTGGCTGCAGCGGATACGACCATTGCGATGGTTTTAGTTCAAGAAGTCGATGGAATTCAACATCCTATATATTATTTAAGTAAAAACTTGAATGATACGGAAAGTAAATATTCTTATGTTGAAAAGCTAGCACTCGCTGCTGTTCAAGCGATACAAAGATTTCGACATTATGTCCTCTTTCGGAAAACTACCATTCTATCAGATTGCAACCCCATGACTTATATATTGTCGCGATAGTTGCCGGGGGGGAAATATTCAAAATGGATAGCGATCCTTCAAGAGTTTGATCTGGAATTTGTAAAATCCAAATCAAAGAAAGCTTTGGTTTTCGCAGAATTATTGTGCGATCTCCCATCGTCGTCCAACGATGAAACATCAGAAGAGTCAATCATGGACGAAAGTTTGTTTCTGATATCTGCAAGCAATGAGTGGTATGGGGATATAATAATTTATCTCCAAACCCAAAAATTCAGGCCTGACACCTCTCACTCAGAACAGAGACGTATACGATAGCAAGTGAAAGACTACATGATCGTCGGTGATACGCTTTACCATCATGGTATCGATACAGTTCTGAGGAGGTGCCTCACCCATGAAGAGGCCGAAAAAGCCCTGAATGAGTGTCATTCAGGCGCGTGTGGGGGGCATCAATCTGGATATGCTACAGCACAAAAAATCTTATGAGCAGGATACTTCTGGCCAACCATGTTCAAAGATTGCATAACCGCAGTTAGAAGTTGCCATGCTTGTCAAATTTTTGATAACAAAACCAGAAGACCGCCCGCACCTTTACAGCCAATAGTTGTTGTTGGGCCTTTCACCAAATGAGCCATCGATTTCATGACATGTAACCCCACCTCGACCGGGGGGCATGGTTATATTATAGTCGCTGTTGACTATTTTACCAAATGGGCCGAGGTGATGCCTACATTAGATAACACTGGTGAAACAGCTGCCCTTTTTCAATCATGTAGTCGCCAGGTTCGGCGTACCACAGGCCATAGTTACAGATCATGGGTTGCATTTTCGCAATCACATGATGGTTGAATTAGCTGCTAAGCTAGGGATATCTCACGACAGCTCTACCCCGTATTATCCGCAAGCCAACAGACAAGTTGAAGCAATCAACAAGGTCCTGAAGCGTATGTTGCAAAGGATGATCGGGGTTCACAAAAAAAGGTGGCACCTAATCCTGTACTCAGCCTTGTGGGCTTACCGAACATCGGTAAAGAACGCGACCGGGTTCACACCTTTCCAACTGGTGTATGGCCTGGAAGCAGTCTTGCGAATCCAGTGTGAAATCTCGTCTCTTAAACTCGCAATTGATCTCCTCCCTGGAACTTCGGAAGAAGAGGCTCGTTTCTTGGAATTAATCCAATTGGATGAAACCTGTCGTGATGCCGCTTTGGCTAACGAAGCCCATAAGGAACGAGTCAAGGCGCAGTTCGACAAAAATGTCAAACCCCGTGTCTTCTCAGAAGGTGACTTGGTCTTGCTTTATGACCAAGAATTCGATAAATTGGGAGCAGGTAAATTTAATTCTTTATAGATGGGCCCCTATATTGTTAAATGAGTGTTAGCAAAAGGAGCCTACGAGTTAATGGATTATGACGGAATTCCACTGGCGCAACCTCGTAATGGGTTGTACCTCAAGCGTTACTATGTTTGAATAGTAACCTGTATGCTTTTGTTGTATTTTGTTTTCGCTAAAGTGTTTGTTTTGGTCGAGTGATCCACCTTTTTACATTTATTGCAGATGTCAAACCTTCTTCAGACATGTGTTGGATATGCCGACGGAGCGAGTCGTAGTTCGCGGAACCTATCCTCCGCAGCCTGGGCCATTTTTGATCCAAGCGGTGAGTTAGTAAGTTTTAGAGGTGTATGTATTGGGCAATCAACGAATAACATCGCTGAGTATAGCGCGTTGATAGAACTACTCTCTGATGCCATCACCCATGGTATACGCCGACTAATCGTCAGGCTAGACTCACAACTCGTAATACTACAACTCAATGGTATATATTCCGTTCGCAATCCCGCTATTTATCGCATGTTCCTAAGGGTTAAGATTTTGGAAAGACAATTTGATTCAATTCAATACCAGCATATTTCCAGAAACTTAAACACATTAACCGTCTCATTAGAAAACTATGTGTTAGATAGACATTTGCGACATTTATAAAAAGAGACACATCATCATTGTTGTACATATGGGTCATGTAACTCAACCAGAATAAAACTCGAAAATCAAAATATATATATAAGCTGTTTATCGTTCATACATAATGTTCTGTAACCAAGACATAAATCGGTCATATGACCCAAAAACTCAAAAATGCTAGGGGGCACCCTAGCCTAGTGATGCTCATGATAGCACGTCACGACCTGTGCAATCATGTGCAAGAGACGAGTCCATCGTCTAGGCACGCCAGTAGTATGTCGCTGCAACTGTAAAGGTAACTCATCAATCCTCACATCGGGAATGCCGAGAGTAAGGCTCTCAACCTACTCCTGCACAGCTGTAAGGGTCTCGACTACATCAAGGTCGCGGAGGATAACTCTCCCAGCAGTCTCCCCTGCTGGGGCAACAACTAGCGCTCTCGGGCGAACTGCTGGATGAACAAGGCCAACATCTGCATGCACACATGAGTTTGATTAAAGTCTTGATAGAATAAAGCACAAGGAAATTATAAATAAGAACAGTAAACAGTAATATGGTCGAAGATTTTACCAATAGCGCCCCACTGTTCGCCATCCAGCAGTACCAAGTCCGGATCACCTCGGAAATCCATACCAACATATGGATACTCGGAATAGACCATCTCCTGACGCTCGAACCACCTGAAGAAGGTATTAGTGAAAGAAATCTGAGATTGACCAGCATGCCTAGACATGTGATCAACCCATCTCTGCACGCGTGGCTTGGTAGGAGAAGGCAAGTCGAGTGCAATATACTGAGGCTGCATCAGTGGTATTTTGTCCAAGGCAAAGGCAGTTAGAAGAGAACCAAATCCAAATTTCTTCAGCTTCCCGTCCTTTACCTTGTTCAACTGACTTTTCATCTGAAGAAGTACTGCATCACACCAGTTGAATACTTTCGGTTGGAGACACTCCAAGGCGTGCTGCACATAAGATCTGTTGGCAACATGTAGAGATGCGCTACCGGCCATCCTACCAATAGTATACAGAATGGACCTGAGAGACCTGTCAGTAATATCACGGATAACAACCTTGCCGTCTCTGCTCGGCTGGGATCCCTCCCTACAATACTGGCGGACATAATCTCTCACGGAGTCATTCCCTCGGGCCGAACCAGACAAATAAATGGGGGCACCCCACCTCGACAAACCAGTCAAGAAGTAAATTTCTACCACGGTCAAAGGGATGGATTTGCTCCTGATCTGAAATACTTGGTTAATAGGATCCCAAGCATCAAGCATATACTGCAGTAAAGAGATCTGTGCTCTCATACTAGAGATGCGGAAGAACTTCAGCAGGCCACAGTTCCGCAACGCGTTCACCGTGATAGGGTAATGGAGGGCAATCATGTCCTCTTCTTCATGTTCTTGTTCTTGCCATGTGAGGGTCATTTTGCTCAAAAGTACCTGCAAAACAAACAAGAGAAAGAGTAAGATCCTGGATTTGATGAAAAAATGGCAAAATTTCATCGAAAACTGTGCAATAGAACTGCTTTTCTATGATCAACGCAACTGGCTAGTGTCCCACCTGCATTGAAGGTCAAATTGCCTTCATGCAGCTTGACATTTAACGTAGGTTTCGAATGGACTGCCTGCGTTGATGGCAGAGTGCCCTAGAAAAACCCCAGGGGCTCATGGGAATAGGAAAACAGGCACAGAATGGAAAAAGGAAACCATGAACAGAAAGAGCTAGAGTTTAGCTCCTACCTGGTCCAGACGGCGCTGAAAATCGTCCGCAGAATCTCTCGGAATCAACTGGTGAAAATCAAGGGGGAAGAGGCACCTCCAAAGCTCCAACAAACCAAGTTCAAATGAAATGGTAGAATGAGAGGTAAAAACACTTTTTAATTGCTTTTTACGTAGTTGAAAGCGAAATATTAGGGTTCTATTCTCATTTCCATGCAAATGTTATTCATTTCTAACTAGTTTGATGCAGCAATTGAGGATACAGTACTATCTTTGAAAAGGGCAAAGCTAGTCATGTTAAAAATAAAAAATTTGACCATATAATGTCGAGAAGTTTTAGCACAAAGTTCATGATCGTTAAAAAATAAACACAAGATCCGAGCAGTTTTAGCACATAGTTCATGCTCGTTAAAAAATAAACATAAGTTCGAGCAAATGTTTCCACCCGCGTTTAAGCTCGTTAAAAAATGAACTATCCCGGTAAATAACCACTGTGAATGTAATATCATCAACCGTTAAAGCCTTGGTCTTATTTGCACCGTCACCTCCACTTTTCCATTGGCCGATCGTTCACCTCCATATGATTGTTTACCCATTTTTGAGGAACAGCTGCGAAGAGTGATTTCACCTAGCCATCCTTGTGACACTGCCGTGATTGGAAAATTCCAACCTGTACCTGGAATCAACTGCTAACCCTGTTTATCACTCGTTCCTCAAAAGATGAGTCTTCTTTAAGCTCTTTTCCACTGACTCGTAAAATATGAAAAGATTGCCGAGTCCTTGGCCTTCCAGCTCGTTAAAGGGACAGGAAGAGCTATCCCTCCTCTAGATTTTAATCTTTTTGGACCTGAGGGATTATTGCACAAAAAGATCGAGCGCTTGTTTTGTTCGGCTCGTTAAAAATATCGAAAACTCATCCCTTCTGTATTGTTTTATACTTTTTCGGACTTAAGGGATTAGATGATGAAAAAGGACTTTTGGAGTTAACTTTATGTACCTTAGGGAATTTAGACTTCTGTGATCCATAACATTGTTTAGTAATCTTCGGCAAAATCACATAATCAATCTTTTGTCGACGCGTTTCGAACCAACCAGTGTGGTTCATCGTCAGGACAAGTTGAAGAACTAATCTGGCTAAGCTTGATTAAATAGAGTGTGCAGAGACCCCAACGGTTATATTGCAACGACTAATTTTGGCTTAGTCAAACTAATAATTTTATTATTAACCGAAACCTACTATTATTAGTTAATTGAATATAATAAATACAATGTTTAAATATAATGGTCATTATATTTATTAAAAACCTATATTTATTATTATTCTTAAATTAATTAATTCCAAATAAATAGTATTAAAATACTATTAATCTTTAGAATTTAGTTACAATGGTAATTGCGTATTTATTTAATAATTTTTTTATTTTTTTTTATACCTAAGGATCCAAAGGTAAATATATAATGGTTAATAAATTATGGTAAATTAATAATGGTAAACTACATATAATGGTCATTAATAAATTATATTATTATTCCCAAATTATTTAACTCTAAATAAATGGTAATAAATTACTATTGTTTTTAGAATCAAGTTATAATAGGTAAAAGTTTAAATCCAAAAAATCATTTTAATTTAAAAATTTTTAATTGTAAAGGCCCATTCGAAATTAAAATAATAAGTACTAACCAATAATCTATATTTTCTTAATAATTTATAGTTCTAATATTATTAAAAAACAATAAATAGTATTCTAGTTAAATCATTAATATTCCTAGAATGTAGTTACCTAAGGTAAATGCCATAATTAACATACATGTTTATTAATAATAGTATATTCATTAACCTAATGTTATGGTATATCATATACTTTTCAAATAACTTCTTGTTTATCAATTAACCTTAAGGGTCATTAGTTAAAATTGGATTACCTCTTATCATTAATTTATATTCAATAATAATTATTTACTAAAATTTTTATTAAAAATTAATTATGTTACTAGTTAATAATCTTATCTCTTATAAGGTTTAGAAAGGAAGGCCTTTATTAACTCAATATAAGGAAATCAGTTAAAAGTAAAAATCAATGAAACAATCTAAAAAATACCCCTTGGAATAAGGTTAATACTAACATACTAAAACCTCAAGCACTCCAGATTAATAAGGCAACCCGCCAAAACCAGAACTTGAGGAGAGAGAAGACAGAAACCCTAAGAAGGAACAAAGAGGGAAGGGTGGAGGCTAGGAAGACAAGGCTGGGACCCAGCAACTGCTAATCTTCCAGCCATCATCCCTATTAAGATTGTTCGGCCTTTTCTCAATCTCCAGGGCCTCTCTAAATTTACGATGGTGAAACTGCGCAACTTTGGCAATGACATGAGCATCTTCTATACAAACATGATGCATAGTCTTCCCCGCATGCTCAGCCAGGGCTGAGGACTTGGTCCTACCATGTCTTAAGTCAGCCGAATGCTCACTGATCCGTTGATTGATAGAGCGACCAGTCTCACCAATATAAGGGGTCCCACAGGAACAGGGAATGACATAGATGCCTTTCATGTCCTTAGGGTCAATAGGGTCTTTTCAGACTCTCTAAAAATGAAAAGGACCGAGTTATCCTTGTCGTTAGACTCGTTAAAATCATTAAATAGCGACAAACTTGTCTTTAGACGAGAACGAGTTTCACTATCGCTAGGCTCCTTAAAACATAGTGGTGGGCTTGCCCGAAGGGCAGGTTATAGAACAAGCATATGTTATCCTCCTCAACCTTGACAAAAATAAAGAGGTACTAGTCAGCAATGACTGGGGAAAAATTGGGAGAAACTAAAGAAAACTTTGATGGTAGCAAGTCGCTCTTGAACATGACACTTTTCCTCCGTACTGCAATCGGGTTGGGTTGTTTCATTCACCGGTCACATCCATGGTCTCGCCATACCATCCATATTTGGGATAATGCTACCAATCCATCGCGTCAGTTTCGCCATATGTTCAAGAGAAGTCGTTCAAAAAGTCAACCGTGTCCCATCCACTGCCATAAATTATCCTTCATCCTTTCATGACCGCCACCCTGAATCATATGTCACATATCGTTTTCACCTCCATTAAAATCATTAGCTCCGTTCTGTGTCACTGATGTGGGATTCATTAAGGCCCTCCTGTGACGGATCGCTTCTTGTCAACATCAGCTCATTATCCAAGAAGTTGATCTAGGAACAACCCCTTCAGTACTTTGAAGCTTGCATGCCTCAATGGCAGGTTTCTCACTTCTGGTGACAGGTATACATCAATGACCTTCGACCGAAATATTTTGCGTGGTGTTCAACACCAAGTCCTTTATTCACACCACGTGAATTGTACTACAGTACCTTGAGGGTCATTATCACTATCGGTGATTCCTCTCGCGCTTGTTAACGGTTTACATCATTGACCGGTAATCAAGCGATGTCTTTCCATGTTCGACTTCAGAACATTTCTCACATGGATCGACTTGTACTTAGAGTGAAGATCGAACAAGTTTGAAGACCCCGGATCTAGTTTCATCCATCCGGGCTGCGATATATATTCAGGAAAGATAAAAACATTGACATGTACATCATTGCAGCAGATAATCATCCTACTCAAAGGATGATAATTTCATCAAAATTATCAGTCTACCACCAGACGATTGTATGTTCTTTGTACAGAAAAATGAATTTATAAAGCTGAGCATGGGAATGCCCACCTCAGCTAGATCATGAAAGCAGTATGAAAAATAATGTATTGTATTGTATCTTATTACAGGTCTCCTCTCAGCATTGGATGAACTTCGGATCCCCCTGATAAAGCATTTCGCCCGATAAACAAACTCATACTTTAGGGGGCAACTGTTATAGACATTTTTGTGCCTTACAACATTGAGCATGAAATGTCCATAATCTAAGGGATCCAAAGTCCCTAAACATGTTGTTCCTAACCCTAGAGGAACAAGGCTAACAAACCACAACAATTCACAGAAGTTCTCCAGCAGAAACTGCTCAAAAAAAGTCAATTCAGGATCATTTCAGTGGCTACATTAGCTGTTTGCGCTAAATGTCAAAGCCAACACTAGCTACCTGCGTTGAATGTCAACTAGAACACTGGCTACCTGCGCTGAACGAGAATGGACAAGTGGCAGGCTCATTTCTGAAGGTGTCAAAACCTAGGAAGCTTCCAAAATGACACTTGCCTTAGGGAATTCGACTGGTGATGAGTAAGAGGTTCGAAATCTCCAAGTGGAAGCAAGAACCTCCAAGTGGACTCAAGAACTGACAGAGGGAGAGGACACTAGTCAGATCTCAAGCTGACTCATGCTCTCTCCAAACATCTATATATGGATCTCTCCTCCATGAGATCTAACAGGCTGGAATTTTGTTATTGCAAAGAATTGTTGTTGGTTTGAGACTGGAATCATTGGGTGCTTAATGCTTTGAAAGGGGTGAAGATAGGAATTCCATTTGCTGGGAAGGAGATGCTGGATTGGAGCCCTCTGGGTTGTATCTCTTCCTGAACCTTGTTATTCATCAATAAAGCTATCTTGGTTTCTCCTATATTCTGATGTATTCTTGATGTATGATTGCATTAGTGTATTTGGTTTATTTCTAATCCTAAACTAGTTATGAATGTGAATATCTATCTTTTTGTAGTGTTCTTCTCTTGTCGCAAGTAGCTGTTCTCTTGTCACAAGAAGCTGTTCTCTTGTGATCTTGCAGGAAGTTGAAGCTGGATAAGCAAGAAGGCAAGTAGCTATGAACTCCCAAAGAGAAGAGAGACCGGATCGAGGGACAAACGGAAGACACCGGTAAGTCTATTGATCTCTCTTCTTTCACATTTCATAAAGGAAGAAACCAGAATAGTTGTACTCGTTTGCTGCTAAGGCACTGTCACACCTTAGCTGGATAGCATCGTCCAGCATAGGCATTTTTCCCCACAACACGTATCTTATCAAAGTTGACATTTCAAGAAAAATTTTGGAAACAAAGTTCCACAAGGATTTTAGGGTTTAGGAAGCTCCTTTACAAGTAAAATTCCCTAATCCCAACCTTCAAATGCCTATTCCACTATCTTAGAGAACTTCGTACCTTGCTTAAGAAGCAAGTCCCACTCTTGAGTCCCTCTTAGGAAAGGGTCACTAAGACACTTCACATCCATTTTAGTTGATCTATCCTTCATAATTGATTCTCTATATCCTCCCATTGGTGAAAGTTCATAAAGAGTAGGAAGCTTTAGTTGTGGTGACAATGGGCTTTAGCTTTCATTGTTTCCCCCTACCTAGAAAGTGCCCCTCTAGGGACCCTTGCTAGTTTGAGCAGTAATAGTCCCATGTGGTCCCATACCTTTGAAAAGTAAACTCTTCAAAAACCATTTGGGAAACCAGGTTCAACAAGGATTTTAGGGTTTTGGAAGCTCCTTTACAAATCACACTTCTTAAACCTAGCTCTTAAATCCTCATCCTTTTCTCCTAGAAAGCTTTGTACCTTGCTTAAGAAGCAAGCAAGTCTCATTCTTGAGCCTCCCTTAGGAAAGGGTACCCGAGATCACTTCGCACCCATTTTAGTTGATCTATCCTTTATAAGTGATTCTCTACATATCGGGTCTCCTCCCATCGGTGAAAGTTTGTAAAGAGTAGGAAGCTTTAGTTGTGGTGATAGTGGGCTTTAGCTTCATTGTTCCTCTTGACCTAGCAAGTGCCCCTCTAGGACCCTCTGCTAGTTTGAGTGGTAACAAGCCTATTTTTTCACCTTATCCCTTGTACTTGATAGATTCTTTAGGCGACCAACTAAATGGAAGCTACCCTAGTGGTAAAAGTCCACAAAAGAGCAGGATGTAGTGGTTATGGTGACAATGGGCCACACTTCATATTTTTGTCCCTTGGTCTAGCTCTTGTTTTGTGAGCTAGCCTCACAAAGCCTACTAGATTTTGAGGCAACACTGCCCAGTGAAACTCTCCAACAATGCTCTACTCCAAATAACCTCCTATCCATACATGAAATCTAGAAGATTCCAAAATCTATGCTCCAAAACCATGTTATATTTTCTAGAACATGGTATACAAATTCCACACTAAAAGAATTCCTAGGAATATCTAGATTGCTAAAAAATGTATGAGGGTAATTTTGAGGTCTAAAATGTGTCTCCTAAGGAAAATATAAAATAATAGTTAAAATAATCAAATAAGAGATGATTTTTTTAAAGGAAAATAACAAAACTATTTTTTATTGTATTTTGAGTTTATCTCCTTATAGTTACTCAAATGTCAAGTGTAGACAGTTGTTAGATGTGGAATTAACTTTTGCATCCAACGAGTACCCACTATGCATACTTTTGAATAAACCCACATCAAAAAATAAATAAAAATACATGAAAAAAGTGTGCATACTTCGAGTAGATCCACACAAAATTTTGAAAAAACATGTTTTTTCAAGTATTTTCAATTGTCTTTTCAATATATGTCTACTAAAAAGTATGCAATGTGGATACTCGTTGATGTGAAATTTAATTCCACATCCAAAGGTTACTTACACTTGGCATTTATGCAAATATTATAGATTAACGTATCTTGGATATTCTTCTATGGGGGTGGGCACATGTGTCATATATCTAGGTGTTTTAGTTAGTACAACTACACACTTAGAAAATCCATACAAGATCGATTTTCATGCATCATGATGGTTTGTAGATAAGGGCATAGTAATAGAGAAGACTAGAGGTTGCTCCACTACTTTTGTAAGTTCCCAACGTTGAGGATGCATGTGTAGCCATAAATAGGAAGGGATAATATTATCCTCAGTTATTTTCATTTTTTGATGATTTGCATATGATTTCTAAGTTAAGTAAAAAAGGCACGAGAAGTTTCATATGTTAGCTTCAATTTTATTAAACAATTTTCTTATTTTTTGCTTATTTAAGTAAGGCACATGCATGTATTTAAGGGCACACATTTCTAGGAAGATACATGCTTGCATGCCATAGATTATCTCTAGTTGAGGCATTGTTGTGCATGTGTCCATATCCATGTACCTACTCTTCATTCTAGTCTAAAAAGGAGAAGGTGGGCATATAGGTTAATTCATTCAATTCAACAATGAGTTGTAAATTAACCTTTTGCTTTTTCCCATTGAAGATTTCAATTCATAATTTAAAAGGAAGTGGTAATATATTTTGACAATCCACCAACTGATTTCCTATTATATTTTTTTTGCAATATGTATTAGAGTTGTAGTTTTGACTAGTTTTTTTTTCATTAGGTGAATTTTGACGTAAAAAATGGGTGTCAAAGCAAAAAATGTATTAACATAATCAACTTTATAAGAACCAGTAAGATTCAAGATGATGATGTCATCCTTAGGGGTATATAATTTTGGAGGGAAAAGAATAAAACTACTTTTTTCAATTGTATTTTCGACTTATTTCCTTACAGATTTACTCAAATGTCAAGTGTATGCACATGTTGGATGCAGAATTAAATTTTTCATCCAATGAGTAACCACAAAACATGCTTTTAAGTAGACCCACATCAGAAAAAGTTGAAAATACATGAAAAATGTGTTGAAAGAAAGGATTTTAAAAACAAATGTAGTCGCTATTGAGAAACACAACGATCAATTTTACTAGCATAAAGGTGGAAGAGACATTCAAGATGAGGATGTGGTCATGAGATCATTTGCCCTTTTCCTAGAAGACAATACTAAACTTGGCACTTATATTTTCCTTTATGGGGAGTTAAGAAATGGGACCTGTTGTCGCACAAAGTGTCTAGGCACCGTGACAACGCTTAGAGTAAGGGTTGTCACTCTAATCCTTACTCACTTTGTTTAGATTCTCTCCTAGACAAGTCAAAGGGGGTAGTCCCTAGGATGAATGAATGAACATAGCCTGTGGAACATAGGCTCTAGGAGACTTAAATATGAACAACTTGATGAACGTGAAACAAGTCTTGGTTAAGTGAGATGGATAGATCTAACAATTAAGTCAAGTAAGACACAACCACCAGATAGAAATTATTTTTAGACCAGTGCCTTAATGAACAATGTTGTGTATAGATTGTATCACTTGCATAAAAAGTTTTCAAGTAATAGATAAGCAATGTTGTAAGATGAAAATGAGATAATATTAAAATATGAGCAATGATATATAATTTTCAAGAGAAAAGGGAAAATTGTACTTGTTTCAAAGAGAAGTGCTCAATAAAGATGACAATATCAAAGACAAATGAGCGATATGATTAAAAGATAAGTACAAGAGAAATATTTTAACTTTGCAAGTGAAATAAATATGCTTACAATTTAACAATATGCCCAAGATAGATGCTTAGATGTTAGAGCAAATCCACAATACCTTTAGATAAAAGTGCGATAATTAGATGATCTTACTTATTTAGACAGGGGAATAAGCAAAGTTTTGTAGAAGTAGCACACTTACATGATAGCAGATGAGGTTGCTAAGGTAACTACTTAGATTTAGCAATGTAGACAACATTCACTCAACAACGTTTAGATGAAAGTAGAAATGTAAACCAAATTTAGATTGCAAATCTCAGTTGGTTAGTTAATTTAACAAGATGCAATCAAACACAATTTCAAAGTATCACTGATAATCTTATAATGCTTACTTATTCTTCTAAACAAGATGCAGAAAAGAGGGCAATCTTTGGATTAGAAACAATATGTGATTGAGATGAAATCAAGCTTTGAGTGATCCAATTACCAAATTTCCTCTTAAATGAAACAATGCCAAGGCCTAAATGACAATGATATTATTATAATGCTCCTTTTTTCTTGGATAGTTAGGACCAATAAAGGTTTTATAAGCAACACTTAAATGAGGTGGCTTACAAGGAGCAGAAATGAGAAACATCACTTTAGATTAGTAACAATCTTCGAATGAATTTTTCAAAGGAGATCAAGTATTATTATGAGCAAGGGACTAGTTTTCAGTGATCTGCCACAGATTACAAGGCCTTTCTTTAGAGAATGAGCTTTAACCTTTTTAAGTGCTTACAATTATGCTTTTTTTAGAATGTATTTGTTAGGCACAAATGCTTAAGACAGATCAGGTTGTTAACAAATGCTTCATGTAACTGTTGTGCAACAAGAACTAAACCACAAGGTTGGAACCTTGACAAGATGCCTCAAACTCAGTTAGTGCAATTCACTAAAAAATACTTCAGAATTTTCTCATGATTACTATGTAGTATTCTTAATGTTTTGAGGTTTAGTTTTTTTTTGGATTGAGATCTGAAAATGAAGCTCTCAATTTAGACTTACTTGTCAGTGTGCCTTTGATGATAGGTGTGCCAATGAAGGCACCAGATCAAGCTATTTCAGGCCACCAAAAAAGTTGGGAAAAAATCCTTTAAGAACCAAATATGCCTGGTGACTAGTATATTAAGTGGCCAAACAGAAATGAGAAAGACCAAGCCGCCAAATTAGTAGTGTAATCCTTCAGAAAAGCAACGCTGCCAAAATATTATGTGATTGCTTACTCCAATGATTTGGAAATAAATTCAAGCCACCAGATCACTGATTCTGAGGCTGGTGGCTTCCAGAACTTGTTACAGATCAGGTATGTGGATTCCTTGCAATGATGGCTTGGGAACCTGCAAAACAATCTTGATCAGACAGGCAACCTTATAAAAATATGCAAGGACCTTTATACCTCAAACCCTTCCAAATTTATATGTAATATCTGCAACACAAGCAAAGGGTTTTATGACAAATTTATGCAAACGAAATGAATCTCTTTAAGTCTGCAGTTCTGATTAAAATGCCTTCATAAGTTGCTTCAAATTATCAATTCTAAGCCCAGAAATGCGTGACCAAAACTCTAAATTAGATGACTGCAAAATCGCCCAGGATCGACATATAGATCAGAGACAAAAAATTTGATATCATTGAGAAGCTTGCGGCTAGGGTAAAAGAGCTCCAATAGACTACGACACCTTCAAAAGGTATGTAACTTTTGAGTAATGTTAATAGGGCTCGCCAACTGCAAAAGAAAAACTGGTCAAGTTTCAAAAAAAAAAAACTAACACCATAAATGTTAATTTTCAAATCCTCATGGTAACCCCTTCAAACATATTCAAATTTATTTTCAACATAAAATGTTCCTATTGAGGTTGCAAATCAATGATTTAATGCCCAAATGAGTTTGCGGCTTCACCAAAATTTCTTCCAAGCCTTCAAATTTGCAGAATTTAAAAAAACATTGAACCTGCAGTCCTAAGTTGCATGAAATAGAGAAATGGGTACGAGTTTCCAAAAAAGGCACGGGAACGAAATGTGACCCCCCCAAATTTTGGAAATGGGGAAATGCGAATATATATATATATATATATATATATATATATATATATATCTATATATATATATATATATATATATATATATATATATATATATATAGATATATGGACATTTAAGAAATATGTGCAATCATAAAGCATATATGATACATTCTAATTTATTACATTATAATAAAATTGTCAATTGTAAATGCATAAACTATGTCTCTAAATTTACATCACATTTACTCATGAATGATCTCATAATGAAAATAGAAATATCCAAAATCAGCCACAAGAAATTTCTAATTTCTTGTCGCATGCTTGATTGGAAAATTAAGCACAAAAAAATTAGAAGACAAAATAATAGAAAAAAATAATTAAAAAATTCAAAGTACATGTGGAAATGATGTCATACGGCCCAGAAATGTGTTTCCCACCATACTTGCCACGTTTTCACCTCGAGAAACGTCCCAGTATGACCAGAAACACATTTCTAGGCTGTACCGTACGTGTTTTTGAGATTCGTTTCCGTTTTCGTACGGAAACTCCTCCCCTGCCCACATTTCCTTCAACTTAGGTGTAGACCCCCCCAAAAATTGAAAATCTATCCACAACTTCACCATTCATAAAATTAATGTCGATATCCACGACTTCATCTAAAGAAGAAAACAATCACGAATATATGGAAAGTATTATTTACCAAATCAAAAAAAAAAAATCAAAATATTTACAATTATTAAAATTTGAAATAAAATATTTACAAAATAAAATAAAATAAAAGAAAGAGCAAGAAATTATATATACAAGAAAGAATTTTAAAATGCAATGGATTAGTGAAATAATACAAGGTGAAAGGTTAGTATATATAGATACAAATTAGAGAAACTATTTTTAAGTTTTGAATGTGAGATAAAAAATAATAATAATAATAAATAAATAAATAAAACTTAAAAAAAATAAAAGTTACATCTAAGTAAAAAAATTAAACTACAAAAAATTAAAACTTAAATCAAAACAATATTTACAATTTTGAAATCTAAAAATTATCTACAAAATAAATAAATAATTACGAGCATGCTTAAAACCCCAAATCATAAAAACAAAATCCAAATGTTAGAAATTCGAAAATAAATGTCAAATCTATAGAAATAAATTACAGATCTATCAGATTTGAGAAGTATGAGCCTGACTCCACTCTTAGATCTGTAGATCTAAGGGCTCTTTCTAGCGAGATCTATCAATTTTGCACAAATTATAAAAGATATTTAAATTTTTAGAAATGTACTAGCCCAAAAGCACCCCGCAGAAAAAGAATTTATCGTTAGATAAATCCTAGAGCTTATATGAGGTAGGCTCTTGAGAAAATATATGCTGAGAGTTGGTTGGTCCAACTGAGGACTATCCCCAAATGCTCAACGAAAACCTGAGAAATCTCCTACAAACACTAGATCAACCATCAAACCAAGTAGAGAAATAGAACAACAATAAAATTCAAAAGAAATCGAGATACCTTCTAGTTCAATCAAAATTAAAAATGTTACCCTAGATCCAACAAACTGAATAAGATACATGTATTCAAATTATTCTAAGAGAGTTATTGATTGATAGTTTTCACATAATATTAAGTAGAAATTAAAACATTGTTACCATAGATTCATGAAGGGGAATACTAGCGCAAGTTGAAACCCCAAAGACTTTTGCATTAATTCCAGAAAATAGTATACAAGAGAGCTTGAAAGCTTAGTACATGATTCAAAGATTGGATGGATCGACTAACAAATGACCTCATATTTAAAGATAAATCCTCCAACAGATAGTTCAAGTGATCCTCGTCAAAGCAATCTCGACCATTGATGAAGATTAAAAGTTATTTTAGTCTCATCCGTTGAGATATTTAAATATTGAGGAAATTTGAAATTTTTATTTAAATGTATTTTAATTCTATTTTTGAGTTTATTTCTCTAAAAAATTGACTTTGACTTAATCCCAGGGATCAAAGGTTTAAAATTTAGCAAAATAATTAATTTACCTTAGTCCCGGGAACTTTTAAAATTTATTTTTTTAGGACCGACAAATTTTGCCTTTGGAGAATTTAAATTTACCTAGGATCTAGAATTAATTAAATTTTTGAATGAGGATTTTAATTAATTTTTTGCAAAAAAATTACATTATGATTTTCATATTTTTTACATCATAAGGGGGAAAATGCATTTGTAATAAACCCTCACAGACTACCCATTTTTGTGTCACAAATATAATACAACATACCAAGCAATTTGTAATAAAATAACCTAACCAAATAGTTAGGATTATTCCCAAATTACTTTTACATAGACTCGATCTAGAACACTAGGACTCGCCTAAAATCCTAGTGACAAAATCCATTCCAGCTTTGGAGTAAGACTGGAGGGAAAAACTCTACCAATTATTCAAAAATGAATCAATGAGACGAGAACCCTCCTAGAGTGGGGATCATCACTAGAGAGGTAGGTTTACCTAGGTCGTTACATACATGACATGGGTCTGCTGAGATTATTTACATTATACACATGCAGAATGGGTTTACAAAACATGTTGGAAGTCAATCTGATGATGATATTTGGCCGACATGAACACATCGATCAAGCGTTATCCCTTTTGCGAAAAAGGGGGTGTATTGCTATGCGTCATTGACATGTATTGGTCAACAGGGCCAATTTCATGTAGCTTTACCAATTTCATGAAGCTTTTAACCAAGGTTCAGCAACCATCACGGATGAAATCCAATTGCTTGTCATAGTCAATCTTGTCATTGAATACTTTCTCCGTACAGGAATCCCTTCTAGTGGGGCCATGATTTCATGATATCTTCTCAATTAGCCAAGGGGTTAATTTAGCTATCGATTTCTAACCTCTTGTCCTAATCCACCAACACCAGATAGTCAATTTAAGAGGGTTTTCTTCTTGATCTCATCTTGCCATTTGATTCCTCCTAACTCTAAGCCCTAGAAGGATATTGGCATTGATCTTCATATCCCTTCACCACCCTTTATTCCCTTTTCCTGAAAAACCCAAAAAAATCCCCAAACATTATTTTACTTAGGCCACCATCAACCTCACCTTGTACTCATTTGATTAAGCCTTACTAATCCTATTAGGGAAGTCCCGCTTGAGTCTGAGGAGAGCCAACCTAAAGTAAGAGGACATGTTACCAAGGTAACAAGTGATAACCTTCCTACATGGTTCCCATCAAATTGTGCATTGTGGATTGGGGCTTTGATCACACACATTCAATTTGGGTAGTATCAATGCCCAAGTTTAATTCTTATAATACTTATCATAACATATTTTACATCATTTTTTCCCTTCATCAAAAGGCTTTTCAAATGATAGGATCATGGTGGAAACACAAATTAAAATATTAAATTCATTTTAGTTGTAAAAAAATAAATTGTAAATGATATGATAATTTAACCTTTACAAAGACTCTGTATCTACTTAAATAATAAGAATTAGGTATCCTTTATTATCAAACCCAAGAATTTAGATAAGCTACATGCCCATGAGGATATATGTTGTACTACAGAGACAACTACTAACATTCCAAGAAGGTCTTATAAGCTAAAAATATTGAAGTCATAACATGAAAATAAACATGTTGATTACTAGGAAATAGGTGGTCTATGCAAAAATCTAGTAATCAGTAGAACTAACAAAAAGAAACCATTGGATACATGCCCTACAATTTGTTCTGTTGTTACCAAAATATATCAAAAACTAATTGACATATGTCCCAAGGTCATAATTGTAAAAAGCCAAATGATGGGAAAGAGTTGTACTTACTGAAGCAACACCTGCAAGGATTTGAGGAACTTCATAAGATATAGTAAGCTGCAAGATAATTGAAGTCAGCTACACTGGTCTTTATTATAGCTTGGGTGGTAGAATATCATAACAGGAAAATTTTAAAACAATGAGAGAAAAAGTCCATTAACATGATGAATTAAAGTTTTAGCAATTTATTTAATTTAACTTACTTCAACACCACATGAGGTTGAACCTCTGGGATAAAAGCACACAACCCCTCTGTGTTCAGAGAATGACATGAAAAAGTTTTAGAAATCCTCTTTATATTCATTTATTTCTAGTCCTCACATCTACAGTTATCCTCATGGTGCTATACATGCATAACAAAATGAATAATTTATTCAAAGACCCACAATAAATGTCTTTATCTTAACACATAACACTAGAACTAATAATGTTGCTACCTAAATACACAATTCTCTACCCCTTGTATAAGATACTTAAAAGTGGGCTTAGCTATAAAAACAGTACGAGATACTTAGAAGTGTTCTTAGCTCTACAAAGAGTACAAGACATGATATTGAATATTTATGTTTGGCAATGAATATATCTGAAAAAATACAAAGATTAGTCAAATTCAGATTGTGATACACTCGAGGATATTTTATGTTGGATTTGATAAGAATTTTTTATGGTACATTTTATCTAAACTATGTCCACACTCCAATTAGTTTTTTCCAATCTTCTCTCACACTCCAATTAGTTTTTTCCAAACTTCTCTCATTCTTTACTCAGTCAAGGACATTTGGTAGGTTTCTGATCTATCATGGCCACACTCATCTCATCGATTTTGTCTATTTCTGAATGACGAGTATATCTGACCATTCCTTCTGGATTCCAAGAAGAGAGGTGCCTGACACTGTTTATCAGAGAAGTAATTATTCTCAAGTATCACTTAGGAGCACTATTTATTAGATCATCTTTCTCATGACAGGTTTGAGTGCTAGCTTAAAACACCCATTAGTAGCATCAAGCCTACAGGAGGGCGCCCATATAGTTAAATTAATTCATGATAACAAATCCACATTCAAAAATTTTACCCTGCAGATGAAACAAAATAAATTAAGAGACACCATTCAAAACATCACATTTTTAAAAACTAAAGTGTGAGTATAGATCAGAAGTGTAAACACTGCATATCAAAATATCATATCAATCCAACAAGCAATGGGTTGTAGATCTAAGAAATTCTAATTCTGTAAATCAAAACCAGAAAGCGAGAAATTTATAGAAGCAATCATGTAACTTCTCATTAACATTAAAATACTAAATACAATGACTACCTTGTTTGATAATGTGTCCACCAAAAATTCGGTAACACCTAGGAGAAATTTTTTCTCCTCTTTGGATAGCCAACCAGCCAGCAGCCCTATGATAATCAACACATAGCATTATGCCAGAATTCTCCACCTATTGCTCTGGTCAGATCTCTCTTCCATCTAGCATTTCTTCTTGGAGGAAGGTGGGTCACCTATTGGCAAGTACTTTAACCATTCTTGCAATCATGTGCTTTCATTTAATGTTATGGGCATACTAATATGGATAACAGGGAAAACTAGATGAATGACCAATCTCGATTGTATTCTTGTTCACACACTTCACCTAGGATGTTAATCTTTGACTATAGTCCTTCATCTCTTCCTATTTTCATCTCCATTCTTCAAGCTAGTGGTCATTGGTCATTGGGATTGGCACCCTTCATCCACATCCTTGAGTCAGGGTCCAAAAACATGTTCCCAAGAATTTGATGCAATGAAAAGAAAGTTAAAAGCATATAAAGCCACAATAAAAGAAAATGTAAAAAGAAAAAGATGGTTGGGATATTATTTAGCATGTGTGCAAAAGTCTAGCATGAGCTATACCCCCGTCATTAGCCATCATCTAGTTCTTCAAGCATTTAATGCTTCATCTAAAGAAAGGAACTCTTGAAACTTGAAAGAGTTAGTTTTTGTAGCATCACATGTGTTCTAGCCACGAAATTTGGTGGAGAGGCTAGAATACATGAGATCTCCAAAACCGAGAAATTGTTTTTAAAAATTCCACCTAGAAGTATCTGAACTAGATTACTGCTGATTTTTTAATATTTCTTATGTCTAGACTTAGAGAATATGGTTAATTAATCAACATTAATTGAGATAAGGTGAGAATTCTCTAGAAACTCACACAGATCAACAAGGAATTAATTTGGGCCCTTGATTAAGTTCTAATCTTGGCCATTGGCACTGCAATAGAATATTATAAGAATTAGTCGATGGGTAAATGGAGAACACACCAGTGTAGATACTCAATTGCCCAGGCAGTCGATTTTCTCAGTAGCAGAGATTCAACAAAGAAAAGTGAGTCACAGGGTGGGTAGCAGGTGGCAGAGAAGGTTAGCAGCATTTTCGGAGGAAGCCTTCCAGTTCCAGAAGAGGCAATGAGAGGGAGTGCAAAATTCTCATAGGGTTTGCACAAGGATTGTGTAGTCACAGCAGCAATGAGTTCGATCTAGCTAGAGGAGCTAGTGATTCAACACTTGGAGGCCATGATTTTGGTTAGATGAGGCAGTGAGTCAGTTCTAGAGCTAGACAAAGATAGAGCTTAGGATTTCAGAGGTTTCTGGAGGTAGTTGCAGCAGGATCTGCGCAAAATTTGACACAAAAGGGATTGCGTGTGGCTAGGGAGGAAATTTTGGGGACAGAAACTAGTTGTGGGGTGAGGGAAAATTCTCACAATAATTTTGTCAGTATTTTTCCCATATTAGATTGCCAATAGAGCATCCAAATTATCGTACTCAAATTTTTTGTTGAAGAATAATAATAAAACCCTCATATGTTGCACCGGTTTTCCCAAGTTGGGTTTTTACAAGGACAATTGTCCAAAAACAACTGTATTAAATTTTTGAGTGTATGATAGAATTTCTCAATTTCCAGTATTTCATTTTCCGCAGTCCTTTTATGGTAAAAATTGCAGTAGTGATTTATTCATTGTTTGTCGTAGCAAATAAACTGCATAATTATATTTACAATTAGGAGAATAATTTTCAGTTACTGCAATACATGAAATTTTCACATGGTAGCAGAGCTTAAGTGATCATCCGAGAAGCTCAGTAGAGGAGAAAGGGATTTCATTGTTCAAAGGGAGAAACTGATCGAAATTCCCAAAGAGACTCCGCAGAGCCTAGGACAAGAAGTTTGAATTGCTAGGGTAGGAGTTCGATTTTCATTGCAGGATTGGCAGAAAAATTCGATTTTCCTAGGACGGTGATTCCATCAGTCAGAGGGAGCAACAACATCTTAGATTTTTGCTGAGTAGATTTCTGGTTGGACGCAAAGGGTTTTGTTGCAGTTTTGAATTGAAAAATTAGCATCGGGTGGAAAGAGGAATAACACACTATAAATTCCTCAGTATAACCATGGACAGAATTGATGTTCAAGAGGCTTCAGATTTGTCTTCAATGTTGGAGGACAAATTTTCTTGCTTGTTAGGTTCAGCTTCACAGGGTATCTAGTATATAGACAGTGGAGCATCAACTCATATGATAGGGGTTAGAGAATATTTCTCTAGCTCCAAGGAGGAGCATATGGACTTCCAGATTACGATGGGAAACAGAACAAAGTGTACTTCTGTAGGGGGACGTACCGTCGATTTTCAAAGGGAGTTAGGAGCAAGCACCAACACTACAGATGTAATTCATGTGCTATGATTGGGTATGAACCTAATTTCAGTATCCTAGTTACAGTATAAGGGATATGATATCCACTTCGTAAGGAAGAAAGTGTTTGTCAAACACTCAAGCTGGAAGAGGGTAAGATAGATTGGAGTTTGAAGCAATAGACTGTACAGGTTGTAGCTCAACTCTCCAATGGCACTAATAGGCAGTGACAATAGCAATGGGAAGGAACTCAATGAGTTATGGCATAGAAGAATGAGACATATACACCATGGGGCACTCAAGATGCTTAGAGAAATAGTCACAAGGGTTCCAGAACTTAGCACGGAACACGATGATGTGTGCAGAGGATGCATACTTGGGAAATATGTTAAGGTAGCATTCCCAAGAAGTGACAATAGAGCAAATGGCGTGCTAGGGCTTATACATTTAGATATTTGTGGTTTGATGTCCACTAGAGCTCTCAGTGGTGCCAAATACTTCATCACCTTTATTGATGACCATAAAACCTAGATCTACTTCTTGAAGACCAAAGATGAGGTCTTCGATCATTTTCGAGAGTTCAAGGCTCTCCTGGAGAATGCGTGTTATGCAACTAGCTCACAAATAGATAGATCATCGACTTAAAAGTATCATCTTTGAGGGGGAAACCTCCTTTACATTACATAAATGAATAATTCTTGGATGATACAAATGACAAGACCTCCTTTTTATATATAGGAGTTTAAGGAGTCACAATATAATTAGAGCCTACATAAAAATAATAATGTAAGGGCACAACAATAACAATAGTAGGCTTCTAAGGGGCACAATAATAACAATATGGGGACTACAATGGCACAACAATAAGAATAAGGGGGCTACACTAACAATAAAAATAACAATAAAGGACTACACTAGTATTATAGGGACCTAACAATGCCACAGGGAAGAAGATCAAGGTGTTTCACTCAGATAATGGTGGAGAATATATTGATAAAGACTTCAAATATTTTAGCGCGAAGGAAGGCATTAGAAGAGAATGGAAAACTCCATATAATCCACAGTAGAATGGGGTAGCAAAGCGAAAAAACATAACCATAGTTGGTGTTGCAAAAGATATGTTGTATGACTAGGATTTGCCCAGGTTTTTATGGGAAGAGACATGTAATAAGCCAGTGTATATTCAGAACAGGACTCCTCATAGAGCATTGAGGAAAAAACACTAGGAGTCTTCATAGGAAAGAAGCCAGAAGTTAGTCACTTCAGAATCTTTGGGAGTGTTGCTTATTGCCATGTGCCAAATGAAAGGTGTACCAAATTGGATCATAATACAGAGAATGGGTTTCTCGTTGGGTATAGTGGAATCTCAAAGGCATACGGGATCTACATTCCTAGTAGTAAGAAGATTGTGGTGAGATGAGATGTGAAGTTCATGGAAGATCGAGCCTTCAGGAGATCTCGTGAGATGCCTGCAAGTGATCAGAATAAGTTAGCAGAACCTCCTTTTGTCTAGCAGCAATAGTAGCCACAGGCGCATCTAGTGGGACCAGTAGTAGGACAGTCACAGGGATCGAGTACAATGACTAGTAATAGTATTTTATAAGTTATGGGAGATCCAGGGAGTTCAGAACAAACTGAGCAGCAGAGGAAGGATGAGGAGGAGCTGGTTGAACCTCCTGCCACTAGTGGTCAAGCAAACAAAGAGGTTTGTCATACATTGAGAGATGCAGAGGAGTTTATTAGAACTCCTAGGATGAACAAAAGACAACACAAACAACCTGACAGGTACCAAGCATTGGTAGCTCAGGTTGTAGAATCTTCCAGCTTTCAAGAGGCCGCACGACATTAGTTGTGGATAGATGCCATGGTATAAGAGTATAGCTCTATCATGACGAATGATGTTTCGAAGGTTGTACCAAGGCCCGAAGACAAGTCAATTGTAGGTTCTAGATGGATCTAAAAGATCAAGTATCTTGCAGATGGTAGTGTGGAAAAGGACAAGGCTAGGTTCATGGCAAAGGGGTATGCACAGAAAGAAGGGATAGGTTATGAGGAGACCTTTTCCCTAGTTGTCAAATACACTTCTATCCAATCAGTTATATTCCTATCAGCTCAGATGGGATGGTAGATTCACCAGATGTATGTCACAACAACATTCTTGAATAGGGTGATAGAGGAAGAGGTGTACATAGAAAAACTAGAGGTATTCGAAACTCATGAGAGGCGCACTCATGTGTGCAGACTGAAGAAATATCTATACAGACTCAAGCAGGCTCCCAGGGCATGGTATGGTCAGATTGAATACTACTTGTAGTAGATGGGATTCGTCAAGAGTGATGCAAATCCCAACCTTTACTATTTGATGGTAGAGGGTGAGCCACTCATCCTAGTATTGTATGTGGATGATCTTTTCTTGATAAGATCATTAGGGCTCATAGAAGACTGCAAGAGGAACCTAGCAGTAGAGTTTGATATGAAGGATTTGGGGTTGATACACTATTTCCTAGGATTGGAAGTGTGGCAGAAAGATGGGGAGATCTTCCTTGGGCAGGGAAGATACATTATAGATATTCTGAAGAGGTCCAAAATGCAGGATTATAGACCCATGTCTACACCCATGATCACCAACTAGAAGAAGATAAATAAATTAAATGACAAGGATGTCGACCCCACCTTGTATAAGTAGCTTATTGGGTCTCTCATGTATCTAGTCAACACTAGGATAGATATTTGCTTCGCAGTCAATACCCTAAGTCAGTTTATGGTAGAGCCGAAGGGGGTACATTGGGCAGCAGAGAAGCATATTCTGACTTATGTGCACGACACAGTAGAGTATGGGTTGAGATATCCCTGAGGTGATGATGTCAAACTATGTGGGTTCATAAATGCAGACTGGGTAGGCAACTCAGTTACCAGTAGATAGGAAAAGTACCTCCAAGTATTGCTTCAGCATTGGATCATGGATGGTTTGGGGGTGTAGCAGGAAGCAAAATTTAGTTGCACTGAGCTTTGCAGAGGCAACAAGCACAGTGATGTGTGAAGATATATGGCTTTGGACGCTACTAATAAGCTTGTTCAAGCATAGGATGGAGGCGACCAGTATCTACTATGATGATCAAAGTTGCATCAAGCTCTCTGAGAATCCAGTGTTTCACGATAGGTCAAAATGTATAGATATTCAATGTCATTTCATCAAAGATTGTGTACAGCTTGCTGCGGTCCAGCTACAGTATGTTCCCACAGAAGAGCAGGTTCCGTATATACTCACAAAATCTCTAGGGAGAGCTAAGTTCATATATTTCAAAGAACATATGGGTATGGTGGAGAACCCATTTAAGTATCAGGGACATATTATTTTGGATACTTCTTAGTTGCAGTAGTTGCAATTGCAGTAGCAACAATTGAGAGAGAGTTGTAGTGCATATGCAGAGTTGGAAATAATACAAAAATGTCAGAAACAACACAGATGCAACATCAGAGTTGTGTAGTAGTTGGTGGGCAGTGGCAGCCAAACATCAACAACATAATAAAGGTGATACATGTTGATTTTGGGTAGCATCAGATGTGCTCTTGCTCTAAAATTTTGGGGAGGGACTAGAACGCATCAGATCTCCAGAACCCAAAAATCGTTTGGAGAAATTCCACTCGGATGATGCGATATTAAAATAATTAATATTTTTAATGGGTTCCTAAGTCTAAACTTAGGAAAATAAAAATATTAATGTGTATTAATAGGAATATAGGTGAGAAACTTCTAAGTGACAAGGATCAAGTTTGTTTTAATCTTAGCCATTGATTGGGGACTTAATCTCGGTCGTTGATTCATCAACAAGAAAAGTATAAGAGGAGGCTTGAGGGTTAGTGGGAGATACACCAAAAGATCAAAGAGTTCGATTTTTATGGGGCAAGGTTTGCTAAGAAAATCGAACTAGTGATCTGAGTTGCAGGGAGAGGGGCAGTTCGGTAGAGGGAATCTCATCCAAGGTTGAGAATACATAGCAGAGAGGCAGAGCAGCACTAGGAGAGACAGCACAAGTCGAGAGACAGTGATGCAGAAGCTAGTGGGGCTGACGCAGTCCCTTAGAGGCAGTGATGGGGTTTTTCTATGTGGCAGAGAAAGCAAAAATTTAGCATATCAACTTCTAAGCAAGGGAGGCTCATTGAGAGGATGACACATCTCCTATAGGAGGTGACGCAGTTCCAATGCAGAGCCTCGAGTAGCCATCGGTACCAAGCACCGGGGACAGCGTTGTCATCTGTGGGCTTTGATCATCCATTTGCTGGATTCGCCAAATTGTCTGTCTCCAGAGAGAGGTACTTCTGCCAGGTTTATTCTCTATTGGGTGAGCTGGATTTGGCACCCTAGTTGTGTTTAGAAATTTGCTTAATAATACAAACCCTCTATATGTTGCACTGGTTTTCCCGAATTGGGTTTTTCTGGAGACAATTGTCCAAAAATAACGGTGTCCCTTGTGTGGTTGCCTCGTTTTATATCATTTCATGATCTATATGTATGTGTAGTCTGCAATAGTGTTTTCATAATTGTTTAAATAATTAAATAACTTGTTGAATGTAAAGAACTAGTAGGAGATGATAAACCAGTGATTGCAGTAGGATTTATGATTTGTAGATTTAGAAATTCTCACAATACAGAGACAGGGTGTTGTGGCAGGATGTGTAGCACTAGAGAAAGAACACAGTCCTTGCTAAGAGCGAGTGTTATTTTATGTAGCATTGGATGTGTTCTAGCCGCAAAATTTCGTGGAGACGCTAGAATACATGAGATCTCCAAAACCCAAAAATCCTTTCTGAAAATTCCACCTAGAAGTATCTCAATTAGATTATTAGTCGATTTGTAAATATTTCCTAAGTCTAAACTTAGGTAATATGGTTAATTAATCAGTATTAATTGAATAAGGTGAGAATTATCTAGAAACTCACAAAAATCGACAACGAATTAATTTGGGCCCTTGATTAAGAACTAATCTTGGTCGTTGGTGCTCCAACAGAAGATTATAAGAAGTCGATGGGTAGATGGAGAACACACAAGTGTAGATAGTCAGTGAACCAAGCAGTTAGATTTTCTCAATAGCATATATTCAGAATAGAAAATTGAGTCATAGAGTGAGTAGCAGGTGGTAGGGGAGGTCAGCAGCATTTCTAGAGGAAGTCTTCCAATTCTGGCAGAGGCAATGAGAGGGAGCGCAAAATTCCTAGAGGATCTGCGTAAGGATTGCGCAGGCAGCTTGGCACAACAGCAATCAGTTCGATCTAGCTGGAGGAGCTAGTGATTCAGCAATTGGAGGCCATGATTTTGGTCAGATGAGGTAGTGAGTTAGTTCCAAAGCTAGACAAAGATAGAGCTAAGGGTTTTAGAGGTTTACGGAGGCAATTGCAGCAGGATCTGTGTAAAATCTGCATAGAAGTTGATGCAAAAGGGATTGCGTGTGGCTGGGGAGGCAATTTCGGGGACAGAAATCAGCTATGGGGTGAGGGAAAATTTCTCACAATAATTTGGCCAGTATTTTTCCCAAATTGGATTACCAATAGAGCATCCAAATTATTGTACTTAGATTTGTTATTGAACAATAATAATAAAACCCTCATTTGTTGCATTGGTTTTCCCAAGTTAGGTTTTTCTAGGGACAATTTTCCAAAAATAACTGTGTTAAATTTTTGTGTGTGTTCTAGAATTTCTCAGTTTCCAGTATTTTATTTTCTGCACTATTTCTATGGTGAACATTGTAGTACTGATTTATTCATTGTTTGTTGTAGGAAATAAACTGCACAATTAAATTTACAACAAGGATAATAATTTCTAGTTACTGTAATAGATGAAATTTTCATAGAAAGTCCCAACCTTGATAAGCAAGTGTGAAAATTCCAAAACAGAATCCTATTGCAGTGAATAGAATTTATTTTTCTAATTGTTAATTATTTTGTCAATTTATTTGCTATGAAAAAAATCAAAAAAATCACTGCAATCTTCACAATAAAATATTGCAGAAATAAAATAGCACTGGAACTGAGAAGTGCTAGCACACATAAAAATTAACACCATTATATTTAGACAAAAGTCCTCGGAAAAACCAAATGCGAGAAAACTGGTGTAGCAGATGAGGGTTTTACTTTATTATGCAATAGTGAAATCAAAGTACAATCTATGGATGCCCAACTGGCAATGCATACACCAAGTTAATCTCGCCAAAATTGTTTAAGGGAAATTACCCTTCTTCCACAAGCAACGATACCACAAATTCTCTTCAGAAACTCATTCTCCTAGACCCTTGCACAGACCCTATGGCGTCTAGCCTTTGAACTACCTCTCATTAAGTCATTCTACCTATATCTTCTAAGGAAATCGCTTCTCAATCACTCTGGACCGTCTTCCCAGCCTCTGGAACTGAAAACAAATTTCTCTCCAGCAAAATCAAATTGCTTTTGAAGCAACTATGCACTCCTTTGTGCTACCTCACTGGGAATAACGAGGTCATTTGCTTCTACCTCTCCGGATCTAGAAAAATTCCTTCAAATCATTGTCTTTGCCCCCCACTGGCCCTGCTTCGATCTATAGCTCTTCGACAACTGTTGCTGCTCTCTGGAGATCGATCCACCAAGAAAATTGAACTACAAAAGTGTATTCTGTAAGTGCCCATGAACTTCTTATAATCCACTGTTGGAGCACCAATGACCAAGATTAAAACTTAATCAATGGTTAGGATCATCTTGGAATCGATCCTTGTGAGTTTCTATATGATTCTCACCTTATCTCAATTAATATTGATTAATTACCATATTCCCTAAGTTTAGAATTACGAAATATTTAATATTGCTAATAAAAAAATTCAGACGCTTCTAGATGGACTTTCCATAAACGATATCTGGGTTTTGGACATCTCATGTATTCTAGCCTCTCCACCAAATTTCGTGGCTAGAACACATCCAATGCTACAAAACTAACACTCCCTCTTAGCAAAGAATGCGTTATAGTGCTACACACCCTGCCACAACACTCTGTCTCTATACCATCCTCTGTCACGCTGTTGATGTCCAACTGTTGCTACCCACCAACCACTGCGCAACTCTGATATTACATCTATGCTACTGTTGACATTGTTGTACTACTGCCAACTCTGCATTTTCACTACAACTCTCTCTCATCTGTTGTTGCAACTACAACTACTGTTGATTTGGGGTAGCATCAGATGTGCTCTAGCCATGAAAATTGGTAGAGAGGCTAAAGCACATGAGATCTCCAAGATCCATATATGGTTTGGACAGATTGTACCCGATTTGGGAGATATTAAAATAATTATACTTTTTAATGGAGTTCATAAGTCTAAACTTAGGAAAAATAAAATATTAATAGGTATTAATGCAAATCTAGGTTAGAAGGGTCCAAAAGTCATGGATCAAGCCAAATCTAATCTTAGTCATTGATTAGAGATTTAATCTCGATTGTTGATGGACCAACGAGAAAAGTATAAGAATAGGCTTAAGGGTCAGTTAGAGAAAACACCAGAGTGATCAATCATTCATTTTGCTAGTGTAGGGTTGCTAAGAAAATTTGAATTAGTGATTAGCAGCGAGGGGTAGTGAGTACGAGGTAGAGAGGCAGGGACAATACTGAGAGACCAATGCAAAAGCAGAGAGACCGAGACCACCATCCAGCCCAAGCTACGCAGAGCCTAGCAGGAGCAACACAAAGCCCAGAGGCACTACATCATCCACACAGAGGGCAAAGGGAGTGACACCGAGGGTCCCAGTGGTTGCGCAGTGCCTCAGAGGGCTGATGCAGAGGCTCTTGGGGCTGACACAGTGCCCAGAAGGGCCAGCGCTGAGCTTTAGTTGTGCCGGAGAGGTTTTCGTGGGACGGGTTTTTTAAATACCTGTTTCCGAATATGTAGGTATTGTTGTTGTGTATTTTTCTTTGTCGGGTGAGCCGATTAGGCACCTAGTTGTACTCAGAAAGACTGCATAATAATATAACCCTTAAAATAGATACACAAGGTTTCCTGCATTGGGTTTTTTCGGGGACATTGGTCCAAAATTAACGGCATCACTTGTGTGCTTGTTTTCTTTCAGTTGATGACTGTAGATGTTGATATTGTACTTGTGTTTATTTTCAATATTTTCATGGTAAATAACTTGTTAAGTAAATAAACAAATAGGAAGAAATAAACCAAATAGTATAAGAAGAATTTCTAATGAGTTAAACTTATAAATTCCAACATGGTATCTGAGGGTGGTTACAAATCACATGATAACTAAAGGCATCGGCTAGCAGAGCAGTTGCAGCAAATTCAGCTGTCTTGAGTGATAGAGTTGATCCTTACAGAAGGTGACAGAGGAAGGAGTGATGCAGAGTGACTGTGTTATCATTCTGGGCCAGAGAAAGGCAACACAGAGGCTAAGGGAGGTAGAATTAGGCTCACACAGAGCCACACAGAGGCTAGGAGGGCTAACACAGTTGGCTAGGGGAGCTGATTTGTTGGTGTCGAGATTGTGTAGAGACAAGTGGCTTCCTTAAGTTGCTGGGGTATAAGAGGTTGCAGGTAATTTTTGGAGCGAAGCTAGTCAGGTACTATTGTTAGAACAATACCTAACAGGACAAGACCAAGGAGGAGGGATTCCTAGAAGGGAAATTGAGATTCAGAGGGAGTCAAACCGAGAACTTCTAGATGGGAAGTTGAGAGACTCGGCAGGAGTTGAACAGAGGACTTCCAGGAGGGAAGTAGAGAGACTCAGAGGAGTCAGAAGAAGAGCAGCATAATGGTCATGAATGGAAAAAGAAATCAGGATATGTTGGACGAAGCATCCAACTTCACAGTCTGGAAGGGCATGATCGTGTCCATTCTAGACTGATATCACATCAAGGACTTCGCCTTGAAAATAATAGTGATCCCAGTTGACCCAACTGAAAATGAGAATTACGAGGAGGCAATGGCCAGGGAAAAGTGCAGCATCCTTGATGGGGTCAAGGATCATGTGGTGTTTCATATTGCCGAGAAGGACATGGAAAATGAGATGGGGAATGCCCTGAAGAAATTGTACCAGCATACTTCCATGCAGAGGAAGATGTTACTTGCAAATCAGTTGCGGTCATACCAGATGCAAAAGGGAGAGAAGATAGATGTCTTCCTCGGTCAATTGAAGGAGGTCCGTGACCAGCTAACTTCCACAAGGGCCATGCCAGATTAGGAACTGATGGTGAGGACCGCATTGAACGGTAGAAAAGATAGATCCACTCCTTAGAATTGAACATCTTCGAGGGGGCAACTTCCTTTACATTACATAAATGAACAATTCTTCGATGATACAAATGACAAAACCTCCTTTCTATATATAGGAGTCTAAGGAGTCACAATATAATCCAGCCGACCTAACAATAATAATATAAAGCCACAAAAATAACAATAGAGGGATTCTATGGGGCACAGAAATAACAATATGGGGGTAATAGGGGCACAAAAATATAAATAAGGGGTATAACTACAATAGTAATGGGGTAATCACTAGTATTATAGGGACCCAACATGCCCCTCTCCTTCAAAAAAGTGTTGTCCTCAACGCTTGAGTAGTTCTGGATACTTTTGCATAAAATTCTCATCCTCCCATGTGGAATCTTCAGCGGATAAGTTCTTCCACTTGATAAGATACTCTGAAATTGATCGATTTCGTAGCTGTCGAGTTCTTGTTTCTGTGACTGCTTCTGGTTCCAATATAATTTTTCCTTCCTCGTCAAGTTCTGGCAATATTGTTTGAATTGGGAGCTTGTCACCTATAACCTTCTTTAAACATGAAACATGGAAAACTGGGTGCAATCGAGAAGCTGCAGGAAGCTCCAATTTGTATGCCATAGTACCAATCTTTTGCAACACCTTGTATGGACCATAATACTTTGGTGATAATTTATTATCCTTCTTAGCTTGCTTTAGGGACATTTGCTTATATGGTTGTAGCCGTAGGAATACCCAATCACCTACATCAAAACTTCTTTCACTGCGATGTTGATCTGCCTGTTGTTTCATTCTATTTTGTGCCAACACGAGGTTATCCTTTAAGAGTTGGAGGACTTGTTGTTGATGTTCGATGTGATGTTCCACTGCCTGAACCTTAGAATTTTCTCTTAAATATGATGTGATGGATGGTGGTTGATACCCATAAAGTGCCATAAATGGGGTCATTTTTGTTGTTGTATGGAAGGAAGTGTTATACCACCATTCAGCCAGAGGCAACCATTTGACCCATTGTGTCTGTTTATCAGATACAAAGCAACGAAGATATCCTTCCAAACATTTGTTTACTATCTCAGTTTGCCCATCAGATTGAGGATGATAAGATGAGCTATGAGCTAACTGAGTACCAAGACAAGAAAATAATTCTGTCCAAAAATTTCCAGTGAAAATGGGATCTCTGTCACTTACAATAATCTTTGGGTTTCCATGTAGCTTTTGAACTGTTTCCATAAATGCAGTAGAAACTGTACTGGCTTTAAATGGATGTGATAATGCACAAAAGTGTGCATACTTGGTAAGTCTGTCAACTACCACCATGATGACACTCTTTCCCTCAGACTTGGGTAAACCTGTGATAAAATCCATTGAAACCTCCTCCCAACGTTGGCTTGGAATGGATAAAGGTTGTAATAGACCTGGTGTCTTAATTGTTTCAACTTTATTTTGCTGGCAAACCAAACATTCCGCCACAAACTTTTGAATATCTGATTTAAGGCCATCCCAAAAAAATTCCTTCTTAACCCTGTGGTAAGTTTTTAAAAATCCTGAGTGCCCTCCTAAGGGAGAAGTGTGCAATTCCATAAGAATCTTTTGTTTTAGCTGGGAATTCTTACAGAGGTATAAGCGATCTTTGTACCATAACGAATCATTTTGCCAGCTAAATGTATCAGAAGTACTGGAATCTTGTTGTAGCTTTCGAATAAGTGCCCACACTTCTTCGTCATTCTTCCATTCCTCCCTTGCTTCGTTTATCCAATCTGGTTGGATAATAGAAATGGCACACAACAATGCTTCCACATCCTCATCCTTTCTTGAGAGTGCATCTGCCACCACATTTTGCTTCCCTTTTTTGTAGATGATTTCAAAGTCATAACCCAACATCTTTGTGACCCACTTTTGTTGCTCTTCAGAGGATAATCTTTGTTCTAAAAAGTATTTAAGGCTATCATGATCCGTTTTTACCTTGAAGTGTCTTCCCATTAGGTAGGGTCGCCATTTCTTAAGTGCATGGAGTATTGCCAACATTTCCTTCTCATAAATAGCTTTGCTTAAAAACTTTCCCTTGATTGGACGACTTTCAAAAGCAATGGGTCTTTCATCTTGCATTAGAACAACACCAATTCCATTTCCTGAAGCATCACATTCCACAATAAAGGTTTTTGTGAAGTCCGGTGTAGCTAAGACCGGTGCTTGGCACATTGCCTCTTTAAGATGTTCAAAGGCCTTTGTTGCTTCCGGAGTCCATGAAAATGAATCTTTCTTCAATAATGTTGTTAGAGGTGCTGCTATTCTCCCATAATTCTTAACAAACTTGCGATAATACCCTGTCAACCCAAGAAATCCTCGCAGATGCTTTATGGATGTGGGGATTTTCCATTCCTTAATGGCTTTAATTTTGCTAGGGTCTACCTTAACTCCTTCATGAGATACAATATGACCCAAATATTCCACCTCCTGGACTCCAAAGAAACATTTGGATCTTTTTGCATATAATTGTTTCTCCTCCAATAGTTGTAGCACCCTGTCAACATGTTCAACATGATCCTTCCAAGACTTGTTGTAGATTAGTATATCATCAAAAAATACTAACACAAATTTTCTAAGGAATGGTTTGAAAATTGAATTCATCAAACCTTGAAATGTTGAAGGTGCATTGGTAAGGCCAAAAGGCATGACCAAAAATTCATAATGACCCTCATGAGTTCTAAATGCCATTTTCGGAATGTCTTCAATCTTCATTCTGATTTGATGATATCCCGAACGAAGATCCAACTTGGTGAAGTAAATTGATCCATGCAATTCATCCAGTAATTCATCAATAACAGGAATGGGGAACTTATCTTTAATAGTGAGCTTGTTGAGCTCCCTATAATCTGGACACATGCGCCATGATCCATCCTTCTTGTGCACCAATACTACTGGAGCTGAGAAAGAACTTTGACTTGGTTGAATTATACCAGCCTCTAGCATTTCTGCAACCATACGTTCAATTTCACTTTTTTGGACATAGGGATATCTGTACGGCCTGATGTTTGGAGGAACACTTCCTGGAATCAGATGAATAGCATGATCATGATCACGCATAGGTGGGAGACCTTTGGGAGTCTCAAATACCTTGGAATGATTGTCCAGGACTTTTTGGAGATCTGGAGAAATAGATGATTCCAATGTGGAAACATCTAGCGAACATAATTGTGCAATTACACCTCTTTGCTCTTTTTTAGAAGCTTTGTCATGCCATTAGAGCTGATTATCTTTCCTGGTTTCCCTGCAATACCCCTTAATTCAACTTCCTTTCCTTCCGTAGAAAATTTGATGAAAAGTTCTTGAAAATTAAAAGCTATTGTACCCAAGGATTGTAGCCATTGGACTCCTAGTACAACATCAGCACCTCCCATTGGAATGGAAAGCATTGGGCTAGTCAATACATATTCTCCCATGGATAGCTTGATATTATGGCACTTTCCAGAGCAATTTATTGTTCCTCCATTTGCAATCATCACTTGACACTCTGGTGCTGGATATAGGAAGCAATTCAATTCTTTTGCTACCCTACAATGAATAAAATTGTGGGTGCTTCCTGAATCAATCAACACTATTACCTTTTTCTTCTTGATTTGTCCTTCTATCTTGATGGTTTGAGGAGTGGTAATTCCCGCCAATGCATTACAAGATATGGTCGGATTTATTTGTTCTTCATCTAGGCTTTGTTCCTGGAGTATATCTTCTTCTTTTGACCTTTCTTGCTCCTTTTCTTCTTCCTCTTCACAATCTATGTAGAATAATTTCTTCTCAGCACACTTATGACCTTTAGTGTATTTGCTATCACAACTGTAACAAAGCCCTTTTGCTCTTTTTTCTTCCAATTGTTGTGGTGTCAACCTTATAGGTTGTGGAAGACTAGGGGCAACAACACTTCCGTCTTTATAGTTGTGAGTGGTATGCTTCCTGGTTGCCATAATTTTGCTTTCCATTTTTCTTGCTAACCTGAATGCCTTCTCTAATGAATCAGGTTCCCAAAGGCGAACATCATGTTGGATATTATCCTTTAAAGACCCTATGAACACATCAATCCTATGCTCCTCTGGAATATCTTTTACCCTTATGTTCAATTTTTGGAACTCCTCAATGTGCTCCATTACTGAACCCTTTTGTTTGAGACTTATCAATTGGCTAAAAAAAGTGTTGCTTTTTGTATCTTCATAATGTGCTATCAATTCTTCCGTAAAAATTGCCCAAGTGATAAATTGTTTACGAGAGCAAAGCCATTGATACCATACAAACTGATTTGGTTCCAAATATACAGTTGCCATACGTACCTTTTGTGCGTTTTGCACATTATTGAGATCGAAGAATTGCTCCATCTGTAATATCCATGTGGCGGGATCCTTGCCATCAAACTTCCTCATATCGATTTTTGGAATATGGTGATTCTTCGATCCAACATTAGCGTCTATGGAATCATGATTAACATTTCTTTTGTTCTCATCATGAGTTTCCTTTACTACCTTTTCACCATTAGTGACCCTTTCTTGTAGCAACTTCTTCAATTCTTCCATGTCTGTCTTCAAATCTATCTTCAAATCTGCCATCGAATCCTCCATATTAGCTTCCATGCCCTTTATCTTAGATTCCACGCCATTTATCCTAGATTCCACGCCACTTATCTTAGCTTCTGTTAGCTTTTGTGAGCGTGACATTTGTTGCACTTGTTCTTGTAATTTTGATATATCATGTAGCATTTCTTCCTCTTCTTCATGAGTCATGCTAGAGCTTTCAGGTTCCTTACTAGGTGTTTGCATTTTCTTTCCTTGGGGCATCAGTTACTGATAATAATGCTTTACTATGCCCTTTGAATTCCGTTAAACCAAGCTTACACAAAAATTTAAAAAAAAAATACACACCTTTTTTCACTTTATAGAAGCCTGATATTGAATCTGATGTATCTCTGCAATTTCGGATCATCCAATTCTGAAAATGCTACCTGTTGTAGCCTTCTGTGTCCTCTTTTCAATGCCACAATTCTTGGCCAAATTGGATTCTCCAAGGAAGAGTTATGTGAAATCTCCCACAGTGACTTGCTTTTAGACTAGTTCAGTAGATCAAAATTGTATGACGTGCCACGGGTCACTGTTTCAACCTTTGAATCTGAAACACATACAAAGGAAACTATATTCCGTTCTCTTTCTGTAAATTCTTACGAAATTTCAATCCGATCCCCAGAGAAAAAGTTATGACGATTTTCCCCAGGTCACCTGTTTTGAATGTAATTCAGGAGTCTGCAAAAAGACCAACTTCCTTAGATCATATCTCCGCAAATTGCGCGCTAAAAGCTCTGAAATTCGGACCCAAGGTTCAGCGTGATTTCTTCTCAAATGGGTTTTTTTTTGTGACTTCTGAAATGTCACATAAAAAAAGTTATAGCGAAAATGCCACGATGACCTGTTTGGAGCAGCGAAACCCTAGAATCCAAAGCTCTGATACCAAATGTTATGAAACCAGCTCACAAAAAGATAGAAAAGAGAGATCCACGCCTTAGAATTCAGCCTCTTCGAGGGGGCAACCTCCTTTACATTACATAAATGAACAATTCTTCGATGATACAAATGACAAAACCTCCTTTCTATATATAGGAGTCTAAGGAGTCACAATATAATCCAGCCGACCTAACAATAATAATATAAAGCCACAAAAATAACAATAGAGGGATTCTATGGGGCACAGAAATAACAATATGGGGGTAATAGGGGCACAACAATATAAATAAGGGGTATAACTACAATAGTAATGGGGTAATCACTAGTATTATAGGGACCCAACATAGTCTCAGAGGATTGGGAGGTATTTGTCCAGAGCATATTAGGTAGTCGAGCCTTCCAGATTTGGAGGAACTGTGGATGGCTCTTTGTCAAGAAGAGATCAGATGGGTGACCAAGGAAGGAATTAGTGTAAAAGGGGTCAGAATCAAGAAGGAGGAAGAAGAGGATGCAGCTCTAGTATCTACGGGAAAGCAGGAGAACAAAAAGAAGAAGGACCTCTCCAAGGTCAAGTGCTTCCACTTTGGGGAACTAGGTCATTTTGTGAACTAGTGTCCTAGGAAGAAGAGTAAGGGAGACGCTTCTGAGACCAAGGCAGTGCAAGCGAGGGTAGAGAAAGAAGTCAAGGAGGATGAATATTGTGCCATGAGTGCTCATGTGCCACTTGAGAAGAAGTGGGGAGACATCGAGTTGTAGTCAAATAGACTATAGGTGATGAGGGGTAGGATCCTTGAGGTACCCAACCTCTTGGATTATACCTTGCTACGAGAGCCCCAAAGAGGGGTAGCAGGACTGAAGGATGCAGATGGAGCGGCAGAGAGTGCCACAGTGCAAGTGTCCCAGGACAGTGCGAGGCTAGCAGGATACAATAGTGCGAGAGGCACAAGAGTGTTGCACTAATGCATGATCTCACAAAGAGGTGTGTAACGGTGTGAGATGCAGGGAGTTGTTGCAGCAGCACAGAGGTTAGTAGAGGGAGCACTTGTTAGTAGCAGAGGGAGATTGAGCATCGAGAGTGTCTCTAGACTGACAGGGATGTTAGAGTTGGGTGGATCAATTACTTACTTCTCAGTAACTAAGTTGTAGTGCAGTAGCAATATGTAGTGGCACAATATAGCATGATGAGAGGGGGATGTAGTGCTGGGAGAAGGGACCAGCAACAACATGAATGCAGAGCGAGTTTCCATTCAGATGCAGCAGTGGCAGTGGTAGGGCCATGGGAAACATTACAAGATGCAACAGTGCAAAGGATGTTGGGCAGGGAGGCCTAGCATCAGCATAGGTACTAGTGCCAAATAATCAGAGTGATGCTCAGTGAGGAGTATTACTAGAGCATAGTCCTCACTAAGGGGGAGTGTTGATTTGGGGTAGCATAGGATGTGCTCTAGCCATGAAAATTGGTGGAGAGGCTAAAGAACATGAGATCTCCAAGACCCAGAAATGGTTTGGACAGATTATGCCCGCTTTTGGAGATATTAAAATAATTAATATTTTTTAATGGAGTTCCTAAGTCTAAACTTACGAAAAATAAAATATTAATGGTCATTAATATAAAACTAGGTTAGAAGGGTCCAAAAGCCATGGATCAAGCCAAATCTAATCTTAGCCATTGATTAGAGATTTAATCTCGTTTGTTGATGGACCAACGAGAAAAGTATAAGAAGAGGCTTGAGGGTCAGTTGGAGAAAACACCAGAGTGATCAGTCATTCATATTTCTAGAGCAGGGTTGCTAAGCAAAGTTGAATCAATGATTATCAGCAAGGGGTAGTAAGTACGAGGCAGAGAGGCAGGGACAATACTAGAAGACCAATGTAGAAGTAGAGAGAGGGAGAGCAGCAGTCAGTCCAGGCTACGCAGAGCCCATTAGAGGTAGCACAGAGCCCAGAGGGACTGCGTCATCCACATAGAGGGTAGAGGGAGTGACACTGAGGGTGCCAGAGGCTGCACAGTGCCTCAGAGGGTTGACGTAGAGGGTCCTGGGGCTGACGCAGGTCAGTAAGAGGCTGACACAGTGGCCAGAAGGGCCAATGCTGAGATTTGGCTGCGCTGGAGAGGTTTTCTTAGGACAGGTTTTCTGAATACCCATTTCTGAATATAGAGGTATTGTTGCTGTGTATTTTTCTCTCTCGGGTGAGCCAGTTAGGAACGTAGTTGTACTCAAAAAGACTGCATAAAACCCTCAGAATAACTGCACTAGTTTTCCCACATTGAGGTTTTTCAGGGGATTTTGGTCCAAAAAATCGGTGTCACTTGTGTGCTTGTTTTCTTTCTGTTGACGATCTGTAGATGTTGATACTGTAATTGTGTTTATTTTCAATATTTATATGGTAAATAACTTGTTAAGTAATTAAACAAGTAGGAAGAAATAAACTAGATAGTACATGAAGCATTTCTAACAAGTTAAACTTAGAAATTCAAACAACTACTCCAACTGAGAAGCATCCTAAATACTAAATCAACTATGTTCAGTATGATGCATCTGTCTCCCGAGTCCGAGCTGCTACTAGCCTATGCATTGTCACTGAAGTATTTGCATTGTTGCTGACTTTACATTATACCGCTCTGCATTATTGCCAACTCTGACTACGCTCCTTGTTATCTGATTGCTACTAGTCTGCAACTATCACTCTGGTTCTTACTGCATCCACTGCCATTGATCCATCCTGCTACTGAATATTTTGGGCCCCGTAGCAAGGTAACGATCCATGTGGTGGACTCCTCAAGGATCCTGCCCAAATTTTTAGCTCTTTAAGGCTACAACTCCATGTCACCTCACTTCAATCCTAAAGGTATGGCTACCAACATCGGAAAGTCTTCCTCCAACGTGGAGAAAAACTTGTTGATCTCAGCTGACACTGCTTGCTGGTCTTGCTTTTATTTTTCCTTCTTCCTAAGAGGACACTACATGCTATAGTGACTGAGCTCACCACACCTGAAACACTTGACCTTTGACAGGTCATTTTTCTTCATTCTTTACTCCCCTTGCCCCTAACTGGGACCCTTAGATGTTAGGGCCACATTGTCCTACTCCTTCAACACCTTCTATCTGCCACTACTAGTCCCACTAATGGAGATCTTCAATAGAACTCGTCTCAATTCCTCCTACTACAAATCGTCCCAAATTCAATCCCATCTTGCTAGCATGTCTCTGCCTAATATGCTTTGGATGAAGACCTGCCAATCCTCTAAGACACTGTTGAGTGTCAATGTCACTAGCTCTGAAGGTTGAGGCATTTCCCTAGCAACTGAAAGTTGGTCTCGAACCTCCTGAATCCTGGTGAGGAAGGGATCTATGTATTCCCCATTCTACATCCTAATGCATCTCAACTTCTCCTACAGGAACATCTCCTGCTACTCAGAAGTACCCTGGTATAGTTTGTAGAGAACATCCCACATCTCTTTGGTAGATCCCTTAGCTGCTATATGTGAGACTATATAATCCTAGATTCCATCCAAGATCAACTGCTTCGCTCTCGCCATTTCTTTCTTGTATTCTTTATGCTAATTTGCATCATGGGGAACTTCCACTACATTATCAATGTAGGCATTCAGGCCATATTCATCTAGAAGGAAGGACATCCTAGTATTCTAGATGACGTATTTGAATGATCCATCCAACCTATCTTGATCTCTAAGCCTTTCAGTGGCCATCTCAAAATCTATCGAAAATCCCCTCTTTCCTTCTACTTGGTTGTTGCTCTGCTATTTGCACTCCCTTCTGGAGTGAGAAGAGTTGCTCACAACTACTGCCAATCTGCAAGGAAAAATCAAACTTCTAAGACACGAAGTTCCTTGACATAAGTTTTCCCTTTGCTATGTGTGTTTTTCTCTTCCACCCAACATTGATTCTACTGTTGCAAAACCCTCTGCATCCAACCAAGCAATATGCTCAGCGAAAATCTGAGCTACAGCTACTCCCTCTGACAGGTGGAATCACTTTCCTGGGTAAATTTAATTTTCTACACCCTTGCAACTGAAAATTGAACTTTTGGCCCAACAATTTGGCCTGCCTGTCTCTGAGCACTGTATTGCCTCAAGAATTTTGGGCTGTTGTTCCCTTTGAGAAGTGAAATTCTCCCCTCTTCTTCTAAGCTTCTTGGTTGATCGCTCATGCTTTGATACCACGTGAGAATTCCAAAACTAGAATCCTATTGCAGCAACTGAAATTTAATTTTCTAATTGTTAATTATTTTAACAATTTATCTACCACGATAAATATCAAATAAATCACACTACAAGCTTCACAATAAAATACTATGGAAATAAAATAGCGTTGGAACTAAGAAATTCTAGCACACACATAAAAAGTAGCACCGTTATTTTTGGTGAAAGTCCCCAAAAAAACCCAATGTGAAAAAATCGTTGTAGCAGATTGGGGTTTGTTAGATGCACATGGAATGCAAAAAACTATGCGAAATATTAGCATTAGATTGCCTTTACTATTCACAAGATTTTAATTTATAATACATTGTACATTACTGTTGGATTCAATTTCCAATGTCTCTTGGACTCCAGTGGTTGTTCACATTCCACACCAATTCATAGAGGATTAGGTGTCCAACGTTCCCCCCTTAATCCGAAGGGGTATGTATGAGTCCAAGAAGAGAGTTGTAAAAATGTACAAAATGCATGGAAACACTAGGTCGAATGTGTTCTCTAAAATGTTGGTAAAAAAGGAGGTAGTTTAAGGATGACCACCAACATTGGAATGCTTAGTGCAGTTCCCAGAACTCTTCCAAAACTGGCATGAAGTTGAAGTCTTCTGCTAGAGGAAATTCTCATCATGTCTTGAAGAGGGAAACCTTCAACATTGAATGGGAGGTCTCACCCCGCATAAAAATGGAGAACCTCAACCTGTGATGGTTTAAGGATGACCAACAACTCGGAAATGCTTAATGCAATTCCTCAAAATCTTCCAAAACTAGCAAGAAGTTGAAGTCTTCTGCTAGAGGAAGTGCCCCCAATTCTTTGAAGAGGCATCACCAACTGAAGGCATTCTTAGGGGCATCTTTGTCTCTGGCTACAACTTTGAATCTAGTATGGCAGGTTGTGGCTCAGGCTCGCTTGATGTGGCTTTGAACCTTGTAGATGACCATCGCTTCCCCCCTGTCAGATACAAGGCGAAATGAAGGAGAGAAATCAACTGCAATATTTTTCAATACTCTTGAAGAAATTCTGATATATGACTAAAATATCTTCTTGGCGGTTGAAGCCCATTGCCAATAAGCAATCCATCCAAGATGAATCTTTGTTCTTGTAGGAGGCTTGTTTTTGAAGCATCTGTTTGAAGAATGAGTGGTTTTATGACAGTGCTCACATGGATGAAGATCAAAACAATGATATTTCATATGGCCAACTAGGTCACAGTGTTGAAATTTAACAATCGATTGTTGTTTCTATAGAAAAGGAACAAAATATGAAACAGTTGAAGGTGAATTGTCATGAAGGAATCCAACACTTTGAAACTGAATGGAATTTGAGTAATCTAGAATATGAAAGAAAACCTCCTTATCATATCCAAGACCTATTTTGTGCTTGTTATGGACAAACTCTTCCCAAGGTTTGATGATTGGGTTGGGAAGTGTATGTTGAATTTCTACTTCTATATTCAAATCTGCTCTTGTATTGGGCTCAATGATCTAAACAATTTATGGTTGTTGATTACAGTCAACTTTGGACTCAAAAATGGGATTATTCAGAACAAAAACAAGTTCAGAATAATGACTACATTGTTGTAGATCCTCTTGCTGTAGCAGAGATTCAAGCTGCAAAAAATCAATTTTGTCATGTGCATTTTGTAGACAAGTCTGGATTTCTGAGAGAGAGTCTTTGCTGATTCGGATGGTGTCATCAGTAGTAGATTGTATCAAAGTTTTCAGGAACTTTAATACTTCATAAATTTGAGTCATTTTTCAGACAAATCAAACTTAAAATTAAAGTGTGTCAATTTCTATTGAAAATACACCAACAATAAGAGAATTAATTAGTTTCTATTGTCTGTATGAATTAAAGCTCTCTTCCCTACGTTGAGAAAAGGTAGCCCAATGAATCTACCAAAATGGTCTGTAAACCCCAACTAATAAAAAATTCCCAACCAGATTAGAGAGAATCTAGGTGGAAATCACCAAATTTTACAGTCTTAAAGTGGTGAAGAGAGAAGAAATGCAAGTAGTTGATGATGAATTTCACAACAGTTGCCTCGTATCTGGTGGATTGAGGAAATGAGAGGGCCAACGAAGGCGCTTTTAATAACTAATGGACATCAACTCTTTATCACTGGAAATTTGGAACTTTGAATGAGTCAACATCACCATTGACCAAGATAATTCTAGATTTGGAAATAGAACATCACCATCGACCAAGATAATTCTAGATTTGGAAATAGAACATCACCATCGACCAAGATAATTCTAGGTTTGGAAACAAAACATCACCATCTATGAAGTTGTCATATGCAAGGGGATCGAGGGAATGCTCCTGAAATCCAGTTCCTTTAATGAAAATACCATAGAAACATAACATATATTTTACACCAGAGAGCACCTGTGATAAAGAGATCTTTTCATAGAAAAAAATGGCAGATGAAAGTTGGATATTAAAATCCCATGAAAATCCCTCGGTTGCAACAACCACATCCGAAGAGAGCCTCTCTCAATGTCGAATTTTTCTCCTAAATTTGTCTTCAGCCGCCAGCCAGTAACCCCTGACAACCACTAGTGTAGCCGATATTTTTTGCGATTCGATTTCTACTCCCTGAGCCAATCATGTCTCCCCTCACCCATCTGTCAAGAGCATATGTTTTAAGGTAGGCCATCCAAAACCTAAAGGTATGTTTTTCATTGTGCAATCAAGTGCTTATGCTTTTTTTTCCTTGAACAAATTGGGCATGGATTATTGGGTGGCTTGGAAGGAGGAAGGATTTCGACTCTTGTTTTTTCCCTCACCTTAATGGGGGGTTAATCCACAATCCTAGTCTAGTGGGATCTCCCCTTTTGGATCATATTTTTAGGAAGGGAACTACTTGGGGAACCCCGATTTTGGTAGTGTCCTCATGTTTTCTCATTTCACATTTTTCACTCCTCTCTACACATTACAAGCCCCATTTCATCATTTCCCCTATCTGGGTCCACAAGGCTCTAGTACATCCCCTCCCTTTGTCCACATGTTTGGGTTGGACCTAGAAATGTTGCATCAGAGGGTGATGCGGCTAAAACACCTTTGAAAGCATATCATCGCCACAAGCAAGAAACAAAAGAAAAGAATACATAAAATGCAAAAGATGGTGAAGACATTGTATTAGCACATGAGCAAAAGCCAAAAATGAGTCTACCCCTTCATTATGGCCATCACCTTGGTTCCTAGGGCCCCATGAGTGCCCCCACATCATTAAGGAACCCATGCATGTACCAACCACTGGTGGGCAATGAATTGACGCATGTTAAGGTGGTAACAACTACTTATATCATACATAGCATGCTCTCATCTCCTGGAGCCCTAATTAGTGATGACAAAGAAAAATCAAGAAAAGGAAAAAGGAATATGAAGAAGGGTGGAGAAACAAAGGTCAAGGTAACTCATTTACCAATATTACTCCCTCCTACATTGATACACCTAAGTATGTGGACATCCCTCAATATTACCACCCTTGAACCCATGGAATTTGGCCTTGAGACCCCTGGGTCCCTATCTACCTCATCATTATCCACATGACAGTTATCACTTTAAGGATGTACCTTGGACTTTTCTTTCCCCTTAGGGGTTGGGAACACCTAATAGGGTTGCTTATTAGCCACTCCTACTTAGGGAGATAACACTTTAACATGCTCAAAGCCCCAAATTTGGAAAGGAAGCCCATTATGAATTCTCATTTGTGCCCTTGATCAACAAGCTTGATTCACTTAGATGCACTAATGAATTATTGTACTTGAAGGTGACGAAGCACATTGGACCTTATATATAATTCGTAGGTGGATTCATCATGGGTTTGGAAAATTAATTGGGGCTCAAGCCCACCAGAGGATCATATTGACATTTGTAGGGGATTCGTTGAGAGGCATGGGACTCCATCATGTGTATTAGCATCATTTCATGCCATGGGCACTCTCAGCACCTTCAACAGTTTTTTCATTTCCCCACATTATTCGTGAGGTGATCCACTTGGACCAATGTGACCCAGCTGGCTTAGCATGGTTAGGGCAGTTGATCCAAGCCATGAAGGGGGTTTGTCACATCCTTGAGACATGGGAGGGTAGGCATAATCATCAGAGGCCTAATTTGGAGCAATGTACATGCTTATCTTTCATTTGGAGACATATGAGACCAACAAATGTGCCCCAAACCCATTTGGGGACCCACATGATGACTTACATGGAAAATTATTGTCCATCCCCTAATTCTTCTTTATTGGAGCCCTCTCTCTCATCATGGCACTTAGATGACTCAACAAGGTGCTCTAACGGCCCTTCTTCATCATGATGTCCTCATTTCAGCTCACTGATTGATGTCTTCATCATATGAGTTGTCCAAAGTGGAATTTGACCACAGTTGCAAAAATTAACACTATCTCGCCTTTCAAATCTATTACCCACCACTTTGTGGGCGATATCCCCAAGAGAAATTTTTCTCCATGATGAACCTCAACCAGCAGCCAGCAATCCCTTGCAGCCTCCTACTAGTTCATTCTGCCATTTCTCTGCCACCTGAGCCAGCCATGTGGTCCCTCACCCACCTGTATTGATCATATGTTTGAAGGTGGGCCTCCTAAATATAAATGTATGTCTTGTCATTTGGTAATTTAGTATTGGATTTACTTCTCATGGATACTTTTGGGTATGGATTGAAGGGGGGGTTTGGCATAAACGGTGGGTTTAGTTTGTGCTCTTGTCCCCTTGACTATTTTGGATGCTACCCTTAGATCTTTGTCTCATGGGATCTCCTTTATTAACCATTTGGCTCGAGGGTGGTACTACTTGGGAACCCTCGACTTTGGGTGCGTGGTCCCGCTCCTTTATCCACATATATTACTCCCTTTCCACTCACTACACCACTTTCATAATTTCTCCCACCTAGGTCCACATTTCCATTTTGAGTCCACATAGGGCGAGCCTCCCTATCCCCTTTCCCCCACCTTGGGTCAGGCCTAAAATAAAGCCCTGGAGGTTGAAGCATCTAAAATAAAAATAAAAAAGCATGATTGGCCACATTTAATAGGAAATTGTACCACAAAATTAAAAAGATGGTCGAGACAAAAATAATTAGCACATGGGTAAAAGCTAATACATGAGATCTATCTCAATCCATGGTCATCACCCTGGTTCTATAGGCCCTAGATGAGCCTCTTTATCATTTAGGAACCCATGATTGTCTCAAACCCTGGAGAGCAATGAACAACCCTATCTAAAAGGGGGTAATCTACTATATCTTACACATCATGCACTTTCCCTTTGAGCCCCAAGTAGTTATTGAAAGAAAATTCATAAAAGGAAAAAGGCATATAAAGAAGGGTGGAAAAATCAAGGTCGGCGCACCTCGTGTACCACGATTTCTCCCTCCTACACATTACATACCCAGGTGTGATCCAATTACCCCTATGCCCCAATATGTGGCCCAAGGTTTCCCCTCTCATTCCCTATTCCATTCCACTTATTTATCACTTGCCACCCCCATTAGAGGGATGTACCTTGCACATAATATCCCCTTTAAGGGCTAAAACAACCTAATAAGGTACCTGGTTAGCCCCTTTAGAGCTTGGAGAAACTAACACATGCAAAAGCCCACTACAGAAGGGCATGCCATTATGAAGTGCCCACTTTGTTATCCATGATTTGTAAACTCTTTTGCTCGATTATTTTAATGACTGGTTCTACTAGAAGCCTAGGGGATGCATTGGATCTTATGCAGGAATACAGGTGGTTTCCATTTGGGTTTGGTCTTCCTATACTGAATCCTAACCCCTAAAGGTCTACATTGGCACATATAGGGTGTGCATAGAAAACCATTGGCCTCCACAATAGCAGGCAACACTCCACAGATCTTCATCGATCCTCGGAGACTACTAGCAATCCACTTTTGGGATGATGGGGATATGCTTGGTACATTATGCCCATCTGGCCCCCACAGGAGCCCCACACTCTTGGCAGGTGTCTAAAAACTTGTACAATGTCATGGCAGCATTCATTCCACCACTCAGAACCTTATAGAGGATCTACAGGCATCTCCAATTCATATGGAGACCCATGGGTTCATTTATGTGCCCTCAGACCCACTGGGAGCACCACAAGTCTACTACTTGGAGAACAAGGGGCTACCCCTTGTCCATCATATTCCGAGGAATTTATTCCTTAGTATGGCACTTCAGCACATTATTAGGCCTTTGGAGGACCCCACAAAATGTACATATTATTATTTGACCCCTTGTGAGATTTATTTCTACACTTGTGAGCTAGTTTGGTGGGCTTGCCACCAATAGGGGTTTTATTTGCACTTTATTTTATCATTAGGGGATAAGTAGGCCCATAAGATAATTTGAACTCCTTAGGAGGCTATATATTGATGTTAGATACATTCATTTGGATCATCACTTGACTTGGAATCTCTCTAATCATAGAAAACTTCGCATTTTTCCTTGGAGAATATTTTTGGGAGATGGATGAATTTTGACATATGGATTTGCGATATTTTTCTTGCCTTGGAGCTTTGTCTTGCAAACGAAATTCTGGTTGGATATATTCTATAATGTTGTAAATAAATTTTTGCATTTTTATTCTTGTTGCCGCATACTGCTAAAATTAGGTCTAGTTGCTGCATAATTGAAATGTGGAATTAAGCATGTTTTAGCTAATTTAATGTATCGGCCAATGTTATATGAATGAAATGCTCTAGAGATTGTTTGTCTTGATAAGCTTGCATCCTTTTATCTGAAGTATAAATGCTTGAAGGTCACTTTTCGTTTCTTTCTCTCAATATTGGATGAAGCTGATGTTTCGGGCCTCCTTGATCAAGAAACCAAGTTCTTACTCATCATCATCCTTGACTCCATATCCCTAGTGAAATAGGCATTGATCCCTAAAATAGGTGGCCATCTCCTTCACCTTTTTCACCTTTTACCACTTTTTCCAGGTCTAGCTCTCAAAGGTCACCTAAGGCATCAATTTCCTGGGAATTGACCCAAGGAAAAAATTCGATCTCCTACAAGCTACTACGTTAGTGGGTCCCCTCCCTCTCCTCGAAATTCCAGGCAATTCTAATGGTGGAATCTTCATAAATCCCAAGCCCTAGCTCTAGGATTGAATTTTGCCTAGGCATCCTCAAGGCTAGACCTCAACCGGATCAATTCAACCTTTCGAAGTAAATATTCTTTTTTGGTCCTTTCCTTTCACCTTGTCTAGGATAGGAACATCACTGGTTGCTACATTCCATCCTCGAGCCTAGGTTGGGTCCACTTGGACCCATGTGGTCCCACTTCTCAATAAAGGTTATTTTTCAAGGACCATTTTGGAATCCAATTTTCCCAAGGATTATAGGGATTGAGAACCTCGTCTATAAGCCTATTCCTTCTCCCTCAAGCCTCCAACCCTCACCCCTTACGCCTGGAGGATCAAGTCCTTTACTTAAAGAGCAAGCAAGTTCCATTCTTCACTCCATCCTTGGGAAAGGGTTTCCAGGGTCAATTTCCACCCATCCATTGACATATACCTTACAAGTGCTCCCTACACTACCAGGACTCCTCCCATCAGTGAAATTTCGTAAAACCATGGAGACTTAGCTTTGGTGACAGTGGGCTAAGCCTCCATCGTTGCCCTAAACCTAGCAATTGCCCTCTTAGGAACCCTTTTTAGGTCCCCTACTAGTTTGAGTGGTAATAGGGTCTTGATCTTAGGCATACTTATTCTCATTACAAATCTCAAACCCTAATCTCCATTCTACGTCTTTCTTGGAGAGCTTTTAGCTTCCTTAAAGCATTTAACCATCATTGTGCCTCCCCTTGAATGAACCTTTGAAATCACTTCATACCTTTTCATTGACATTATCATTGTAAGTGATTTCCCTCCTACTAGGAGTCCTCCCATCGTTGAAAGTCTATAAAGATCAAGGGACATAGACTAACGTGATAATAGGTTTTTGTCCCATTGTTGTCACTTGGTCTAGTAGTTGTTCCATGGGTTCTGATGAGCCCTAGAAATGGGTAACTTATTAGGCTCATTTTGCCTATTTTTCTCCATTAAACCACCATTCTTCATAGTTTATGCATGCTTTTGAGTATATTTATGTTAATTGAATGAATGAGAATAGTCACTTGACCATGAAGTCTAATACGTGCTTATTGCAGATTTTTGGACATCTTTTCGTCCAACGTCAAGCATTTATGAGCCAGTTGATAGCCAAATACGAGGGAACAAGGCTAAGGATTTGTAGGAAGGGTGTGTCCTACACTAAATGGCCCCTTCCTCAAGTTCTCCACCATCAGCTCGGAGTTCAGCAGCCCACTGAAAATGATCCCCAAGGGCAGCCGAGCAGCTTTTGTGAAGTGGCCGATGAATTGCAATTTTGAGCAGCCAAGCCCCTTGAGTTAAGGAGGGATGTTGGAGGTCCTCGTAGTGCATAAATAGGAAGGCTTCCAGCCTTCATAGGTTAGCTTTTGAATAGTTGTATTTTCGCACTTTAGTGCTGCTCTGCCTTCCAACCCATTTTGAAGCTTTTGCTGTAAACATTTTTGTGACATGGTTATTTTTTGAGTAATGGAGATCAGTTTCATTTTGCATCAGCTTTGAGCTTTTTCTTAGGAGGCTATAGCTCTTGGGGTTGGGCCCAACCCAAGTTCCATTCCCTCCTTTTGTGTACTTGTATATGTTTTTGCTGCATTCCTAGAATAATTTCTTCTACTTAGATTAACATATTGCTTTGTTACTTAGGTAATTTTTTATGATTGAAATAGCTTTTCATGTTCAGATTGATTTGATAGGTTGGTAATAGAAAAGATCTTGAAAAAAGGCCATCAAGAAATCCTTGATCTCACCTCTCCCTCCTCGGGACCATGAGCTGAGACCAAGGTGTCCTTGCTGCCACAAAAACGTTGTTCTTGCTTCTTCATGCAATTGCTAGTGTTAGATTCTCAGTTGCAAAAGTTGATACCAGTTGTGATTACATGTGTAGATCTATTCTTGTTTAGTTTTCATAGCTATCTTACATGATTTTCTACCAATAAAGTTCTGTTCATCATGATTGTTGGGTTTCTAGGTCAAATTAGGTCAAGATAGCTAGATCTTTGGTTTGCATAGTCTTTGTTTGATTAGTTTTGAGAAATAGTGTGCAGATCACCTGTAATACATCCCTGCCTATCCTTCCTTCATCATACAACCTTCTCCAACCCCAACTTCCAAATTCCTTCTCTTCATTTGCCACACTTCTCCAATTTGACCTAATTTTTACAATTTTGTGCAACATTGCTCCCTCCATCCTTGAACAAATCCAACCATCTTCATCACTCCGTAGCCTCATTTACTAGGTCCTAGACCTCTTCATAGCCTCATCCAACCTCCATTTCCACTTTCCCACCTGTTTTCCTCCATCAACCCTCAAAAATCCTCTCTCGACTCTTCTTGTAGAACATCCTGTAGAACCCCTGCAGACTTCCTGTAGAAGATCACGTGGGCAGTTTCTCGAGATCTGATCATTGAAAAACTCTCTAGAAGAGTGCTAGGGACCCCTTAGGCCCTCTTCTCACCTTCCCAACCACCTGCAAGTGCCTACGCCATCTCCTTTCGTCAATCAAACTCTGCACAGTCAAAAACAATTAAAGCACATGCAAAATAATTCTGCAAAATTACTCAAAAATAAAAAATAAAAAAAACGATGTTTTTTTTTTAGATTTTACTTCAGAAGTAGCTTAGACACATGCATTTTACCTTTCCAAGAGCCAATGGCATCCATTTCAGCAGCGTTCATCTCTTTTCTTGCACCAGTAGGGTTAGTCGGTAAAACTAGGGTTTGCATTTCCTTTCAACTTTTAGTTTCTTTCTGCAAATAGATTAGCCTCCTTAGAGTTAGCTTTCATCCATCATAGTTAAAAGCTTCTTCTGAGAGCTCATAGAAGTTTGCTTATGCTCCTAACGGACTTGTGCCCGCTGATCAAGTGATAGCCTGTGGTAAGAGCTAGTACTTGTGCATATAGCGCCGTGGCTTCCAAGTTTGTTACGAACTACCAGGTTGATAAAAGTAAAGAAGGGTGTCCCAGGAGTTGCAGCATTATTGTTGTAATAATGGAGCCCACCATATTTTTGGTGGCGTTGCCGAGGAAGTGTCAGAGTATTTGTGATTACTGTTTTTCTTCTATTTTCTACTACAATCTTCTGCTCAATAGTTTATTTCAGCAAGCGTAGAGTAGTTGTTTCATTTCCATTCTGAAATTTCATTTCAGCAAAAGTAGATTAGACATTTCCTTCTTTTCTAGACTATCATTTCAATTATACAAGCATAGATTAGCATTTCCATTCTACAATTTCAATTCCGCAAGCATAAATTAGCATCTCAATTCAGCAATTTCAATTCTGCAATCGTAGCTTAGCATTTCCTTTCTGCAATTTCATTTCAGAAACATAGATTAGTCCTTTCCTACTTTCATTTCAATTTAGCATTTTCATTTCAGCAAGATAGATTTTAGTTAGTTGCAGTTCAATCCATTTCAATTTTGCAGGTACAAGCAGAAAAAGCAAAAATCAACCAAAAATATTTCATTTTCATGCCTCGTAGGAATAGAGACCATACAGGAAAATTCTTACCCAACACCCCCACCACATCACTGAGTCACCCTTCTCTCTTCTTCGGTGGCAGTGATATAGAAGAACCTATAGGTGAACCTCCAGAGATATATGAAGACCCTATAACAGAAGAAGAGCAAGAAAATGTTCCTCTTGAGACCATGGCTGAACACAGGAATGGTATAGGGAATGAGGAAAGAATAGAAGGTGCCTTTCCCATCCGAGAGATAAATGGGGACACAAAAATGAAAAACATAAGTCCCTCAGCCTTACCTCACTTCCATGGATTGACCACTGAAGACCCTAACACCTTCTTGTTTGAGCTTACTGTCCTTTTTCGAACTTATGACTATGCAGAAGATGAGGAAAAGTTGAAACTCTTTCCTTCGACCCTCAAGGATGCAGCACTATGCTAGTTCATGGGGTTATCTGGAAACAGTATCACAACTTGGGCTCAAATGTAACAAGCCTTAACAACAAATGTCGGGACTACTGTAGGTCAAAGGAAACGAAGGGAGAAATCTTTAGAATGACTATGGGAAGTGATGAGTCTTTGGAAGACTATGAAGAAAGGTTCCAACTCAGTTATAAAAGGGCCAGGTGCACACTTTACCCCGAATCTCTGAAGTGGGTTTTGCTCCGAGGAGTCCCTGAAGACCTTCTAGATACCCTCCATTTGCTAGTTGGAGGAGACATCTACCAACTACCTTATGAGGACATAAAGACTGTGTTTAGAAACCATTCTAGGGCAGCCCGGAAAAGAGGTAGGGGGAATCCACTTTTAGCTAGTGCAACCTTCTCCAAACATGAGTTTACAAATTAGATGGAAGACCTTAAAAGCGAGGTGAGATAGACCATTGCCATGCAACTGGATACTTTCTGAATCCAACAGAAGAAAGAGGAAGTTGAGAGGGCTTTGGCCATCTTTTGTCCTAGATGCACAAGGAAGCATCCTAAGAACGAGTGCCCATTGCACTCTGTAGAGGTATGTTTCATTTGTGAGGAAGACCACCGTACAAACTAGTGCCCAACCTTACCTAGACTTAAAGCTGTGTACCAAGGGGATGAATGAGCCACTGGACCACTCTACTTCCTCAACCAAAGGAGGCCACATGGATCCAGACCTTACCAGCAGGGGTTGCAAGGGACATCCCAAACATATTACAACCCCAACCAAGGAAAATTTTAAGGATGGAAAATTTTCTTGAAGTTTAAAACATTGGCGAATCTCACTAATCCCTAATATGCAAATTATAAATGTTTATTGATATATTTGTAAAATTAATCAAATTTATAATTATTTTATATATAGTCTCTATATAATTTTGGCGATTTTTAAGGTAAAATAATTTTATATTCTAAAATTTGGGCGAATCGTCTGTTATAAAATTGGAAATTGGCGAATCTTTTTTGTGGACAAATCATGGAAAATTAGCCCACTGGGCGAACATTAGCCCCTAAAATTTTCCATGACCCCAACCAATCCACTCACATACCTTCTTGGGGTCTCCCAGCTCATCCTTCCTGGTCTGCACCCTCTCCTTGGTCATATCCACCTCAATACCATACTCAAACTGCTGTTCATTCGTTTCATTCTCATGTTTAGCCACAACCTTAGTGGAATGCACCGAAATAGGGGTGGAGGCCCCAGTACAACTCTCCTCTCGCTATTCTGCCCCCACCACCTACTCAACCACAATCATTACCTCCTACTCCTCCAAGACAACCCTAGATGCCTACTCAACCGAACCCGAACCCCAATAACAGACAGGCCCAATAGGTGTATATTGGAGAGACAACATGCCCTACATATGCTATGGAGATTCAGAAGATCAACCTATGATCTGGGAAGGTCCTCCCAGGTCATCAACCTCCTCCTCCAGAGGATGAAGAAGAGAAACAGGAAAGTGAGCCCAAAGCCATTCCACCCTTTCCTGAGAGACTAACTAGAAACATGCAACCAAACCCAAAAGAGACTGAACTTCTGGGACAACTTAAACAGCTGTGTGTAAGAATACCACTTCTCTAGGCCATCAAAGATGTACCGATATACAACAAATTGATCAAAAAGAATTGTTTTAGGCACCCAGGTAGGCGCAAGAGAGATGACCCAACTATCAATGTCACAGCACAACTGTCCGACCTAATGTTGGGACAAGTAATCTGTCCAAAATATTTGGACCCTGGGAGTCCTGTAGTGGATGTCCACATCAATGGCACCATAATCCCCCACACCTTGATCGATCTAGGGGCTACCATTAATGTGATGACCAGGGACACTATGCTCAAACTTGACCTTCAGGATTCCATGAGAAAGACCTCGACAGTACTGCAGTTAGCAGACCGCTCCACTGTGACTCCTAAAGGGATTGTGGAAGATGTCCCGGTCTCTGTTGATTCTTGGGAGTACCCTTCAGACTTCTTGGTCCTTCAACCAATGGTAAAACTCATAGGGTACCCCCTCATTTTGGGAAGGCCTTGGTTAGCTACTGCGGATGCTTACATCAATTGTCGAGCTGGGAGCATGACCATCAAGAATGGGCCTATGTCCAAACAGCTAGTCCTATACCCTCCTGCCCAACCTCTTCTAGAACATGAATTACCTCTCTAGTTGGAGGAGGAAGATGAGGATGAAGTCTACTTTGCACTAGTGTGCACAGTGGAAGCCACTCGGGGAGGTCCTCAAACCAAGGATGACCTGATTGAGAATTTGATTCAAAATCCACCTCTCAGTGTGCTGCCATTAGAGGAGTTGGTGGAAGGTACCCAAACCAGCACTTTAGTGGACCTCTGCGTGGATGATCCAACCTCTCCCAGAGTTAAGAATGTGGAATTTGGCCCTGAAAGAACCTTGAAGATCAACTCGTCCCTATCTCCCTCTCAAGAGAAGGAACTGTGTAGCTTGTTGAACCGCCATTTGGATGCTTTTTCTTGAAGCTACAAGGAGATGAAGGGAGTCCACCCTTCAGTCTATACCCATCACATTTACATTCAAGAGGATTGTAAACTAGTCAGGCAACCTCAGAGGAGAATGAATCTTGCCCTTAAAGACATTGTCAAAGAAGAACTGCAAAAGTTGTTGGATGCAGGATTCATCTACACCATCTCTGACAGCGAGTGGGTTTCTCCTTTGGTGCTTGTGCCCAAGAAAAATGGGAAGTGGAGAATCTATGTAGATTATCAGGAACTTAAAAAAGCCACCAAGAAGGACCATTTCCCTTTTCCATTCATAGATCAAGTGTTAGATGGGCTGGCAGGGAAGAAGTTCTTTTCTTTCCTTGATGGGTTCAATGGGTATAATCAGATCCAAATCAGCCCGGAAGACCAAGATAAGACCACTTTCACTTTTCCATGGGGTACCTTTGCCTACCGGGACCTTCCCTTTGGGTTATGAAACACTCCTGCCACTTTCTAGAGAGCAGTACTGAGCATATTTGTTGAGCTGGTTCATGATTCGGTGGAAATCTATATGGATGACTTTACCCTTTATGGGTCCAACTTCCAAGAAGCATTGACTAACCTGGGAAAAGTTTTAAACAAGTGTATTGAGATGAACCTGTCCCTCACTCCTGAAAAATGTGAGTTCCTGATGACCAAAGGGACCGTGCTAGGTCATGCAATTTCTCAGCAAGGCTTACAGGTGGATCCCAGCAAGATTGCTATCATCCAAAGGGTTCCACCTCCTCAAAAGTTAAGGGATGTTTAGAGTTTTTTAGGCTTAGGGGGATATTATAGAAGGTTCATTAAAGATTTTAGTAAGCTAGCCTCTCCATTTTTTAGCCTTTTTGGGAAAGATGTTGAGTTTATATGGACTGGCAGCTATCAAGAGGCTCTAGATGTGTTGAAGGATAAGCTGGTAACTACCCCAATCTTGAGAGGTCCAAACTGGGCCCTACCTTTCCACATTCACACAGATGCCTCGAACAAAGCCATAGGAGCAACCTTAGGACAAGTTGAAGAGAAGCTACCATATGCCATATACTTTGTTAGCAAAAACCTGTCCAAGGCAGAATTAAACTATACTGTAACCGAGAAAGAGCTCCTAGCTGTAGTCCATTCCCTAAACAAGTTCAGACACTACAGCACTGGTTATCAAACATTCGTACACACTGATCATGCTAAAATTAGGTATTTGATGAATAAACCTGATGTAAATGCTCGTATCATTAGATGGTTACTTTTATTGTAGCAATTTGATTTGACCACTGCTGACAAGCCAAGTAAGGAAAATGTTGTTGCTGATTTTCTGTCTAGACTAGATTTGCCTGTAGGAGAAGAAGGGGTGGTGGATGATCAACTGTCAGATGAACACCTGTTTACTATTTTAGTACTCTCGCCATGGTTTGCTAATATAGAAAATTACTTGGTTTCAACACAATTATCGCCACACCTATCCTCAAAAGAGAAGAGCAAGATCGTGAGAAAAAGTGCCCCATTCACTTGGATTAGGGGCAACCTATTCAAACTTGGCCCGGATCAGATTCTGAGGCGTTGTGTCAGGGAGGAGGAATTTTTTGACATCCTCCTGACCCATCATGATGGACCCTACGGAGGCCACTTTGTAGCAAAGAGAACCACTTTCAAAATTCTACAAGCAGGCTACTATTGGCCCACTCTTCATCAAGATGTCAGAAGATACATCAGGCAATGTGACCGATGTCAAAGGATGGGGGAAATCGACTCCAAGGGATGAAATGCCCCTCCAACCTCAGGTGATTTTCGAGCCATTTGAGAAGTGGGGCATGGACTTTGTGGGTCCTATCAACCCTCCTTCAAGACAAAATTATTACATCATTGTGTGCACAGACTACTTGACAAAGTGGGTAGAAACGAAGGCAATCAAGGCAACAATAGAATAAAAGGTGGTTGAGTTTTTGAGGGAAAATATATTCTATAACTTTGGCTACCAAAGAGAATTAGTCACAGATCAAGGGAGCCAGTTTACCTCTAATTTGATTGAAGACCTGCTTGCTCATCACAAGACTAAGCATAGAACTTCCACCCCTTATCATCCGTAAGCAAATGCACAGGTGGAAGTCACTAACAGAGCTTTGGAGGAGATTTTGACTAAAGTGGTGAGCAGCAGCAAAAAAGATTGGGAAAATCACTTGGTTGAGGCCATCTGGGCCTACAACACCACTTGGAAAACTACAACAGGTTTCACACCTTATGAGCTGGTCTACATGAAGAAGGTTTTGTTGTCCATAGAATTTGAATACAACACATTGAGGTTGGAAGCTCAGCTAGACCTAGATCTCATCCATGAACAACGGGAAAGATTACTTCAGCTAAATGGACTAGATGAACAAAGAATGCAGGCCCTCCTCCACTCAGAGGTAGTCCAACTTCAAAGAAAAGTATGGCATGACCGACACCTTAAAGAGAAGCAATTTCAGCCAGGAGATAGGGCACTGTTATATGATTCAAGATACAAGGATTTCAAAGGGAAGTTGAGGACAAGATGGCTGGGACCATATATAGTGGAGAAATGTAATGACAATGGTTTAGTCCTTATCAGGACCATTGATGAAGAAGCCATCCCCATGCTCGTCAATGGGCATCATTGAAGATCTATAGGAATCCCCATTCTAAGCAGGTGTTCATTGAAATGCTAGATAAATCAATGCTGGTAGTAGAGTAGGGCCCCTGTCTCTACTCCACCCACACCTTGATCATAAAAAAAAAAAAAGAGAAAAAAACAGAAAAAGAATGAAAAGGTCCTTGGGTGAAAACCTCTTAGAGGCGCCCAGGGCAGACAGTAAGGGTGAAAACCTCCTGGAGGTGCCCCAACTATCTCTCTCTCTCAAGAAAAAAAAAAAAGAAAATAAAAAAACAAGAAATAGACAAAATTTCTATTGAATAATTGCAGGTTGTAGGGAAAACATCGCAGGTTAGGAGGGTCGCACGAAACAAGGGTAGAGTTCAGCACCAGGCTGCGAGCATCCCTCACAAACACTTCCTCCATGACCACTCCCCTTTCCTAATATTTGATCACATTCGGGTTAAGATTTCACCTTCTACAGGAAGTTCTGGGCCTTCTACAGGAAGTTCTATGTCTTCTACAGGAAGATCTTGTAGAACCTTCAGACAGGCCAGAATTGATCTTGGGAGGGAATCCGAAGGTTGGAATCTGCCTGTTAGGCTTGCAAACACCCCTGTTTCCATCCATCACCATATGTCACCCTGTTTCATCTCTTTACACCTCCGTTGCACCCATCCTATTATTTGTTCCTGCACAGTCACACAAAAAACCCTGTTTTCCTCATACTGCCAGCAAGAACTTTTAGTGACAAATCAAGTAGTAGTGTCTTGCTCACCATACCTATCAATCTCCATCTGGACTCCTCATCAGTAGTATATCCCTGTTTGTTTTAGCTTGCATTCCAGGAGGAGAAGTAGCTACAGGACATCCTACAGGAATCCTGTAGCAGCTGATCCCTCTGGAAGACATACTCTGGAGACAGGGGCAGCCGAAAATGACAAAGGAGAAATGCAAAGGGCTCATCTTGAACGCGAGAATATCATTAGCAGCCGAAGCCAAGCAAAACCTAGGTATGTAGCGACAACAAATAAGGAATAGGTTCCAAACCCGTGCATGCAACATCAATGAATGAAGGAATGGGTTCCAAAACCCGTGCATGAAGCAACAACAAACGAAGGAGTGGTTCCAAGACCCGAAGTCTGCATAACGCGGCCATGACCACATAGGTAAGTGCCTAAACTCATTCGTCAATTGCATAAACTATATTTTAAAAGCTGCATGCCTATGGAAATGGTTCGGATTGAGTGGAATCGGTGGCCAGTCAACTGGCCACCCTCGGCCAGTTACATAGCCTCGTGGGATCTGAACGAGCCCAGTTACATTCAAAATTGCTGATGAGATGTGTAGCCAGCATGTGTGGAGTGTCCATTCAAGGAGAAATCATCGGGACTGGTAGTGGTGGCGGCAGTTAAAGACAGAGGGGAGGTGATGGCGGTTAGAAAAACGTAGAGAAATTAAGGCCGTGACGTCGGATCAACAGTTCAATCTGGCCACCTCATTCCCTCACCACGAATCATGGCGTAGTTAAAAGATGCTTGGCTGGAACTCACACCGCCTTCTATTCATTTTGCACTTGCAACGTCCTCGACTGGAGTACCCGTCCTCCGCTTCCAAAAACTGTTAACTAGTCGTCCTCTACCGTTTTTTCTACCTATTGTCGAAAATATTCGGAGTATCGGGCTTGCTTAGAGGCACAGTGACATTCTATAGGAACTAGGGGTGTATTCTAGAGGAAGAGTCCTACAGGAAAGACTGCACAACTTTTCAGAGTAGGGAAGCCTCGGATTTTTGTTCATCGAATTTGGAGCTCCAAACGAGGTAGGCTCGAAAAAACTCCTCTATGCATGGTATGTTTTGCAAAGGTGGTGAATTGAATGACATCAGGTTTGGAAATTAGAGGAAAAATCTACCTGTGAATTGGAAGTAAAACGTTTGCCTGTGTATTGCACTGGGTTTCCTAGTTGTTTCTGCATCAAGATTCTCCTCCACGTTTCCTTTTTTTTTTAAATTCTCTTGTAGGGAAGATATATGCAGTTGTGGGGACTAGCTTGTGTATGAAAAATTTTGGATTTGCATATCTGTATGTGTGCTGAGAAGAAAACTTGATCTCTATACTCTATCTGTAGAAACAAAATTCTTCCTTTCATAAACAGACAGCCGAGTTCTGGGTAACAGCAGTCTTAAAACCAGGGAATTGTTGCTAATTGATATTGGACACCCGAGAAATTCCTTCTTGAGTTCAGGGGGAAACCATAAACAACATTCCCTTTTCTAATCAAAGCATAAAAAGAGCACTCTCACCATGCCAGGGGGATTCATAAGGAAAGAACCCTTGGACTCCAGCAAACTACACGAGCATCCTGAGGTGGTGGACCTTTTCACCCAAGCCAATTGGATGTCCTTCTTTGACAAAATTTAGGGTCATGACGAGGAGATAACTGAGGAATTTTTAATGTCCCTGAGACCTCAATCAAAGACACATGCCACAGTTAGTTTTAGGGGTTTGACCCTAGAACTTACCCCTGAGCTCATCAGTCGAGTTACTGGTCTACCATTAGGGCTCCCTTGGAGCAAAGAAGAGAGGTCATTGGGCCAAGCTGCCAAGAAAACATTCTTTCTGCCCGAGGAACATCCTGTAGAAGACAAAAATGGGGTTAGGAGAACCAGCTTGCCTCCTCTCTGGAGTGAATTCAGTTTCCAAATCATGAAGTACATTACATGTGAAGGAAGATTTAGCATCATCTATGGTTATCATTTCAGGTTACTGTGTGAACTAAGACATGGAATTGACTCGCCTCCAGACAAGAAACTGAGCATCCCCTATTTTCTTCTTCAGTCACTAATTGAATGTGGAACAAAGTTAAATGAAGGGATCCCAGATCAATTGGCCCATCATGGGCTCATCAAACTATTGGTGGAATATGCCTTGCACACCTACACTATCCCCATATATTGGGAAATTTTCCGAAACATGTCTAGGGATGAAAATATTAGAATTTTGGCCGAAAACATCACCTCATCCAACAGTGAGGAGGGAGAACACACTGAAGAAGGTGAGAAAACCAATGGTGAAGGAACACAAGACATTCAAGCACAACAATAAAAAAAAAGAAAAAGGGGAAATGGCCCAGATTACTGAGCCTAAAATAGAGGAAGAAATAATAGCACAAACACCAAGGGAAAAGAGAATGCAGAGTAGAGCAGAGAGGGCTGAAAAACCCCAAATGAAGGTTGTCACAACCAAAGTAGGCACATAGAAACAAAAGGAAAAGACGCATCTTGAAATAGCAGCAACATAGACAGAAACAGTTGACACAGGGATTTCTACAGGAAGCAGGGAAAAAGAACAGCAAGAGGAGAAATCGCCTGAGATATTGGCCAGGGAGGCAGCAACTGTGCTTGCTGCCTTAAGCACACCTCCAAAACAAAAAGGGAAGAGAAAGAGGAAAAAATCCATGTACTTTAAGGCAAGGAGGAGCACATGGATAAAAGTAGGCCAACCCCAGCCACAGTCAAAAGAGCCAATCGTCATTCAAGACACAACAACTAAACCAAAAGAAGAGTCTCCTTCAAAGATGTTTAGCACCTATGAATGAGGAAGCCCAAAAACCTCCACCTAGAGAGAGAGAATTAAGATGATGGACTTAAAGACAACTCTACAGGAAGCCGAGATGTCTCTACAGGAAACTCTGGCTAAGTTAACAAAGACCGAGAAATTGGAGGAAGAGACAGCCAAATCATCACATGGAGAGGGAGAGATTGAGAAGATGTTGGAACTAAGCCCTCATCCTAGCTTGGGCTCATACTACAACCTGTTAGAGGGTGGGAAAATCATCCCACACAAATTTGTTGTGCCACTCTTCCTTGCATTGGAACAAGAGAGGATCAGAACACACACATGGATGAAAATTGCCAAATCTAAGGGAATTGAGGACATAGGCCACATGGAGGAGAAGTTAAAAGAGTTAAGGGGAGAACTGGCCATGGTTAGACATGTAGAAAGTTGCAAAAGAGTCAGCTGTAGGAAGAGAATGAGCTTCTGAAACAACAACTACAACTACGGGGAAGTCATAGGGAAGATATGCCCTCCATTTTGGGAGAACAACAGTAATGAGAAGAGCCTCTAGCAGACAAGGAAACATTTGATGAACAATAGAAAGATGACAAGTTGTAGGTTGAGATTGAGGGGCTAACAAAACTGCTACAAGAAAAGGAGTCACAATCAACAGAGGAAATACAATTTCTAAAGAAATAGGTGCAAGAGAAAGAAGCCCAACTGGTCTGCATGGCTAGCTGGGCAGTAGAAGCCTTGCAATGTAGGCAACCTGCCAAGTCATATGCCTTATATCTTAAAGATCAATGGTTATAGTTCCATATTAACACCATGGCCCAAAGGGGCACCATTCCATTCAGAATTACCATCAATTCATGCCTTTGTGTGATAGTAGCTTAGTGGAAGATAAGGCCAAGTTATCAAAATTCTATTTACACAACTTGGCCCTTCCAAACATGAATCTGTGGGACCCCAATGCTTCATTGGGGGATGTGCAAATCATGGCCATGGCCTCTTGGTTAAACCATGAGGAAAAGAGGGCAACAGAAATTCAGAATGTTATGGATAGGGAGCTATGGGAGACACTCATGATTAGAGCAAAACCAAAAGATCCCTTAGCTTTAGTGTATGTCCATCAACAACTTGCCAACAACTCCTAGGTTCACCAAGATTACATTGAAAGATAAGCTCAGGCCATTGCTCACTTTGAGGACATGGAAACACTGTTGGGGGATAACTGCATTCATGCTTGCACAAGGAGATGGAACACACTATCCCATAGTCTGAAAATTAGATAATACCACTCCCCAACAAGGATGAGGGAGGCCTTGGCAAGAGTACCACTCTATAAATAGTTAATGCAAAATCTACAGGCCAACTGGATCGGCCTAAAGTTTAGTCCTCCATTTCTTTTAGGACTACTGGAAGGGGTCAAAGAAGAAGAAGAGCATAGGTAATGGGAGGAAGTAGAGAGAAAATTAGGGTTTCATGACCGAGAAGAGGACATCACCTCAGAAGCCTGGGATGTTAGAGAGGTAGTCAAGGCAATCAAAGATGACGAGCTGGATTAGTTTCTCAAAGGATGAGCAACCCATTTAGCAGGGGGGTGATGATGAGCCCCAGAAATGGGTAACTTATTCGTCTCATTTCCTATTATTCTCCATTAATCCACCATTCTTCATATTTTATGCATGCTTTTGAGTATATTTATGTTAATTGAATGAATGAGAATAATCACTTGACCATGAAGTCTAATACGTGCTTATTGCAGATTTTTTGACATCTTTTGGGCCAAGGTCAATCATTTATGAGCCAGTTAATAGCCAAATATGAGGGAACAAGGTTGAGGATTTGTAGGAAGGGTGTCTCTTACACTAAATGGCCCCTTCCTCGAGTTCTCCACCATTAGCTCGAAGTTCAACAGCCCACCGAAGATGATCCCCAAGGGCAGCCGAGCAGCTTTTGTGAAGTGGCTGATGACTTGCAGTTTTGAGCAACCAAGCCCCTTGAGTTAAAGAGGGATGTTGGAGGTCCTCGTAGTGCATAAATAGGAAGGCTTCTAGCCTTCGTAGGTTAGCTTTTGAATAGTTTTATTTTCGCACTTAGTGTTGCTCCGCCTTTCCACCCATTTTGGATCTTTTGTTGTAAACATTTTTGTGACATGGTTCTTTTTTGAGTAATGGAGATTAGTTTCATTTTGCATCAGATTTGAGCTTTTTCTTAGGAGGCTGTAGCTCTTGGGGTTGGTCCCAACCCAAGTGCCAATACCTCCTTTTGTGTACTTTTATATGTTTTTGCTGCATTCCTACAATAATATCTGCTACTTATATTAACATATTGCTTTGTTACTTAGGTCATTTTTGATGATTGAAATAGATTTTCATGCTCAGATTGATTTGATAGTTTGGTAACAGAAAAGGTCTTCAAAAAAGGCCATCAAGTAGCCCTTGATCTCACTTCTCCCTCCTCGGGACCATGAGTTGAGTCCAAGGTGTCCTTGCTGCCACAAAACGTTGTTCTTGCTTCTTCATGCAATTGCTAGTATTAGATTCCCAATTGCAAAAGTTGATACCAGTTGTGATTACGTGCGTAGATCTGTCCTTGTTTAGTTTTCATATCTATCTTACATGATTTTCTACCAATAAAGTTCCGTTCATCATGATTGCTGGGTTTCTAGGTCAAATTAGGTCAAGATAGCTAGATCTTTGGTTTGGATAGTCTTTGTTTGATTAGTTTTGAGAAATAGTGTGTAGATCACCTGTAATACATCCCTACATATCCTTCCTTCATCATACAACCTGCTCCAACCCCAACTTCCAGATTCCTTCTCTTTATTTTCCACACTTCTCCAGTTTGACCTAATTTCTACTTTTTTGTGCAACATAGCTCCCTCCATCCTTGAACAAATCCAACCACCTTCATCACTCCGTGGCCTCATTTACTAGGTCCTTGATCTCTTCATAGACTCATCGAACCTCCATTTCCACTTTCCCACCTGTTTTCCTCCATCAACCCTCAAAAATCCTCTCTCGGCTCTTCCTGTAGAACATCTTGTAAAACCCATGCAGACTTCCTATAGAAGATCACGTGGGTAGTTTCTCGAGATCTGATCACTATGAAACTCTCTGGAAGGGTGCTAGGGACCCCTTAGGCCCTCTTCTCACCTTCCCAACCACCTGCAAGTGCCTACCCCATCTCCTTTCATCAATCAAACTCTGCACAGTAAAAAATAGTTAAAGCACATGCATAATAATTCTGCAAAATTACTCAAAAATAAAAAAAGAAGTTTTTTTTTTTTTTTTTGCTTCATAAGTAGCTTAGACACATGCATTTTACCTTTCCAAGAGTCAATGGCATCCATTTCAACAACTTTCATCTCTTTTCTTACACTAGTAGGGTTAGTCGGTAAACCTAGGGTTTGCTAGTGTTTGCATTTTCTTTCAGCTTTTAGTTTCTTTTTGCAAATAGATTAGCCTCCTTAGAGTTAGTTTTCATCCATCATAGTTAAAAGCTTCTTCTAAGAGCTCATAAAATTTGGCTTAAGCTCCTAGCAGACTTGTGCCAGCTGATCAAGTGACAGCCTGTGGCAAGAGCTAGTACTTGTGCATATAGCACCGTCACTTCCAAGTTTGTTACAAACTACCGGGTTGATAAAAGTAAAGAAGGGAGTCCCAGGAGTTGCATAATTATTGCTGCAATACTGGAGCCCGCCAGGTTCCCCACTAGGGCCCTGCTAGATTGTGTGGTAACATTTATGGTGTCGTTGTCAGTGAGGAAGCCGCTTTAGCTCCTTGGTCACATATTTGAAGAGGTGAATCTCCCAAGGACATCATAGATCCTCTTCTAGTGACCCCTAAATTGCTTGGTTACGGAGATCACGAAGAAAAAATAGCTCCTATTACTGGAGTTGCTGCTAGGAAAGTTGTTGAGCTTGGTAAATCTCCCACAAGTAGTCCAATACCCCTTGCAAAGCAACTTTTTCCTAACAACATGAATACCAACACTCATCAAAACCAAAATCAAACCCAAACCCTTAGGTTTAAAAGGTGGAATGAGGCAGCTTTCAAACCTTTAAACTTTAGTGGAATTCCTGATGCTCCTCACCCATTACTTGAGAAGTATCATGAATGGGCTACCAAATTTCAAAGGAAGTGTTGATCAAACTACCGAAAGACGTGGAGAACTTATTTTGGGCATTGGGCCCTTGAATGATTGAAGATGAAGATGTAGTGATGATGTTATTTTCTTTGACATTCGAGGGAGATGTTGGGGATTGGTACATTATCCTTCCTGTAGCTAGCATTGGTGATTTCAACCAATTTGAAGAACTCTTCAAGAAAGGGTGGGCTATCGACGCTGATGGAAACATTATCATTGAAAAATTCTATTGTGTACAAAACAAACTAGATGAAGCTATTAGAACTTCTATTTAAGTATTCAATCGAATTGTTACGGATATCCTCGATCACCTCAAACTTACTGATGCCCAAATCCTTGAAAATTTTATCAAAGCAGTCCAAGGTCACCTGACATATCAACTTAGGGATAAGAAGCCTAAAACTCTTGCTAAGTCTAAGGAAATGGTTGCTAAAATTGAAACAAATCTAAATGTTTCTCATATTGAAATGTTCAATCTTCTGGGGCCAAGGTTGAAACTAAAAAGAATGAGGCCAATGAACAAATTGAAGAAACATTGGTCACCATGTGCAAGAAAGTAGATAAACTATTTGATGACATGAATGTTAGGGATAGAATGTATATGAACAAGTTCACTTATCTTGAAAAGGGGCAAAGATCCACTTTCCTTTCAAAGAAAAAACCATTTTTCAAAGAAATGTAATGAGGAAGGTAAGCAAGCTCAGCCAAATGTCCCTAATAATCTAGCCCCAACTAAATCAGTGGGGCAAGATGACTCATCTTTCGAGGAATATAAAAGTGAGAACTCTGGTGAAAAAAGTGAAGATGAGGAGGGTGGTGAGCAATTGAATGTGGTCAATGAATCCCAAGCTTTCAACATTATATTAGGTGGCACATATACTCATCCTCAAATCAATGAAGTAAAACTTAAAGAAGAACAAGATGAACCTATATTGAATGCTAAGGATAGTGGAAGGTTCAAAGGGTTGCAATACTCTAGGAAGAATGACAAAGAATCCTCCTCAAGATCTAAAACATCAAAGGGCAAGGATCTTCCTCCTAAGGAATGTCGAAATAAGGACCCCCCTTAAAAGAATAACACCAAAAATGATCCTCCTAAAGGGGAGCCTAAGCATAAGACCAAAGGTAAAGAAGTTGAATTAGACATCGATGTGGGTCCTGCTATAAGTAAAATGAGTATGCAGGTTTCCATAAAGGAGATTGTGAAGATCCCATCCCAAAGATGGCAAGTGAAGAAATCTTTAGGGCTTGACAAAGAGGACCCGCCTATTATGTTGGAAAACATCCACTTCACTAAAACCAACCTTGGCCATGAACCATTCTAGTTGAACTTAAACATAAATAACCTTCTTCTCCACAATTTCATGTTGGATTCAAGGGCCTTTGCAAACATTATGTTGCTTAAGGTCATGAAACAGCTCAAGTTAAGTATCACTCGACATTACAAGAACGTATGTGGCTTTGATTCTAGATCCATTCTCGTTGAGGGCCTTCTCAAAGACCTAAAAGTAGCATTAGCTATGAATGAAGACGTCTCCTTGCTTATGGACAATGTGGTTATCGATGTACCTGATGTATGGGAAATGTTGTTGTCTAGAAAATGAGTTGCCACTGTGGGTGGTCCACTTCAAATGGACTTATCCTACACCACCATCCAACTGCTTGATGGGACAGCGTTCATTCTTTATAGGGAGCACTAGTTTCCAACTCATGTTGAGGACCTTGGACTTCTTCCATATCCCAATAAGCTTCCCAAGCTTAAGGAATCAAACACCCTTGCCACTCATCCTCCCCAAGAAGTCCATATCCTTAAAAGACCTAACCCTAAAGAAAATAAGCCTAAAAAGAAGTGGGTGCAGAAACCTAAGAAAGAGTCTAAGGTTGGGGAAGTAGTGTTGGTAAACAAAAACCTAGTGCCTGTCAGGATCATGGGAAGGTTGGTGAGGGATACTATTACATAGAAAGACTTGATGACTACCTTTGGCCTAATCTTGTCAAGGTTAGTCGTATCACCCCTTTATTGGATACTATTATATGAGGGATACTATTATGTGCATGTTAGACGTAGCATGAATTCCATATTCATTTTTGCATAGCTACTATCATCATTTCATGTTCTCATGCTAAGTAGGTGCATTTAGATTAGACTTGCATGATAGAAGAGATTTTTTTTTTTTTTTTTTTTTTTTTTTTTTTTTTTTTTTTTTCTGTATGATTTTATTATTTGATGAAACATGGGCGATAAAAGTATGCTCAGGACAAACGTTTCCAACAATTGTCTATGATGTGTAGGATACAAGTCAACAGTCCTAGAGGATTGTTGGTGTTCTCATGACTTCCCCTTTTAGTACATGCGTGCACACTGCAGTGAGTTCATGTCCCAAGCGGAGCTAAATGTTACGCATTAAAAAGTGTGTGACCCCATGGGATAATATTTCAAATAGATTTGTTTTTAGCCACCAACCCCTGATAGCTACCAATGTAGTTGATATCGTCTACCACTCGATCTTCACTCCCTGAGCCAATCATGTGTCTTCTCGCCCATCCGTTGAGAGGATATGTTTGAAGGTGGACCATCCAAATCCTAAAGGTATGTTTTTCACTGTGTAATCGGTTTCTTATGCTTATTTTTCCATTGGCACATTGGGCATGGATTATTAGGTGACTTGGAAGGAGGAAGGGTTTTCACTGTAATTTTTTTCCCTCGCCTTAAATGCAAGGTTAATCTTCAATCCTAGTCTTGTATCTCCCCTATTGGCTTATAGCTTTAGGAAGGGCAATACTTGGGAAACCTCGATTTTCATAGCACAGTCCCATTTTCCTATTTCACATTTTTCACTCCCCTTCGCACATTACAAGCCCCATTTCATCATTTTCCCTCTCTATGTTTACATGACCATTAAGTCCACAAGGATCTTGTACACTGCCTCCCCCTTGTTCACATGTTTGGTTCAGGCCTGGAAATGTTTCCCCAGAGGTTGATGCCCCAAAAAGAACGTTACAAGCATATCATGGCCACAAGCAAGAAACAAAAGACAAGAATTTTATAAAATGCAAAAGATGGTTGAGACATTGTATTAGCACTTGAAACAAAGCGAAACATGAGCTCTAGCCCTTCATTATGGCCATCACCATAGTTCCTAGGGACCCATGCCCCCACATCATTAAGGAACCCATGCATATCCCAACCCCTGGTGGGCGATGAACTGTCCCACCTCAAGGGGGTAATAATTGCTTTTTTGATACACAACATGTTCTCATCTCATAGAGCCCTAAATAGTAATGACAAAGAAAATTCAAGAAAAGGTAAAAGGCAAATAAAGAAGGGAAAAAAAGCAAAGGTTGGGGTAACTCATGTACCACGATTGCTCCCTCCCACATCTATACACCCATGTATGTGGACATCCCTCATCATTACCACCCTTGAACCCATGGCATTTGGCCTTGAGACCCCTATGTTCTTGTCCACCTCATAATTATCCACATGACCCCTATCACTTGAAGGATGTGCCTTGGACTTGTCTTTCCCCTTAGGAGCTAGGAACACCTAATAGTGTTGGAATTTCTAAGTATAACTCTTAGAAATCCTTCTGGTACTTTCTGATTTATTTATTCCTACTTGTTTTGTTAATTAACAAGTTATTTACCATGCAAAAACTAAAAATAAATACAAGTACAGTCTCAACACATACAGATCATCAATGTTGGAAATAATACTGAGAGGGGGGGTGAATCAGTATTATCAGATCAATCAAACTTTTTCAATGCTCAGAAACATATACGCTACTTCAGTTAGGTGAACCAGCGTGTACACACTACTGTGACTAAATAAAACAGCGTATAAGAAGAAAACTCATAATTTAGTTAGCTTATTCTTCAGTTAAGTTCATCAGGACATTATTCACCACATTAACAGTAAACAGGTGCAGTATAACAGAACAGATCAAAAGCCACACACATGAACACCAAGATGTAAGGTGGAAACCCAATGTGGGTGAAAACCACCTGCTGCAAGTTGTCTCTATCTTTCTTTAATATGAAACTTCAGTTTACAATCTTTTGTACTGGTGCAGCCTTATACCAGTACGCAGGCTACAACCTGCAGAAGGCTACAACCTTCTCTCGTTCTCCAAACTTCCTTGGAAGGGAGCTCCAACCCCCTTTGCTCTTGTACTAGCCAAGATACTATTACGTAGGTGCTGACCTACAATCTTCTTTCCTTCAGGTACCACCTTTCATACATTTTCAGACTGGATATTCCTGAAGCACAACATTACAATCTGTAGACCCCAATTCATTCAATTTACACAACAGATCATTGAAGCATAAAACAACCAAACTTTGAATCACTGAACCACTGAACCCTGTCAATCACCAGTTACCAGAACACAGAGCAGACTACAGAACTCTGCAATGACAGTCAGACCCCACTGTAAACCCAAAATCAAGCTTCAAAAGATATACGCTACTTCAATGAACAAAACCCGCGTATACACGCGTTTTTACCGAAGCCAACCTGCGTACAGATCTAAAAATAAACTTTCTCAATTTGCAGCTGTACCAGACATCAGTTAGACCCAGAACATAACATTGCGACAATATGCAGATCTAGAAATACGCAAAATCAACCATATCATGATAGTGCATTTCAAACCATTAGATCCCGATCTATCCTTAGATCTAGTCTTCCATCAACCGATGTGATCTCTCCTTGGCTTAGATCAAGCAACCCAGCACCTGCATATCAGATCTCTTTCACTCTTAGATATTCAAGCCTTGTCGAAAGATATCTTTGCCTAATGATCTTCTTCTCCTTATATAGCCTTAGGCCTTGCTCAATACCAAGAGCCAAAACCATAGTAACACAATACCATCAACTTCAAAACTAGGGATCGACACGCCCGTCGAGACACAATGGTCCGAAATCATAGGCACAACTTCCAAGGACTAACCACCATGGACCAAAAGGTACTTTTCCACATACACGCGCTTTTTCTGAATCCAACTAGCGTGTACACGCGACTTGGGCTTAACGAACCTGCGTATATTAACTTCCTTGGCATGCTGTACTAAGATCTGTCTTCTGATTAAGTTGCCATCACCTGTACCAACCTCTGAGTGAGTTGCCATCAAGGACAACACTTGAATCATAATGCCAACAATCAACTAAAGGAAAAACAACCACACAAGTGATACCGTTATTTTTAGACCAATGTCCCCAGAAAAACCCAATGTGGAAAAACTGGTGCAGCTATCTGAGGGTTTTATTATTAAGTAGTTTCAGAAAACGATCTTGGTGCCAAACTAGCTCACCCAACAGAGAATGATCTCGGCAGTAGTACCTCTCAGTCGAAGACAGATATTCTAGCTAAAACCCCAGATGAACAATCCCACATCTCTCAGCTCCAATCTACCCCATGAAATCTCCAGTGTCTGCCTCTAGGGATTGCGTTAGCCTATTTGGCCCAGTGTTAGCATAGCTTCACGCCAACTTGCTCGGCATCAGCCTCTAGAGGCATTGCGTCAGCCCTTGGCTGCTTTTGCATGGGCCCTCACTGACTCTACGTGGCCTGTAGCTAGCTCTGCGTCCCTCTCTCCCAGATTTTGCGTTGACGCTCCCAATACCCTCTCTACTTCTATATTCACTGCCCCTTAGCTGCAGCTCTAATCACTTCTTCGATTTCCTTAGCAAGCCCTACCCTAGAAAATTGAATTCTTTATCAACCCAGTGTGTTCTCCAAGCGACCCTCAAGTCTCCTCTCATACTTTTCTTGTTGACAATTCAACGACCGAGATTAAGTCCCTAATCAATGGCTAAGATTAACGCTAGCTTGATACATGAATTTTGGACCCTTCTAACATAGTTTTATATTAATTCACATTAATATTTTATTTTCCCTAAGTTTATACTTAGGGACTCCATTAAAATTATTAATTACTTTAGTATCTCCCAAACTATTTAGAATCTGCCCAAACCATTTCTGGGTATTGGAGATCTGATGTGCTTTAGCCTCTCCACCAATTTTTGTGGCTAGAAAATATCTGATGCTACCCCAAACCAACACTCCATCTTAGCAAGAATTGTGTTCTAGTGATACTCCTTACTGAGCATCACCCTGATCATCCAGCATCGGTCTTGGTGCTGATGCTAGCCCTACTGCCCAACATCACTAATGCATCAATACGACAACCCCTCTCATCATGTTGCATTGTGCTACCCATAGCACTTCCACTGTTAACTATTGCACTGCAACTCAGTTACTGAGAAGTAAATAACTGATCTCCCAACTCTGACATCTCTGTCAAGCTCGAGACACCCTTGATGCTGAAACTCCCTCTGTTGCTGACAAGTGCCCCTTCTCTGACCTCTGCGCTGCTGCAAAAACTCCATGCATCTCGCACTGTTACCTTACGCTATCCTAGGAATCCTGCACTATAACTCCCTCTGTCGCTCCGTACGCATCCGTCTCTACTAACATCTGCCAGTACTACTACTCCTCTTCAGGGCTCCTGTAGCAAGGTATAATCCAAGAGACTAGGTACCTCGAGGATCCTGCCCCTCATCGCTTGTAGTCCATTTGACTACAGCTCAATGTCTCCCCACTTCCTCTCAAGTGGCGTGTGATCACTCATGGCATAGCCATCATCTGTCTCCAATTCCTTCTCCACCCTTACTGGTGCAGCCTTGGTCTCAGAAGCCTCTCCCTTGCTCTTCGTCCTCAAACACTAGCTAGCATAGTGACCCAGTTCCCCACAATGGAAGAATTTGACCTTGGAGAGGTCCTTCATCTTCAGTTTCTCCTGCTTTCCCTCAGATGCTAAGGCAGCATCCTCCTCTTCATCCTTTTTTATTCTTAAACCCTTGCCACTACTTGCCACCTTGGTCAGCCTTTTGATCTCTTCTTGGAGAAGAGTCGCCCACAGTTCTCCAAATCTGGAAGGGTCAACGTGCCCAGCATGCTCTGGACAAACACCTCCCAGTCTTCTGAGACTGCGCTTAGGCTTGTCCTCACCATCAATTCTTGATCTAGCATGGTCCCTATGGAAGTCAGCTTATCCTGGATCTCCTTCAATCGACCGAAGGTGACGATCTGTTGTCCCTTCTGCATCTGGTATAACCGCAACTAATTTTCTAGTAGCATCTTCCTCTACACGGAAGTATGCTGATACAATTTCATCCGGGGCTCCCACATCGCATTTGTCGTTTCCTTTTTGACAATATGTGGTACTACATGGTCCTTGACCCTGTCAAGGATGATGCTCTTGGCCCTCACCATTGCCTCCTCGTAACTGTCGTTCTCAACCGAGTCAACTGGGATCACTATCATCTTCAAGGCGAAGTCCTTGAGACGATTGCTATCTAGAATAGACAATATTCTAGCCTTCCAGACTATGAAGTTTGAGGCTCTGTCTAGTCTATCCGGGCCTCTTACCCCGTTCACTACCATTTCACTACTCCTCTACTTCCCTCCTGGAAGTTCTCGGTGTGACTCCCCCTGAGCCTCAATTTCCCTCCTAGAAAACCCTCTGCCAATGTCAAGATGCCCCACTCCAATCGTTAGTGTAGCTACACCACTGACCCGGGTTTCTTGGCTAGAAATCCTCAGCAGCAACTCCCTCCTCCTTGGTCTTACCCTGTTAGGTACTATTTTGACCATAGTACCCCACCAACTTCACTCCACAACTTACCCACAACCTCCTATGCCTCAGTAAGCTGAAGGTTAGAGCTTCCAGGCTCTGCGCAATCTCGGCACCAGCAAAATCTGCACCTCCTGGCCACGGGCATCAATCCTTCTTGACTGATAAAGATGACTGGGCACTGCGTAGGTCAGGTCTACTTCCTTTTGCCATTGTGTTGATTATCGTCCTGGCTCAAACTTGATGACATAGCCACTGCGTCACCCCTCCCTTGCTGCTTCTCTACTAAGAAAAAATTTTGTCAATTAGGAAATTTGTTTCTATTGTAGCTGCTTTGCTTGATTAATGCCCTCAGTTCTCTTGTGATCTGCAACCATGCTCTGATACCATGTTGGAATTTCTAAGTCTAATTGTTAGAAATCCTTTTTGTACTTTCTGATTTGATTCTTGTTAACTTTTCTGTTAATTAATAAGTTATTTACCATGTAAATACTGAAAATAAATACAAGTACAATCTCAACACATATACACCATCAACTAAAGGAAAAACAAGCACATAAGTGACACCGTTATTTTTGAACCAATGTCCCCAGAAAAACCCAATGTGGGAAAACCGATGCAGCTATCTGAGGGTTTTATTATTAAGCAATTTTAGAATACAATCTAGGTGCCAAACCATCACACCCAATAGAGAATGATCTCGGTAGTAGTACCTCTTAGTCGAAGACAGATATTCCAGCTAAAACCCTGGATGAACAATCCCACAGCTCTCAACTCCAATCTGCCCCACGAAATCTCTAGCTTCTGCCTCTAGGGACTGCATTAGCCTCTCTAGCCTAGCAACACCCCAACTTTCCCTGCATCAACCTCTGGAGGCACTGCGTCAGCCCCTAGCTGCCTTTGCATGGGCCCTGACTAGCTCTACGTGGCCTCTAGCTAGCTCTGCGTCCCTCTCTCCTGGCTTCTGTGCTGATACTCTCGGTACCCTCTCTACCTCTCTGCTTTTTTATTCACTGCTCCTTAGCCGCAGCTCTTATCACTCCTTTGATTTCCTCAGCAAACCCTACCCTAGAAAATTGAATTCTTGATCAACTCAGTGTGTTCTCCAAGTGACCCTCAAGCCTTCTCTTATACTTTTCTCGTTGACAATTCATCGGCCAAGATTAAGTCCCTAATCAATGGCTAAGATTAAACCTGGCTTGATCCATGAATTTTGGACCCTTCTAGCACAGTTCTATATTAATTCACATTAATATTTTATTTTCCCTAAGTTTAGACTTAGGGACTCCATTAAAAATATTAATTACTTCAATATCTCCCAAACTATTTAGAATCTACCCAAACCATTTCTGGGTATTGGGGATCTCATGTGCTTTAGCCTCTCCACCAATTTTCGTGGATAGAGCACATCCGGTGCTACCCCAAATCAACAAATAGGTTGATTTATTAGCCACTTCTATGTAAGGAGGTAATACCACTACATGCTCAAAGCCTCAAATTTGGATGGAAAGCCAATTACAAAGTCTCATTTGTGCCCTTGATCAACAAGCTTGATTCACTTAGATGCGCTAATGAATTATTGTACCTCAAGGTGAGGAAGCGCATTGGAGCTTATATGTAATTGACAAGTGGTTTCATCAAAGGCTTAGCAACTTCACTGGGGGTTGTTGTCACTCAGATTTTACAGGCACTGTGACAACGACTCAGATCGGGGGTTATCACTCTGATCCCTGACCTCTCTATTCTAGTTGTCTCCTAATAGCAAGCTATGGGGAGTAGTCCTTATGGAATGAGGTGAAGGAAAACGAGTTGGGAACCAACTCGCTTGGGAGACATGGATGAGTGGCCTAGCTACTTGATATAATTTATCAAGATTAATCATTAGATTATATTTTACGATGAGACCAGTGCCTTATGGAGTCACAATTATTTCTTATTATAAATTGAAACCAAGTAACCAAATGGACATTCGTTGCTTAAATTATTGAGTAACCTATATGATGTGAAAATCCTAGGATCTATGTGTGATGCAAATATCTTGGTTTTTTTAATTATATTCCAAGTCTGAGTAGAGCATATCCCTTAACCGTTTTGAGAAACAATATTCAAAGTAGATTGTGAAATGGAAGCCAATGGAAAGTAGGCAGTGGCTTGATTAACGATACCTCCCCCATGCGTTCCACCCACCAGTGCCTCCAGCGCTATATAAACTAGGGCTCTGACGACTGTAAGTTCACTGTGTTAACCACTAAGAAGAGTTGAATCCCTCAAGCTGATTGGAAAATGGTTTCCCTAGGAGTCTACCAACCTATCTTATCCTAGGAGGTAAGTTCTTAATGCAGGCTAAATTCTAGTATGCTTATGCAAGATAGATTGAGTGAACTTATCTTCAGTTAAGATTGGTTTATGTTACTTAAATAATTAATGTGAGTTATCGTTTAACCAAAGTACTTGACAATGATAAGATAACAATATTAAGACAAGGCAAGTGCTTAAATATACAAGTGTCAATATTCCACAAGATGCTTACAAACTACCAAATGACCAATGAAAGTTAAGATGCCCAGTGCTTAAGATAAATAGCCAAGATATCAAAGCCTCTTAAGATTATGATATTTACTTAGAGCAATTATCCAATGATTTATTAACAATGCCTCAATTAGATATCAAACACAATGATGCCGATTAGATCTCAAGTATTAAAGCAATTTATACCAATCACAAGATTAGAGATTTAGAGCTTAAGTGTAGAAGTGTTCTTAGTGCAAAATTCAGCAATTTTTCTAAACTTAAAATAAGACAAGCACATGTTAGATCTCAAAAATCAAATCAGCAGTAATACTTCAGAAAAATCTAACACTTTATTAGGCTTATGACAGCAGCGAGAAAGTCACTTTAGATCATAGAATTTCCCCAACATATGAAGCATAAAATATTCCAATAACCAGCAAATGTAAGTTTATGTGTTTAGCCCACTTTATGATGCTGTATCAGTGATATATTAGATCTGAAACAAGTTATTAGAGTAGTAAATAAACTAATAGGTCGGCAAGCTAATGATGCTACAACCAATGCCCTAAATACCCAAAAATAGGAAAAATTTAACAAACTTGAAAAAATCAATTCTTGAGCCTTCTTTAGATGTGTGATTTTGGAAGATTGCAGATCTGATCCAGTGAATTACGTAGGAAATTCCAGCAAGCAAAAATCTAGATCTAGGCTAGATCTAAGATCTCAAGTGACCAAAATTTAGAAAAATTAAAATTTTGTAGTTTTAAGTAATTTTGACCAAGTTATATGTGATTTTAGGGCCTAATTATCATTTTTATCACTACTGTAATAAAATAGAGGCAAAATGAGGGTATAGAGATCAAACACTAGGCCGAAGGCCTTGTAGATGAACTTGCCCAAGTAGCCCAAATTTCTCCATTGATCTTGTACCTAAAAACAGAAGTTTTTTGAGAAAATTTCTCTTGCAAACCGACCAAGGAATTAGTCTTGAAAAATTCATATATGGAACTAGGGAAAACTAGGGAAAAATAGGCCAAGGAGGGTCAATGCTAGGCCTACAAAGGCTAGCGTTGAGGGCTAAGGAGCTTAGCATGATAGATCATGAGCCAAAGAGGAAGGAAAATGCGAAAAAGAGGGAATGTTGGATGGAGAGAGGCACGAAAGGCTGGATGTTGGGGTTTTTAGGGAAATTTAGTGCCTAAAAGGGCTCGACTAGCCCAAAGGGCAATCGTTAGGGTCATGAAATGGCAGCCATGTCGACTAGGGCCCACGATTAGGCCTACTAAGGCCTTAAAGCCCTCACATTAGGCCGAGAAGTGGAGGTTGGGGCCCTTGGAGGCTTTATGGCATGCCCTAAAAGGGCAGAAAAGGATGATGTTGGCCAAGAGGAGGAGGATGATGGCCCTCTAGGCACTGGATCTAAGCCTGGGAGGCCTAAAAAGTGAAACCCACATTTCAAACAAATTTTTATCCTCTAGATCTGAATTTTGTTGCAAAATATTTAGTGGGATCCCTAGTAAATTTTCTCGAGACTAGATCTTACTCTCAAGGGCCTAGATCTAGCTCTACTTCATCTTGATCTTTTGATTCAACCTGCAAAAATGAAAATGAAACACCCAACCCCCAAGTATATACAAAAATTATTAAAACACCAAAATCCAAGTTAGAAAAGGTAATTTACAAATTATAGTTACAAAATTATTTACAAAAAAGCCCCAAGGGTTAGTTCAGTTGGTCAAAATCAATGCCTCACCATCAGGAGGTCACAGGGTCCAATCTCCTCGAAGCCCTTGGGGTCAAGCCTTGCTAGTGGGTTGTGGGGCTAGATTCCCTTCGAGGTTGATCAGCCCAGATTTTTCTATGGATGTAGCGCCACCCGTTAACTAGGGTATCCATGAACCACAACCTAAAAAAAAAAAAATATTTACAAAATCTACAAACATACAAGGTTTTGAAAATTTAAATTTTTGAGAAAAATATTTTTATGCCTATTTTCTTTAATAAATGGCTAAAGATGCTTTAGAAACCTCATGCACAATATAGCCTTAGCGAACCTTTAATCCATCACATAAATATTCAGGATCCAAGGAAAATGATCCTTGCCCATAGTTTGTGAACTTGGAGACTAAGGACTTGTTGTCACCTGAATTGTACAAGCACCGTGACAACTACTCAAGGCATGTTGGCCAATTAACATTGTTGTATTATGGCATTCGGTATGTTGGCATTGATGTCAATTGGACTAGAATTGAGGCAGATATCTTTGCATCCATTTCTGAGGTAGCAGATGAGCCCCAAGCCTACATCAGACCCTCTCATTTGGAAAGTGCTTTGAAAGAGATTTCCAATGGTGTGTAAAAGCCTGAAATCGGCCTTCTTCATCAAAGGTTATGGACTGCTGAAGTTAGGGTCATAAGGTCCTTTGAAGAAAGTCAAATATCAAGAGCTGGATTTCGAAAGGCCGAAATATTGGGGAAAGTCACAATATGGAAGATCGGATCCTCAAATATTCAAAGTAGGAGAACATAGGGAGCCGATTTTTGGAAGGTTGATGCCATCGGAACCTCGGAACTTTGGAATATCGGAGGTCGAAACCTCGTAAGTCCTTATTGATGGAATATGTTTAAAAGCATCAAGGAATGCAGGAAAACAAAATTACAAAGGAACTCATTGAGAAATGAAGGGCCAAGAGGACCCTTTCTCTCTACTCTGCAAGACACATGGCAACAGTTGATTGGCCGCTCAAGAGATGACGAGGCAAATGATGTCAACCTGACATGGTAGTTCATAGGACATGTGGCAGCTAGATTCAGAAAAATTGGGTGGCCTAAAGGGGAAAATCTTGGTGACAAGTGTCACCACTAAGAAGATGTCACGTGGCAAAGACGACGACAACTTGATGTCATTTCGGAGGTCGACATATCGAAGATTGAAGTTTTCGTAACTCCCGTCTAATTGTTTTAAATAAATGTTCTGATCCGATGAAAGGGGTTCCGATGTGGATTGTCACTTGGTCATGAAAGTTCAGAGAACCGAGGGCACAGAACAGGTTCAGCACACCTGATACCCAAATGCTATGAGTATTTCAGGGGTCATAATTTCAAGACCTCTTCGAAACTAAATTAAGAGGAAGTCTTGATACATGGTGCTATAATGTGGTAGTGCTTGGTCATAGAAGCTAGAGAACCAAGGGCGCAATGCTAAAATACAAGGAGATAGGCCCCTAACAAGTCCTAAAGGGCTTAGCACATAAAGTTATGTTGTTGGTCATAGCTCCAGGTCCTATGGTTAAAATGTGATAGGGGGATAAGAAAAAGGGGCCAAAGTCTAATCGAAACCCCGCAACTTCGTAACGTCTCTTTTAATAAAAGTTACGAAATGTTGAATCCCATTAATTACAGCACAGTGGAGATAGGCCCCTAACAAGTCCTAAAGGGCTTAGCACATAAACTTATGTTGTTGGTCATAGCTCCCGATCCTATGGTTAAAATGTGATAGGGGGATAAGCAAAAGTGGCCAAAGTCTAATCGAAACCCTGCAACTTCGTAACGTCTCTTTTAATAAAAGTTACGAAATGTTGAATCCCATTAATTACAGCACAGTGGAAGCCACTGGTCATAGGAAACAGTCCTATGGAGAGGAAACATGAAAGGGCCAAGAAAAAGGATCTCAGAACCTCGTGACCTCGTAACATCATTTTAATAAAAGTTACGAGATATTATGACTCCGATATTGTTGCACCCAAGGGCCATACCAGTGGTCACAGACAACGATCATATGAATTAAAATGATAATGAGGCTAAGCACTAACAGGCTAAATGCATCGACATTGTCAGATATCGTAACTTTCTTTTAATAAAAGTTACATGAGTGGAGCTCCGATATAGCAATAAAGAGAGTTAAAGGATGAATGGGTCGACAACTAGAGATTAAATGCAAGTTAGAGGAGTTGTTTAATGGATTTAATAGCATATGCAGAGATCGTTGTGTCAAGGCAATGAGGACAATGATTCATAGAAAAGAATTGTTGGGCTTGTCCTAATGTTGAAAGAAAACTACCTTTGATTTTCCCGTGCATGCCTCAGTGTATTAAATATAGAGAAGACATGTTGAAGTACATGTCAAGCTCTGTGTATGCCATGAATCATAGATGAAAAGACTTGTTGGAGTGTGTAGGTGGATAGAGATTGAATTCTCAGCATGGAGAATCACACAGAGAATCAATAGAGCAGTCAGGAGCCCATCCTTGTATTTAAAAGTAGTAGTAGAATTGCAGCATCAGATGCAATAGCAACATGGAGGAGCCATACGGAAGTACACTCGGGAAGTGTGGCCACGGGCAGCAAAGGTAGCATTGAGTAGTGTGCAACAAATGAACAAAACTAGTGATTTCCATTGAGCAAAGAGGGGAAGAGAGTATTGTTGTGTGTGTTGAAGAGTGTGGAGCTGAGATTCAGTTGTGTAACTGGGCCAACTGTTGAACTGAAGCAAGTGCTACAGAGAACTTGTGCGAGAGAAGGATGAGGGTAGAGTATATGCAGTTATGAGTAGAGGATATTACATTGCTATGTGAGGCCAACAGAACCTGTGGAGTAGTAGATAACAGACAGCAAAAGTTTCTGTAGTTAACCAAATTGGTATTTCTCTATATATGTATTGGCCTCTATTTTCAGTTTGAAAATTGTATGAAAAGTAGAACAGTGACAAGAGAAGGTGGTGACCTGAATTCATAAGAGGTTGATGCATCTTGGCAAGTAGGTGCTTTTTATCCTAATGGGGTCGGTGCCTCCTATGAGAAAATGATCTAATTAAGTAGGTGCTTTTTATCCTAATGGGGTCGGTGCCTCCTATGAGAAAATGATCTAATTAAGTAGGTGCTTATTTTACATCATAACAACAAACAGATTGGTGGTTTTTCCCTTTGGGTTTCTAGGTGAAAATACTAGTGTCAATATGTGTATGTTGCTCATGTGATGGATTATATGTACATATGAATGTCTCATTTTGTTGCTCATTTTATTTATGTATGAATGCTCTCATAGGTAATAGATAGTAGAGTAAAGTACTGCAAACATATTCAGAGAAAGTTTTAAGAACCTCACTATTACTGATTCACCCCCCACTCTTAGTAATTCCTTATTTCAACAGGGCGGGGGTTGTCACTCTGATCTCCGCCCACTCCATTCTAGCTGTCTCCCAACAGGCTATGGGGTGTAGTCCCGATAGAATGAGGTGAAGGAAAAGAAGTTGGGAACCAACTTGTTTGGGAGACACAGATGAGTGGCCTAGCTACTCGGTGGAATTTAAGCAAGATTAATGACTAGATTAGATTTCAAGTATGAGACCAGTGCCTTATGGAGTCACAATTCTTGATTATTTTAAATTGAAACCATGTAACTGGCTGGACAATTGTTGCTTTGTATAATAGACTATCCTATATGATGTACAAATCCTAGAATATATGTGTGATGCAATGATCTTGGTTATTTTTAATTATATGCCAACTTTAAGTAGAAAATATCCCTTAATTGTTTTGAGAAACAATATTTAGAGTAATTTGTGAAATGGAAGCAAAATGGAAGTAGGTAGTGACGTAATTACTGATACCTCCCCCTGTGTTTCACCCACCCTGTGCCTCTGGTGCTAGTGTGAAAAATTATGAATCTAAACATCATAAATCCTACTGCAATCATTGGTTTATCATCTCCTACTTGTTATTACATTCAACAAGTTATTTAATTTATAAACAGTGATGAAAAACACTACTGCAAACTACACTAACATACACATTGTAAACTGAAACAAATATGAGACAAACACACAAGGGACACCATTATTTTTGGAAAACATGTCTCAGGTATAACCCAATGCAGGAAAACTGGTGCAACAGATAGAGGGTTTTTATTATTAGGCAAGTAGAATCTGAGTACAACAAGTTTTTTCTCACACAGGCTAACCTTTCAAATAAATATCAGTAGCAAGAAATACATACGACGGTTTACCCCATCCTCTAAGTCACAACTGATCCACTGAGTGGCCTGACTCCAGGAAACACTGTGAAATCCATGTGGGGTCCCTACTAGGGCTAGCATCTTGCCTCTAGGAGGTTGTGTCACCCCTTCTGCTGGATTGATTTTCTGGAGGGAAATTGTTGTTTAGCGTTCCCGGCTCGGAACCTCACTTCTCGAGGGAAATCTCGAACTTCTAATGAATATCTTCAACTTCCACTAAAAGAGACCCTCTTGGCCCGCGTCAGCACTACGTGAGCCCCTTCCTTGGCTGTGTAGGCCTCCGCACTGCCTCTCTTCCTAGTACTCTTTGGCTTAGAACTCCTTTCCTATCCAAATCTATGCTTCTGCCCCTCTCACTACAACTCAAATCACTAGTTCAGTTTTCTCAGCAAACCTAGGCTGCGTAGGCCTCTGCGCTACCTCTTTGTTGCTACTTTTTCCTCTCTGTCTGGTTCTCTTTGGCTTAGAACTCCTTTCCAATCCAAATCTATACCTTTTCCCATATCACTACAACTCAAATCACTAGTTCGATTTTCTCAGCAAACCATGCCCCAGAAAAATCAGATTAATTTGATCAACTTGGTGTATCTCCAACTGACCCTCAAGCCTCCTCTTATACTTTTCCTATTGATGAAACAATGGCCGAGATTAAGTCCCTAATGAATGGCTAAGATTAAAACAGACTTGGTACTCATCTCTTAGAAGCTTCTCACCCATATTTTTATTAATCCCATTAATATATTTATTTTCCTAAGTTTAGACATAGGAACCCCATCAAAAATATTAATTATTTTAAATAACTCACAATCCAGGTGGAATTTCTCCAAACAATTTTCCTTGGAGATCTTATATATTCTATCCCCTCCACTAAATTTTGGAGCTAGAGCACATCTGATGCTACCCCAAATCAACACTCCCTCTTAGCGAGGGATATGCTCTAGAAATACTTCCAATAGAAGCATCACACTGATCCATGGCACCAATCCTCTATGTTGCTAATGCTTGGCCTACTGCCGTTCATCCACTACACTATTTCACCCTATACTATTGCCCATGACACTACCACTTCCATTGTTGCATCTGTACTAGAGCTCCCTCTCAAAATGTTGCATCATGCTACCCATAGCACTGCCACTACTAATTGCTGCACTGCAACTCAGTTGCTCAGAAGTAAGCAACTAAAAATCCACCCAAAAGTTGACATACTGGTCAATCTGGATACCTTGTGATGTTGAAGCTACCTCTTCTACTGATATGTGTTGACCCTAGGATGCTACTGCGTTACTGTTGTATCTGCTTTGTGCCTCCTCCACTGCTCAACACTCTACTGCGCTACTTCAGACTTTGGCACTTTAGCTCTTCCACTATCGCTCCATCATCCCTCACACCAACTGACTCCCGTCATTCTGCTACTATCATTAAGGGCTCCTGTAGATGTATGTGATCCAAGAGTTTGGGCACCTCAACGATCTTTCCCCCTGTGTAGTCCTCCCGACTATAGCTCAATATCACCCCACCTCTTCTCTATAGGTGCATGAGAATTCATGGCACAATACTCGTCATCATCCTCCTTGAAAGATTACACAGGAACAACCTTCGAGTTAGACTTCTCTTCCTTGCCCTTCTTCCGAGGGCACTAAGTGGAAAAATGTCCCAGTTTTCCACACCTGAGGCATCTGACTTTGGTTATGTCTTTCTTTTTCCTCTTCTACTGTCCTAATTGTCTTGATGATGCGAGAGTTGCATCCTCCTCCTCCTCCTCCTTGGATCTGACTCCTTTGCCACTACTCCCTGTTGGAATTTCTAAGTATAACTCATTAGAAACCCTCCATGCACTTTACTAATTTATTCCTACCTACTTTTTCTATTTATTAACAAGTTATTTACACTGTAATACTGAAAATAAATACAAGTGCATGCTAAACACATTACAGAGCATCAATTGAAGGAAATAGAAACAAGCACACAAATGACACCATTATTTTTGGACTAATGTCCCTGGAAAAACCCAATGTTGGAAAACCGATGCAGCTATTTGAGGGTTTTATTATTAAGCAGCTCTTTTTTTAGTACACTGGGTGCCAAACTGGCTAACCTGATAGAGATAAAAAAATATGGCAGAATTACCTCTCTTCAGAAACAGGTATTCAGAAAGCATACTCCATGAAATCCCTCTCCAGCACAATTTGAAGCTAAGCGTCAGCCCTGCTAGCCCCTGTGTCAGTCTACTGAGGCTCTGCACAGCTCTCTGGCTCTCTACGTCTCTCCTACAGCCTCTACGTGGATGATGCATGCCCTTCTAGCTCTACATAGACTCTATTGCTTCAACGTGGCTCCCTTTGGTTTTTCATCTGTCTCTCTTTGCTTATGCACTAGTCTCTTGGCATCCCTACCTCTCTGCCTCATACTCACTACCCGTTGCTACAACTGATCACTAATTCTATCTCTGTTAGCAAATCCTGCTCTAGAGAATAGAATCATTGATCACTTTGGTGTGTTCTCCAAGTGACCCTCAAGCCTCTTATTATACTTTTCTCATTAACAAATCAACAACCGAGATTAACTCCCTAATCAACGACTAAGAATAGATCTGGCTTGATCCATGTCTTTTGGAGAATTCTAACATAGTTTTATATTAATTCACATTAATATTTTAATTTCCCTTAGTTTAAACTTAGGGACTCTATTAAAAATATTAATTATTTTAATATCTCCCTAACTATTTAGAATTTTCCCAAACCCTTTTAGGATATTGGAGATCTCATGTGCCCTAACCTCTCCACCAAATTTCGTGGCTAGAGCACATCCGATGCTAGCCTAAATCAACACTCCCTACCTTGGTCAGCCTCTTGATCTCTTCCTATCAAAGAGTTGCCCACATCTCTTCCCAACAGGGGAGAGAAGCTCTACCTAAGATACTCTGGATAAATGTTTCCTAGACTTCGGTGACTGCATTCAGGGCAATCCTGACCATGAGCTCAGGATCTGGTGTAGACCCCATCGAAGTCAGCTGGTCTTGAATCCCATGCAACCTGAGGAGGAAGGGATCGATCTCTTCTCCCTTCTGCATCTGGTACTGTCTCAACTGATTCTCCAATAGCATTTTCCATTGAATGGAAGTCGCTTGGTACAAGGTGGTCAATGTCTCCCACATCTACCTTGTTGTTTCCTTCTTAGCAATGTGTGGCACCACATGATCTTTGACCCATGTCTAGAATCTGTTGATTTGGGGTAGCATCAAATGTGCTCTAGCCATGAAAATTAGTGGAGAGGCTAAAGCACATGAGATCACCAAGACCAAGAAATGGTTTGGGGAAATTCTTGGAGAGATATTAAAATAATTAATATTTTTAATGGAGTTCCTAAGTCTAAACTTAGGAAAATTAAAATATTAATGGGTATTAATATAAAATTGGGTGAGAATGTTCTAAAAGACGTGGATCAACCCAAGGCTAACATTAACTGTTGATTAGAGACTTAATCTTGGTCATTGAAGAATCAATAGGAGAAGTATAAGAGGAGGCTTGAGGGTCAGTTGGAGATACACCAAGATTGATCAATCAATTCGATTTTCTAGAGTGGGGTTTGCTGAGAAAATTCGAACAAGTGATCTGAGTTGTAGCGAGGGGTAGTGAGTACATAGCAGAGACACAGAGATAGTGTCAGAGGGCCAGTGCAGTGATTGAGGAGGCTCACAGAGCTAGCAAGATCCATGCAGAAGGCCAAAGAGACTGCACAGAGGCTAGTAGGGCCTGCGTGGGTGACACAGAGGGCCAGAGAGCTGATGCAGAGAGGCAGAGGGCTGACACAAGGGGTTCCAGAGCTACGCAAAGGCTAGCAGGGTTGACGCAGAGCCTTCGAGAAGCACGGGAAGGATTTTTGTGGGGCAAACTTGCTGAATATCTGCTTCGGAAGAGGGGCATTACTGCCAAATATAAATCTCTATTGGGTGAGCTAGTTTGGCACCCTAGTTGTACTCAAGAGAGATGCTTAATAATAAAACCCTTAGAACTATTGCACCGGTTTTCCCAAGTTGGGTTTTTCTAGGGACGATTGTCCAAAAATAACGGTGTCCCTTGTGTGTTCGTCTGTTATTTTAGTTGATGATCTATAGATGAGTTGAGACTGCAATTGTGTTTATCTTCAATATTTACATGGTTAAATAACTTGTTAAGAAATAAACAAGTAAGTGAAATAAACTAGATAATGCAGAAAGAATTTTTTACGTGTTAGACTTAGAAATTTCAGCATGGTGTCAGAGCATTGCAGATCATAGGATAACTAAAGGCACTAGCTGAAATCAGAAAATTTGCAGCAGAAATAGTTGTCCCGAGAGACAAAGTTGTTCCTAAGCAAAAGATAGTAGAGGAATAACAAAGAGGGCCTGCGTCATCATTTCAAGCCAAAGAGAGGGCCAACGTAGAGGCAGAAGAGGCTCACGAAGAGCCATGTCATCCTACTTAACCAGGTAGGAGTGACGCAGTTGGCCAGAGGAGCGATTCATCCTTGCCAGGATTGCGGAGAGCTAAGGGGCTCAGTTTCTTCAATACTAAGGCTTAGGGAGCTATGGGAAGATTATGGATTGGGAAGCTAGTGGGGTGTTGTTACTATCCAAGTAGAACAGTGCCTAACGGGACAAAACCAAGGTAGATGGAGCCACTACCTTGAGGGACTTCTAGCCAAGAAATCTAGACCCGAGTTGCAGTTGCAAAGAGGATCAGAGGGGAGTAGATCAACAGTCGATAAGAAGATTTCCAGTAGGGAAATTGAGACTCAAAGGGAGTCTAGGACAGAATTTCTAGGAGGGAAGTCGAGACTCAGAGGGAGTCCATGAGAAGAGCAAAGATGGCAATGAACGAACTGAGGGATTAGGACAGGTTGGACGGGGCCTCCAACTTTTTCATCTGGAAGTCCAGGATCTTGTCTGTTCTAGATAGACATCGCATTAAGGGCTTCTCTTTGAGAACCGTGGCTATCCCAGTCGACCCAGTTGATAATGAAAGGTATGAGGATGCAATGGCCATGGCAAAGTGCATAATCCTTGATGGGGTCAAGGATCATGTAGTACAACATATTTCCGATAAGAACACGGCAAAGGAGATGTGGGATACCTTGACAACATTGTATCAAGGCACTTTTGTGCAGAGGAAGATGCTACTAGAGAATCAGTTGTGGTTGTACCAAATGCAGAAGGGGGAGCAAATAGATCTATACCTTAGCAGGTTGTAAGAGATTCGAGACCAACTTACTTCCATAGGTGCCATGCCGGATCTAGAGTTCATGGTGAGGACCGCTTTGAATGCAGTCTCCGAGGATTGGGGGACATTTATCCAAGCATTTTGGGTAGAGCTACTCTTCCAGGATGGGAAGAGATGTGGGCATCTCTTCGCCAAGAAGAGACTAGATAGTTGACCAAGGCGGGAAGTAGTAGAAAAGGAGGTCAAATCAAGAAAGAGGAGGAGGAGGATGTGGCTCTAGCATCTTTGAGACAGCAAGGATAGAGGAAGAAGAAGGAAATCCTCTAGGTGAAATTCTTCCATTGTGAGGAGCTGGGTCATTATTCAACCTAGTGTCCCAGGAAGAGGAATAAGGGAGAGGCTTCTGACTCCAAGGAAGCTCTGATTAAGGTAGAGAAAGAAGTCGAGAGAGATGACGACTATGCCATGAGTGCTCATGCACCTCTAGAGAAGAGGTGGGGAGACATCGAGATGTAGTCAGGATGACTACAGAATATGTGGGGCAAGATCCTTAAGGCACCCAAACTCTTGGATCATATCCAGCTACGGGAACCCTAAGAGATAGTAGCAGGATGACGGATGTCGGTAGAAGCAAAATGCGAATGGAGCGACAAGGTAGTGCTAGAGTGTATTGGTCTATGGTATTGTAGTGGGGTTTGATATAGTGTGAGAGGCACAGAGATAGTTGCAGCAGTGCAGTAAGGCACAGAGGTGGTTGCACCAATGCGAGAGGCACAGAGGTGTTGCAGCAGTGCAGAGGTAACAGAGGGAGCACAAGATAGCAGCAGAGGGAGCTTTAGCATTAGGAGGCTTCTAGCTTGACAAGGGTGTTAGTAGTTGGGTAGACCAGTTACTTACTTCTCAGTAACTGATTTGCGGTGCAACAATTAGAAATGGTAGTGCTATGGGTAGCACGACGCATCATGATGAGAGAGAGTTGCAGTGAAGATGCAGTTTTGGAGGAAGGACCAGCAGCAACACGGATGCAGAGGGCGCTGCACTATAGATGTAGTAGTGGCACTGGCAGAGCCATGGGCAACAGTACAGGAGGCAGTAGTGCAGAGGATGTCGGGCAGTAGGCCAATCATCAGCACAAGTACCAATGCTTGATGATCAGGGTGATGTTCAGTAGTGGAGCATTACTAGAGCACATTCCTTACAAAGAGGGAGTGTTGATTTAGGGTAGCATCGGATGTGCTCTAGCCATGAAAATTGGTGGAGAGGCTAAAGCAGATGAGATCTCCAAGACAAAAAAATGGTTTGGGGAAATTCCACTTAGTTAGAGATATATTAAAATAATTAATATTTTTAATGGAGTTCCTAAGTCTAAACTTAGGAAAATTAAAATATTAATGGGTATTGATATAAAACTGGGTGAGAATGTTCTAAAAGACATGGATCAAGCCAAATCTAATCGTAGTTGTTGATTAGAGACTTAATATTGGTTGTTGAAGACTCAACAAGAAAAGTATAAGAGGAAGGCTTGAAGGTCAGTCGGAGATACACCAAGATTGATTAGTCAATTCGATTTTCTGAAGCGGAGTTTGCTGTAAAAATTTCAACAAGTGACCTGAGTTGCAGCGAGGGGTAGTGAGTACATAGCAGAGAGGCACAGATAGTGCCAAGGGCCAGTGCAGTGATTGAGGAGGCTACACAAATCTATCAGGAGCCACACAAAAGGCTAGAGAGACTATGCAGAGGCTAGCAGCACCTGTGTCGGTGACAGAGAAGGCCAGAGAGCTGACACAGAGAGGCAGAGGGTTGACGTAGGGCATTCCAGAGCTTCAAAGAAGCTAGCAAGGCTGATGCAGAGGCTTGGAGAAGCACTGGAAGGATTTTCATGGGGCAGATTTACTAAATATCTTCTTCTGAAGAGGGCTATTACTACCATATAGAAATCTCTATTGGGTGAGCCAGTTTGGTACCCTAGTTGTACTCAAGAAAGTTTCTTAATAATAAAACCCTCAAAACTGTTGCACCGATTTTCCCTAGTTGGGTTTTTCTGGGCACGATTGTCCAAAAATAACGGTGTCCCTTCTGTGTTTCTCTGTTATTTCAATTGATGATCTGTAGATGAGTTGAGACTGCATTTGTGTTTATTTTCAGTATTTATATGGTTAAATAACTTCTTAAGAAATAAATAAGTAGGTGAAATAAACTAGATAATGCAAGAAGAATTTATAACATGTTAGACTTAGAAAGTTCAACAGAATCATGCATTTAGCCTTCGCTTGAGCCTCCTCATATTTCTTGAGAGGATCAACATTGACTGGTACAACCACCACTTTCAAGGCATAATTCTTAATGCAATTCTTGTCCAAGACTACCACCTTCCAGATGACAAAGTTGGATGCTCCATCCAATCTATCCTGATCCCTCAGTCCAGTGACTACCATCTCTACTGAAACAAGTGTAGAACAGGTTATCTTACCCCTCTCTTACTGCTGCCCCAGTAAGACTTGGATTTGGATTTCTTTGATGCTAGAAATCCTCCAAGGAACAAGTTCTTTCTAGAATCCCTTTGAGTCCTGATTTCCTTCATGGAAATCCTCCCGCCAAATGTCGAATCACTCCTCTCTAATCCTCCTTTGTTGCTGCTCAACAACCCCGATCTAGATTTATTTGGCTAGAAATCTTTTAAGGCAGTGACTTCCTCTACCTCGACTTCATCTCCACAAACACTATTATGTACCAACAACAACAACATCCTACCAACTCCTCAGATTGAATCTACACTTCTCCTCCACCCCCACTAGCTAACCGATTTGAGCCTCTCAGGCTCTGTGCCAGCCCACAGAGTTGACGTAGTCACTGTGTGAGCTCCTCTCAGGTATTGTGTCACCCTCTACAAGCTCGAAATACTAATGTAGGCACTGCATGAGCCTCTGTGTCACTTCTTTGGCTCTGCGTCACTCCTTCAGTTGCTCCTTCGCCATTGAAACAACACTGTCGCTCAGGACAGTTGCTCCAGTGTCCTATGATCTGCAATGCTCTGATACCATGTGAAAATTTATGAATCTACAAATCAGAAATCCTACTACAATCACTGGTTTATCATCTCCTACTTGTTATTACATTCAACAAGTTATTTAATTTCTAAATAGTGATAAAAAACACTACTACAGACTACACTGACATACAGATCATAAAATGAAACAAATATGAGACAAACACATAAGGGACACCGTTATTTTTGGACAACACGACCCCGAAAAAACCCAATGTAGGAAAACCGATGTAGCAGATAGAGGGTTTGTATTATTAAGCAAGCAGAATCTGGGTACAACAGGTTACCTCTCACAACATCTAACCTTTCAAAGAAACCTCGACAGTAAGAAATACATACAAGAGTTTACCTCATTCTCCAAGTCACAATTGATCCACTAAGTGGCCTAACTCCAGCAAACACTACGAAATCCCAACCCAATCCCTGCTAAGGCCAGTGTTGTGCCTCTAGGATACTGTGTCACCCCTTTTGCTGGATCAATTTGTTGGAGGACGACTGTTGTGCAACCCTCCCATCTCAGAATCTCGCTTATCCAGCAAAATCTCAAACTTTTGATGAATATCCTACACCTCCACTGCAAGAGACCCCCTTGGCCTGTGTGAGCCCATTCCTGGGCTGCGTAGGCCTCTGTGCCATCTCTTTGATGCTACTGCTTCCTCTGTACCTGGTACTCTTTGGCTCGAAACACCTTTCTGATCCAAATCTCTACCTCTGCCCCTCTCGCTTGCAACTGAAATCAGTAGTTCAATTTTCTTAGCAAACCACACCCCAGAAAAATCGAACTAATTTGATCAACTTGGTGTATCTCCAACTAACCCTCAAGCCTCCTCTTATACTTTTCCTGTTGATGAATCAACAACCGAGATTAATTCCATAATCAATGGCTAATATTAAAACAGACCTGATCCTTGTCTCTTAGAAGCTTCTCACCCATATTTTTACTAATCCCATTAACATTTTTATTTTCCCAAGTTTAGACTTAGGAACCCCATTAAAAATATTAATTATTTTAATAACTCATAATCCAGGTGGAATTTATCCAAATGATTTCTGGGTCTTGGAGATCTTATGTATCTAGCCCCTCCACAAAATTTCAAAGCTAGAGCACATTCGATGCTTCCCCAAAATCAATACTGCAAAGACTATGGATCTAACAACTACAAGGTCACTATGTTAACCACTAAGAATAGTTGAATTCCTCAAGCTAATTGGAAAAGGGCTGCCCTAAAAGTCTATCAATCAAGCTTATGCTAGGAGGTATGTTTTTAATGTAGGCTAGATCCTAAAATACTTATGCAAGATAGATTGAGTCAACTTATCTTCAGTTAAGATTGGCTTATGTTATTTAAGTACTTAGTGTGAATTATCCTATAGCAAGAGTACTTAACAATGATTAATTAACAATCTTAAGACAAGGCAAGTGTTTAAAGATACAAGTGCCAATATTCAACAATATTCCACAAAATGCTTAGAAAATTGCCAAATGACCAATGAAACTTAAGATGCCAAATGCTTAAGATAAACAACCAAGATATCAAAGCCTCTTAAGATTATGATATTTTAGAGCAATTATCCAATGATTTCTTAACAATGCCACAATTAAATGTCAAATACAATAATGCCAATTAGATTCCAAGTGTTAAAACAACTTATACCAATCACAAGATCAGAGATTTAGAGCTTAAGTGTAGGAGTGCTTTTAGTGCAAAATTCAGAAATTTTTGTAAACTTAGAATGAGACAAGCAAGTGTTAGATCTCAATAATAAAATCAGCAGTAACTTCAGAAAATTTCAGCACTTTATTAGACTTGTGAAGAAAATCACTTGAACTCAAGAGACAACAAGCCTATAGTAATTAGATTTGATTACTGAAGAGTCCAACGATTTCCAAAGTGAAAATTTGAATTTTAGCTCACTTTAAGATGCAGTATTCAGCAATATATCATATCTGAAGTAAGTTATTATAGAAACAAAGAAACTAACAAATCAGCGAGCTAATGACGCTACAACCAATGCCCAAGATGCCCAAAAATAGGAAAAATTTACCGAAAATGAAAAATCAATTTTTTTAACCTTCTTTAGATGTGTGATTCAGAAATTGAAGATCTGATTCAATGAATTATGCAAAAAGTTCCATGAAACAAATATTTGGATCTAGACTAGATCTTAGATGCCCAAGTGGCAAAAATTTAGGAAAATTAGAATTTTGCAATTTTGAGTGATTTTAACCAATTCAAATGTGTTTTTAGGGCTATTATATCATTGTTGTAATAAAACAGAGGCAAAATGATGGTTTCAAGAGAAACCCTTGGGCCTAAGGCTTTGAAAATGAACTTGCCCAAGTTTAGTGAAAATAGTTTACAAATTATATTTACAAAATCTACAAATATACAAGGGTTTTAAAAATTAAAATTTTTGAGAAATATATCTTTTATGATTATTTTCTTTGATAAATGGTGAAAAATGCTTTAAAAATCCCATGCACATTATAGCATTAGTGAAGATTTAATCCACCGTATAAATATTCACGATCCAAGCGAAATTAATCCTTGCCCATAGTCTGTAAACTTGGAGACCAAAGACTGAAGTACCTACAAACACTATGTATATATCTCAAAATAATCATATATTAACACAACATAGGAAAGCCTATGGTAAGTACATACCACAAATCAATGAACATGGACACCTCGAGTTGCACCACAAAGTCTTTATTATGATAGAAAAAATAGTTCTGAATGGGGCAATAGTTTACACAAATGCTTCAGTAGCAATTTCTTAGCCAAAAATCAGATGGCTAAAGACTCAAATAAATCTAATTTATAAATAAATCCTCCAAGTGAAAAATAATGGCTAGTTTCCTTGATCCTTGTCAAAATAATCTTGGTCTTCAAAAAATACCATATCATCTTTTAATCTTAGCCTTTGAATTTTTATTCCATCATTTAATACCACTTTAATTAGCTCAAAATTAATTATTTTGAGCTAATTTCCTCAAAATTTTGACTTTGACTTAACCACCAAGGCCCAAGGCTCCACTTTTCTTGAAATATCCAATATTCCCTTGGTGGAGGACCTCCAAAAATTAATTATTTTAAAACCCACGAATTTTTCACTTGGAAAATTTAATTTTCCTAAGACATCTTAATTTGACTCTAATTAATTAAATTTTTGGCTTATGATTTTAATTTAACTTGCCAGACTATTTAATTAATTGACACTTGAGGGGATTAATTATTTTTTCCACCCTCTAATATTTTAACCATGGTTTCTAAGCATGAGGGACCATGCATTAAAATATTTTTTACATAAGATTTACAATTTCAACTCTCAAAACGGTCATACTCATTCAGCTTAGACCCTCAAAAAACATACCAATCTGTGACATAATATGCGCTAGTAGACCAAGTGATTTGTAATAAAATAATTTAGTCAATTAGCTTAAATTATTCCCAAATCACTTTTACATAAGACCGACTAGAGCACTAGGACTCACCTAAGACTTTGACGAAGAATTACACCCTCGCTTTGGGGTGAGGTTTGGAGAAAAAAACTTTGCCAACCACCCGTGTTTAAAAACACAAATAAATTAGTGAGACGAAAAACCTCCTACGATGAAACTCTCGCCAAAATAATAGGCTTACCTAGGTTGTTATAGACATTTAGAGTCTTAATAACATCATTTACATTACATAACTTGCAAAATGGGTTTACAATGACATATGAATTGTTGATAGATGATCTAATTTTGTCGAAAAAAAGGTTCTTCCGCTTCCTGTCCACCATTTATCCTTTGCCACATTTAGCCTATCCACTACCAATCTACCGCAAGTTGTAACTTTCGATACCATCGCAATAAAAGCAGAACTAAAAATGAGATTAAGATGGAGAAATTTTGAACTAGTTATGTGATGGGTTGGGTTCCTAGCCTAACTGTTTAATTATTTTTCTTGAACTTCTAATAGTTTTTCCACAACAGGATTCAAGCTATAAAGCAACATCCCATCCAGAGAAATGTCTTCAATTTCAAAAGGAGTTTGTAGAACCTTTCGATAAAGATGCCCATAAAGACAATGGACTAGCACCGATTATTATAATGTTTTGTCCATAGAATCATCCAATGATTTGGCATGTTCTAGCTTCGCAAGCTATTCGGGTAAGGAAAGAAAAGCTTTCAAGCATATTTCCTAGAGATAACTAGTGATGTGAACGAAATGTTGGATGCATACTAACACCCTCTACATTTTAGCTATTCTACAAGGTAGTTCAATTCGGCAGAATATCCACTATTTTTACAATTACCCTGTGTAATTCATTTTATCCCAGTGGTAGATGTTCTTAGAGAAGTCTTGTAGGTTTGAAAGTATGATTCATACGGAGATTATTATTTTCAAGTCGAATACAATGCATAATGATATGTTATATGACAGCTAGTGAATAGTGGCAAAGTTGGCAAGATTTGAAGGAAAGTTGACAGATTTCACGGGATAGTTTTACCAAATTGTAGATTTCCAACAGTCTGTGAAATAATTCAAAATTTCGAGGAAAATTAGAAATCAATTAACCAATTCCTAGATTTAAAGGTAGATGATTTACTGCAATTTCCAAATATTCTACAACAAATTAAAACTTTTATTTATTTTTAGTTTATTTTGTAGGATTTATTTCCTATAGATTAATAACAATTTGAGGAATATGTTTCCTATATATTGTTTCATTTGTAATGTAAAAGGGTTGGCTTTTGATGTCAAAACCCTGCCATTTTTGTAAATATTTCTATTGCAAAATTTTGAATCAAAGTTTATGGCTTCAATTTTATGACAGAAATTGTTCACATGTTTGTGCTTCCAATATTACATATCTTGTTTTTGCATATGTTTGAGGTTGTATAGGACACTAGGCAAGGCTAGGTTGAGTATCAACCTCCCTGACAACCTACCGCAGTGTTATGTTCTTTACTGAGTAGATCATGGTGACAATATGTCACTGTTGATCCCTCTAAATCAATAGATTGTTGCTTCTATACAAATTCTTAGATGTATTGTTGTTTGTTGTAGAGATCCTTCTACATGATTTTGTTCTTGATTAGATAATTATGTATTCAGGGAGGATATCTAATTCTTTAATCTCTCTTCCATTCCTCCTTCATCAACCTTTCAAGCTATGTGTTTCTTCCATAACTAAATGTTGGCACTTTAATAAGGCCTCTGCAAGAGAGAGCTTTGTTTGTGAGCAGGGATTAGTGACTCATCAGCAACCACCTATACAAAAAATCCTAGATTTAGACGTTGTGCTTCATAGGTTGTTGTATAGTGACAGTGAACAACATTAAAAAGCCTCATAACACTTGAGGGAGCCCCCTCTAGTTCAAGGGCCAACTTGAACCTAAAGATTGGTCGAGTTGGTTTCTCGGTGCAGTTTCACAGCCATGAACTACCTTGTAGAAATAGATACAACATTTGTGTCATTGTTGGGGATCGAAGTAACAAAGAAATTTTTCCCTGGGGGAACAATGATTGATTTGATCTATTCCTTGCCGGTGAACAAGGAGTAGATATTAAATATTGGATACATTTCATTCACCTGGTGACTCCACTTTGTTTATTTGGCAATTCCACTAGGTTACTGATTCCACTAATTCAAGATGTCAGACACCTTTCTTGTTGTGTTTGTGTTATGAAACAAACTCAAGAAAAGATAGAAAAGATAGATCAACGCCTTAGAATTCAACCTCTTCGAGGGGGCAACCTCCTTTACATTACATAAATGAACAATTCTTGGATGATACAAATGACAAAACCTCCTTTCTATATATAGGAGTCTAAGGAGTCACAATATAATTCAGCTGACCTAACAATAATAATATAAAGCCACAAAAATAATAATAGAGGGATTCTATGGGGCACAGAAATAACAATATGGGAGTAATAGGGGCACAACAATATAAATAAGGGGTATAACTACAATAGTAATGGGGTAATCACTAGTATTATAGGGACCCAACATGGCCCTCTCCTTCAAAAAAGTGTTGTCCTCAATGCTTGAGTAGTTCTAGATACTTCTGCATAAAATTCTCATCCTCCCATGTGGAATCTTCAGCGGATAAGTTCTTCCACTTGATAAGATACTCTGAAATTGATCGATTTCGTAGCTGTCGAGTTCTTGTTTCTGTGACTGCTTCCTGTTCCAATATAATTTTTCCTTCCTCGTCAAGTTCTGGCAATATTGTTTGAATTGGGAGCTTGTCACCTATAACCTTCTTTAAACATGAAACATGGAAAACTGGGTGCAATCGAGAAGCTGCAGGAAGCTCCAATTTGTATGCCATAGTACCAATCTTTTGCAACACCTTGTACGGACCATAATACTTTGGTGATAATTTATTATCCTTCTTAGCTTGCTTTAGGGACATTTTCTTATATGGTTGTAGCCATAGGAATACCCAATCACCTACATCAAAACTTCTTTCACTGCGATGTTGATCTGCCTGTTGTTTCATTCTATTTTGTGCCAACACGAGGTTATCCTTTAAGAGTTGGAGGACTTGTTGTTGATGTTCGATGTGATGTTCCACTGCCTGAACCTTAGAATTTTCTCTTAAATATGATGTGATGGATGGTGGTTGATACCCATAAAGTGCCATAAATGGGGTCATTTTTGTTGCTGTATGGAAGGAAGTGTTATACCACCATTCAGCCAGAGGCAACCATTTGACCCATTGTGTCTGTTTATCAGATACAAAGCAACGAAGATATCCTTCCAAACATTTGTTTACTATCTCAGTTTTCCCATCAGATTGAGGATGATAAGATGAGCTATGAGCTAACTGAGTACCAAGACAAGAAAATAATTCTGTCCAAAAATTTCCAGTGAAAATGGGATCTCTGTCACTTACAATAATCTTTGGGTTTCCATGTAGCTTTTGAACTGTTTCCATAAATGCAGTAGAAACTGTACTGGCTTTAAATGGATGTGATAATGCACAAAAGTGTGCATACTTGGTAAGTCTGTCAACTACCACCATGATGACACTCTTTCCCTCAGACTTGGGTAAACCTGTGATAAAATCCATTGAAACCTCCTCCCAACGTTGGCTTGGAATGGATAAAGGTTGTAATAGACCCGGTGTCTTAATTGTTTCAACTTTATTTTGCTGGCAAACCAAACATTCCGCCACAAACTTTTGAATATCTGATTTAAGGCCATCCCAAAAAAATTCCTTCTTAACCCTGTGGTAAGTTTTTAAAAATCCTGAGTGCCCTCCTAAGGGAGAAGTGTGCAATTCCATAAGAATCTTTTGTTTTAGCTGGGAATTCTTACAGAGGTATAAGCGATCTTTGTACCATAACGAATCATTTTGCCAGCTAAATGTATCAGAAGTACTGGAATCTTGTTGTAGCTTTCGAATAAGTGCCCACACTTCTTCGTCATTCTTCCATTCCTCCCTTGCTTCGTTTATCCAATCTGGTTGGATAATAGAAATGGCACACAACAATGCTTCCACATCCTCATCCTTTCTTGAGAGTGCATCTGCCACCACATTTTGCTTCCCTTTTTTGTAGATGATTTCAAAGTCATAACCCAACATCTTTGTGACCCACTTTTGTTGCTCTTCAGAGGATAATCTTTGTTCTAAAAAGTATTTAAGGCTATCATGATCCGTTTTTACCTTGAAGTGTCTTCCCATTAGGTAGGGTCGCCATTTCTTAAGTGCATGGAGTATTGCCAACATTTCCTTCTCATAAATAGCTTTGCTTAAAAACTTTCCCTTGATTGGACGACTTTCAAAAGCAATGGGTCTTTCATCTTGCATTAGAACAACACCAATTCCATTTCCTGAAGCATCACATTCCACAATAAAGGTTTTTGTGAAGTCCGGTGTAGCTAAGACCGGTGCTTGGCACATTGCCTCTTTAAGATGTTCAAAGGCCTTTGTTGCTTCTGGAGTCCATGAAAATGAATCTTTCTTCAATAATGTTGTTAGAGGTGCTGCTATTCTCCCATAATTCTTAACAAACTTGCGATAATACCCTGTCAACCCAAGAAATCCTCGCAGATGCTTTATGGATGTGGGGATTTTCCATTCCTTAATGGCTTTAATTTTGCTAGGGTCTACCTTAACTCCTTCATGAGATACAATATGACCCAAATATTCCACCTCCTGGACTCCAAAGAAACATTTGGATCTTTTTGCATATAATTGTTTCTCCTCCAATAGTTGTAGCACCCTGTCAACATGTTCAACATGATCCTTCCAAGACTTGCTGTAGATTAGTATATCATCAAAAAATACTAACACAAATTTTCTAAGGAATGGTTTGAAAATTGAATTCATCAAACCTTGAAATGTTGAAGGTGCATTGGTAAGGCCAAAAGGCATGACCAAAAATTCATAATGACCCTCATGAGTTCTAAATGTCGTTTTCGGAATGTCTTCAATCTTCATTCTGATTTGATGATATCCTGAACGAAGATCCAACTTGGTGAAGTAAATTGATCCATGCAATTCATCCAGTAATTCATCAATAACAGGAATGGGGAACTTATCTTTAATAGTGAGCTTGTTGAGCTCCCTATAATCCAGACACATGCGCCATGATCCATCCTTCTTGTGCACCAATACTACTGGAGCTGAGAAAGAACTTTGACTCGGTTGAATTATACCAGCCTCTAGCATTTCTGCAACCATACGTTCAATTTCACTTTTTTGGACATAGGGATATCTGTACGGCCTGATGTTTGGAGGAACACTTCCTGGAATCAGATGAATAGCATGATCATGATCACGCATAGGTGGGAGACCTTTGGAGTCTCAAATACCTTGGAATGATTGTCCAGGACTTTTTGGAGATCTGGAGAAATAGATGATTCCAATGTGGAAACATCTAGCGAACATAATTGTGCAATTACACCTCTTTGCTCCTTTTTTAGAAGCTTTGTCATGCCATTAGAGCTGATTATCTTTCCTGGTTTCCCTGCAATACCCCTTAATTCAACTTCCTTTCCTTCCGTAGAAAATTTGATGAAAAGTTCTTGAAAATTAAAAGCTATTGTACCCAAGGATTGTAGCCATTGGACTCCTAGTACAACATCAGCACCTCCCATTGGAATGGAAAGCATTGGGCTAGTCAATACATATTCTCCCATGGATAGCTTGATATTATGGCACTTTCCAGAGAAATTTATTGTTCCTCCATTTGCAATCATCACTTGACACTCTGGTGCTGGATATAGGAAGCAATTCAATTCTTTTGCTACCCTACAATGAATAAAATTGTGGGTGCTTCCTGAATCAATCAACACTATTACCTTTTTCTTCTTGATTTGTCCTTCTATCTTGATGGTTTGAGGAGTGGTAATTCCCGCCAATGCATTACAAGATATGGTCGATTTATTTGTTCTTCATCTAGGCTTTGTTCCTAGGTATATCTTCTTCTTTTGACCTTTCTTGCTCCTTTTCTTCTTCCTCTTCACAATCTATGTAGAATAATTTCTTCTCAGCACACTTATGACCTTTAGTGTATTTGCTATCACAAATGTAACAAAGCCCTTTTGCTCTTTTTTCTTCCAATTGTTGTGGTGTCAACCTTATAGGTTGTGGAAGACTAGGGGCAACAACACTTCCGTCTTTATAGTTGTGAGTGGTATGCTTCCTGGTTGCCATAATTTTGCTTTCCATTTTTCTTGCTAACCTGAATGCCTTCTCTAATGAATCAGGTTCCCAAAGGCGAACATCATGTTGGATATTATCCTTTAAAGACCCTATGAACACATCAATCCTATGCTCCTCTGGAATATCTTTTACCCTTATGTTCAATTTTTGGAACTCCTCAATGTGCTCCATTACTGAACCCTTTTGTTTGAGACTTATCAATTGGCTAAAAAAAGTGTTGCTTTTTGTATCTTCATAATGTGCTATCAATTCTTCCGTAAAAATTGCCCAAGTGATAAATTGTTTACGAGAGCAAAGCCATTGATACCATACAAACTGATTTGGTTCCAAATATACAGTTGCCATACGTACCTTTTGTGCGTTTTTCACATTATTGAGATCGAAGAATTGCTCCATCTGTAATATCCATGTGGCGGGATCCTTGCCATCAAACTTCCTCATATCGATTTTTGGAATATGGTGATTCTTCGATCCAACATTAGCGTCTATGGAATCATGATTAACATTTCTTTTGTTCTCATCATGAGTTTCCTTTACTACCTTTTCACCATTAGTGACCCTTTCTTGTAGCAACTTCTTCAATTCTTCCATGTCTGCCTTCAAATCTATCTTCAAATCTGCCATGTCTCTCTTCAAATCTGTCTTCGAATCATCCATCTTAGCTTCCATGCCCTTTATCTTAGATTCCACGCCATTTATCTTAGATTCCACGCCACTTATCTTAGCTTCTGTTAGCTTTTGTGAGCATGACATTTGTTGCACTTGTTCTTGTAATTTTGATATATCATGTAGCATTTCTTCCTCTTCTTCATGAGTCATGCTAGAGCTTTCAGGTTCCTTACTAGGTGTTTGCATTTTCTTTCCTCAGGGCATCAGTTACCGATAACAATGCTTTACTATGCCCTTTGAATTTAGTTAAACCAAGCTTACACAAAAATTTAAAAAAAAACTACACACCTTTTTTCACGTTTTAGAATCTTGATATTGAATCTGATGTATCTCTGTAATTTTGGATCATCCAGTTCTGAAATTTCTACCTGTAGTATCCTTCTACGTCCTCTTTCCAATGCCACAAGTCTGAGCCAAATTGGATTCTCCAAGGAAGAGTTATGTGAAATCTCCCACAGTGACTTTCTTTTAGACTGGTTCAGTAGAGCAGACTTGTACGACGTCCCATGAGTCACGATTTCAACCTTTGAATCTAAAACACACAAACAAGAAACTACAATCTGTCCTCTTTCTGTACCTTCTTACGAAATTTCAATCCGATCCCCAGGGAAAAAGTTATGATGATTTTCCCCAGGTCACCTATTTTGAATGTAATTCAGAAGTCAACAAAAAGACCAACTTCCTCAGATCATATCTCCGCAAATATCGCCCAAAGAGCTCTGAAATTTGGACCCAAGGTTTAGCGTGATTTTTTATCAAATGGGTTTTTTTTGCAACTTCTGAAACATCAAAGAAAAAAAGTTATAGCGAAAATGCCACGATGACCTGTTTGGAGCAGCGAAACCCTAGAATCCAAAGCTCTGATACTAAATTTTATGAAACCAACTCAAGAAAAGATAGAAAAGATAGGTCAACGCCTTAGAATTCAGCCTCTTCGAGGGGGAAACCTCCATTACATTACATAAATTAACAATTATTGGATGATACAAATGACAAAACCTCCTTTCTATATATAGGACTCTAAGGAGTCACAATATAATCCAGCCGACCTAACAATAATAATATAAAGCCACAAAAATAATAATAGAGGGATTCTATGGGGCACAGAAATAACAATATGGGGGTAATAGAGGCACAACAATATAAATAAGGGGTATAACTACAATAGTAATGGGGTAATCACTAGTATTATAGGGACCCAATAGTTTGTGAAAGGTTCAATGATGGTTGCAGTTAACATGATATTTTTCTCTCTTAATAGTGATAAAAAAATTCACAAATTTGCAGAGCATGCATTCTTTAGAGTTCTTCAATATTTCATGCCTCATTAGCTTACTGATCTTCTTCGGTAAGTATCAATAGCTCATGGAATTTAATGTTTATAGTGTATATTCTTGTCAAATTTTCAGCTGCATCCAAGGTGGTCTTTCAGTTAATCCAATTCTCACATGGTTGCACTAGAAGCATGACTACACCTAACAGTGTACAAGTTCAGCTCAGATAAGTAGTGGTGTGTGAATATATGAGTTTCTTTTTAGAACAATTAGTGTATAGTTTTGTATCAACATTTGTTTCAGTTTGGTTTTTAGATTGAGTGTGCATATCTCAGTTTGTGACAGCAGTAATTTTCAAAATTTAGTGTGCAGTGTGTGGCTTCATTTCATTAAATGCAATAAGTTGCAGCAGTTGGAAAGGAGAAAATTTACTGTTGTTGACTAATTGACTCCATAATCTAATGGATTAGGCACTGTTGTGCTTATCTCCACTTGCAATACCTATTTTTTTGTTGTATGGCTTGATGATGAACATAAATTATTTCAGATCACAACAGGTTACAAGTATATAGATTGTAGCTTCAGATCACAAGTTTTTATGGCATGACTCTATTAACCCAACAACAAGGCAATTGGTCTACTAGTTATCTGCATCCCGCAGGGGGGAGCAATCCCCAGTTGGAGCAGATTTTGTAACTTTTTCTTGTCCAAGAAAAGTCACAAAATTTTGAAATTTCTTTCCTGGCCAGACTCCTAGATATATACAAATTTTTAGCTAAATGGTTTAATACATGATGCTAGATTATTATTTCTTTTAAAAATAATAATTTTAATTTCAAATAATTTTAATTTATTAAAATATATCATTATATATATTTTTATAAAGTTATTATTATTGCTTTAAAATTAAAATTGTTGGACCAAGCCCAATCTCCAAGTTCAATGACGATTAAAGTCCACAAGGCAAGACAATGCTCATACAAGGCACCAATCAACAAATAATTATCAATGCACAACATCAAACCAAGGGACAAGGGAGAGTATAACATGCTCTACATGTCAAAATGTTATCCAACCATGGCATATATAAACATCAATAGATTACTTTACTTGCTCGATGTGGTATAATTCCCACCAAAAGAAAAATAAAATACTCAGACTAAGAGCCTAGTCTCCAGGTCATCCGCCAAGTGTGTTCATTGAGACAAGCCAACAAAATTAATAACTCCAGGTCTTTCCTGGCAAATATTACTGTTATTTTTGGGCAATGGCATGAGAAAAGGCAATAATAGAAAAGTGCAACAAATGGGCAGTGGATAGTAAAGAAACAAAGTTATATCATGCAACTTTTGCAGTAGGGAAGGCAAAGGAGGTTACATCCGAGGAAATTTTAATGGGAAAATTGGTGCCAAATACATTACCATAGAGGGTGATTAGAGACTTGACCTTCGTTACTAGAAGAAAAGCAACGACCACCATTTATAATTGAGTTACAAGATGGACAGGCATTTAAACAATGGAGACTTTGTCTTTTTCAATCGACGGTCCATATTGCTTCTACCCAGATCCAATGGGGTTCGGATGGCACAAACTGCACGAAGGTTAAGATTTGGAGTGGTTGGGAAAGCGATTTAGCCAAAACTACTCATCAATAAATTAATGGTCACAATTAACCTCGTGGGAACCTCTTCTCCAATACAAAAACTACAAAGGGTGTCCCCAAGGGCGGTTATGGTTCCCAAGAAACCACACAGATTATGGTGATGTATATAGGCAACAAAGCCTAAGACTAGTGCATTGTCAACTACTCATAGGCTCACGTCGTCCCAATGCATCGAGCGATCCACCAAGTCACATGCCAAGTCAAAGCTCGATATATAATATACCAAGTCAAGGGTGGATCTACAAATGACAATTATTCACAACATGTCAAACAATGTATGGATAGTCAACAATGCAAAAAGCATTATATACATTTCCTTGTAGTGTGTGGGATATACCATGACTTCAAACAAAAAGACACACAGTTAAAATGTTTGTAGTTTTCAATGGCAAATATGAGCACTCATAAATCAATGGCTCCAATTCAATTGTGGGATTCCTTGCCCATTTGAAATTTAACCAAAGGCTGGGGGGGCGGTCTGAAATATTTGTTTTTCCAAAACCACTTCTTCTATGTGGTAGTGTTTCATGAATTGCAGCACCCCCCAACATTATACCACCTACCAACTACTACCCCTCGTGCAAATTACCTTTAGTTTCCACTCTCCCTCTGCCATATTTAGCACTCCACTATCCTATCCGCCATATTTAGCCTTAACCTCATTTAGCCTATCTACCACCAATCTCCCACAGCTGTAACTTTCGATACCATTGCAATAGAAGCAGAACTAAAAATGAGATTAAGATGGAGAAATTCCTAACTGGTTATGTGATGGGTTGGGATCCTAGCCTGACTATATAATTAGTTTTCTTGAGCTGCTAATAGTCTTTCCACAAGAGGATTCAATCTATAAAGCAACAACCCATCCAGAGAAACGTCATCGATTTCAGAAGGATCTTATGGAACCTTTTGTAGGAATTTATAGGGTAAGTTCCTTAGATAAAACACCAAAAGACACTGCTCACAAACAGATCACAGATCAATACACCAATATTATTGACATGGTTAAAACCCTCAAAGAGGGAAACAATCCACAACCTGAGCCAACGTGGCCACTTCAGGAAATTTATTAATGTAAAAAAAAAGAAAATTTACATAAGCTTCTCTCATGAACGGTCACCTAAAAAATGACCCTCCACACTCTTTAAAAAGAGATCATGGACAAATCGGGTGTTAAGCCACAGATCAAGTGTAGGTAATACCAAGGAGAGAATGAACCATTGGATCACTTCATGTCTAGAACATATCGTGATGGTCAGATTGTAAGTTACAAATGTCAAAAAGTAGATACTAAAGAAACACACTTTACCTAACTATATACTAGACCAAGTTGTACTTAATTATTTCCTACGTGTTGGAATATCCTAGCATCACCCCTTAAAAACAACTTCGGATAGCATTGAAGGATGTACAAAGATGACGCAATAGGAGAAGGAAGGAGGCATTAGAGCCTATCCCCCCTTAGTGACAACTTCCTGAACTCCAACAATAAATCGAAGCTTACTAAACTTTGCCTCTGTGAGAGCCTTTGTAAAGATGGTTGCAACTTGATCATTGGTTGAACAAGATTGCACTTCAAGAACATGGTCATGAGTGAGCTTTCTGATAAAGTGCACGTGTAGTTCAATGTGTTTGTTGTGCTGATGTTGGACTGAATATTTTCATAGTTGAATGGCACTTTGATTATCACACCCATCAAAGTGTAGTCGGACGCTGCTACTGAAAACCAAACTCTGACAAGATTTGATGAAGCCACAAGGCTTACTCACTAGCTTCAATGGCACCACGATACTCTATTTCTACTAAAGAAATAGAAATGGCACTTTGTTTCTTGCAAGCCCATGTAGTAGGTGTGAAAATTCTATTACTGCAACAACTGATTTACTTTTCCTACTTATTTTACCATAAGTTATTCACGAAATTACTTCAATAAACATTAAAATAAATATCACTTCAGATATCACAACGTAATACAGAAACAAACATATGCACACGAATCAACACATTGACACAGTTATTTTGGACCAATGTCCCCGGAAAATCCCAATGTGGGAAAACCAGTGCAGCAAGCGAGGATTTTATTATTCAGCAATTTTCTAGTACAACAAGGTGCCAAACTAGCTTACCCACAGATAAACAAATTTTCCAGCACTTCTTCTAAACCCAACGTCAGCCCTACTGACCTCTGCATGACCTAAGACCCTCTGCGTCAACTTGTTGAGACCCTGCGCAACCTCTCTAGCCTTCTATGTCACTCCTACAGCCCCTACATGGATGACGCAAGCCCTGCTAGCTCTGCACAGTCTCTGCTACCTCTTTGTGGCTTCCTCTGGCCTTGTGTCTGCCTTTTATGCCTCTATGTTGATCTCCCATCTCTCTGTTCCATACTTTCTACCTCCTAACTGCTCTCCAAACCACTGGCTCAATTTCTCAGCTAACCCCGCTCCAGAAATTGAACTTACTAATCTCCATCAGTGTGTTCTCCAAGTTACCCTCAAGCCTCCTTTTATACTTTTCTCATTGACAAATCAACGGCCGAGATTAAGTCCCTAATCAATGGCTAATATTAGATCTAGATTGATCCATTCTAACACATTTTTATATTAATACACATTAATATTTTATTTTCTCTAAGTTTAGACTTAGGGACTCCATTAAAAATATTAATTATTTTAATATCTTCCAAACTATTTGGAATCTTCCCAAACCCTTTCTGGGTATTGGAGATATCATGTGCTTTAGCCTCTCCACAAATTTTCGTGGCTAGAGCACATCTGATGCTACCCCAAATCAACACTCCCTCTTAGCGAGGACTGTGCTCAAGTGATGCTCCTCATTGAGTATCACCCTGATCATCCAGGATCGGTCCCTGTGCTGATGTTAAGCCTCCCTACCCAACATCCTCTACATTGTTGTAGCCTATACTACTACCCATGACTCTGCTACTGCCACTGCTGCATCTGTACGACAATTCCCTCTACATCCGTGTTGTTGTTGGTCCTTTCTCCCAACACTGCATCCACACTGCAACTCCATCTGCATCTATGTTGTTGTTGGTCCTTTCTCCCAACACTGCATCTGCACTACAACTCCCTATTCATTCATGCTACGAACACATTCATTTCTACTTCTAAAATGGGTTCTTTACCATCCCCATATTTTCCCTAAAGTAGCCAAATTTTGACTTTCCAAGGGCCTTGGTGAGGATATCTTCCACCTGTTCTCCTATAGGAGTGTAGCTCAAATGTTCAACTCCTTGTTGGGCACAGTCTCTGAAAAAGTGACACTGAATATCAATATTCTTTGACCTATCATGAAACACTGTATTCTTAGAGAGATTGATGCAACTTTGATTATCACATATGATCCTAGTCGCCTCCATATTTCTTCTGAATAGGTTCACCAACTGTTTTCTAAGCCATATGGCCTCACACAAAGTTGTGCTTGCTGCCTTATATTCTGCCTCAAATGAGATCAGAGCCACAAACTTTTGTTTCCTACTGCACTAGGAGGTCATTCCTGATCCAATGTTGAAATAGTACCCAGAGGTACTTTTCTGATCCACTCAACTTCCTACCCAATCTGCATCAATAAATCCACTCAACCTGATATCCTTCCCCTTGGTGTATAAGAGCCCATAATCAACTGTTCCCTGTAAATACCTGAGAACATGATTGGCTACTACCCAGTGTGCCGTCTTTGGTTCCACCATGAACTGAGTGAGGGTGTTGACAGCGTAGCAAATATCTGGCCTGGTGTTGACGAGATACATCAAAGACCCTATGAGCTACCGGTATAAGGTGGGATCGACATCCTTGTCTTTTGATGCATCAATCATCTTCTAGGTGGTGATCATTGGCATAGCCATAGGTCTATAGTCTCCCATCCCGAACCTTTTCAGGATTTCTATAGCATACCTCCCTTGCCCAAGGAAGATTTATCCTTTTTGCTACCAAACTTCCAACCCTAGGAAGTAGTGCATTCGTCCGAGATCCTTGATATCGAATTCTGTGACTAGATTCTTCGCGCAGTCCTCAATGAGTCTGGATGATCCTGTCAGAAAGAGATCATCCACATATAATACTAAGATAAGTAGCTCGTTCTCTACAACCAAATAGTAGAGATTCAGATCCACGTCACTTTTAACAAACCTCATCTTCTGTAAGTAGCCATATATTTGACCATACCACGCTCTTGGTGCCTGCTTCAGCCCATACAGGGCTTTCTTCAGTCTGCATACATGAGACTTCTTCTCATGAGTTGCAAAGCCCTCTGGTTATTTAATGTATACGTCTTCTTCTATTACCCTGTTCAGAAATGTGGTCTTGACATTCATTTGATGGATCTCCCATCCCATCTAGGCTGCAAGAGATATCACGGTCATAATATATGTATACCTAGCTACCAAGGGAAATGTTTCCTCATAGCCAATCCCTTCCTTTTGAGCATACCCCTTAGCCACAAACCTGGCCTTGTATTTCTCAACACTGTTGTTCGCAACATATTTGATCTTGTAGATCCATCTTGAACCTACCATAGATCTGTCTTGAGGCCTTGACACCACATCCTAGACATCGTTCACCATTATGGAGTTATACTCCTCTACCATTGCATCTAGCCAGACCTGATGTTGAGCTTCCTCCTTGAAACATTGGGGCTCTCCATACTGAGCTACTAATGCCTGATATCTATCTAGCTGTTTTCGCTCCCTCTTATTGTTCCTTGGCTCACCGATGAGTTCTCTGCATCACGTAGAATCTGACAAGGTTCCCTGCTAGTTCTTCCTCTGCTAGTAGGTGCTTCTGTTTACTCCTCCTCCTCATTCTGAGAATATTCCTGACCTGAGGAAGAATTCTTCACTTCCATTGGTTGAAGAGGCATGACCAACAAATCCTCTTTCGACTGCTCCTCGGAAGGCATTTCACGAGATCATTTGAAAGCTATGTCCTCCATGAACTTTACATCTCATCATACTACTACCTTCCTACTCTCTAGAAGATAGATTGTATATGCCTTGGCGTTCTTGCTATATCCCACCAGATATCCCTTTTCTGCAGTCTAATCCAGCTTGTTTCTCTTTTCTTTAGGTATGCGGCAATATGCTAAACTCCCAAATATCCTGAAATGACTGACTTTAGGTGTCTTCCCAGTGAAGACTTTCTTTGGAGTAATCTTGTCCAATGCCCGATGAGGAGTCCTATTCTAAACGTAGATAGTTGTGTTGCATGCTTCTTCCCATAGGAATTTTGGCATATCCTGATCATATAGCATGGCCCTATCTGCTTCTACAATACTCCTATTTTTCCTTTCTTCTACCCCATTCTTCTCCAGATTGTAAGGAGTTTTCCACTCTCTTATAATGCCCTCCTTAGAACAATAATCAGTGAAGTCCTTATCGACATAATATCCACCATTATCTAAGCGCAATACTTTTAGTTTCTTCCCAGTTAGATTCTCCACCAAAGCCTTGAACTCCTTGAATCAACAAAAAACCTCATCCTTGATTTCCGTAAAATAAATCCAAGTTTTCCTCGAGTGGTCATCAATGAAGGTAAGGAAATACTTAACACCACTGAGATCTTTGATGGACATAGGTCCACAGACATCTGAGTGTACCAATCCTAGTACACTCTTGGCCCTGTGTTTGCTCCTAGGAAATGTCGCTTTGGCATACTTTCCTCGAGTGCATCCCCTACATACATCATCTCGTTTCGTACTCAGATCCAAAACTCTTATTACAATGCTCCTGAGAATTCTCAGAGCTCCATGGTGCAAGTGACCCATCCTTTTGTGCCATAATTCGTTCAAGTCCTTGTCCCCATGTCTGCCTATTAGTGCCATTGGTGATTCTAGTTGTAATCTATACAACCGATTACTTTTGATCCCGATCTGTACTTTCTTTTTCCAACTTGGGTGTTTGATGTATACATTTTCCTTAATGAAGTAGACATCATGGCCCTTGCCTTGTAGTTGTGACACAGAAAGTAAGTTCATCCCTAATGCTGGTACATGTTGCACATTTGTGGCACAGAACCGCTCTCCTGATTCTGTATAAAAAACTATGGTAACTTTTCCTTCTGGAGTACAGTTTGCCTTGTTCCCCATGGTGATCTGAAAGTTCATCCTCTCTTCTCGATATTCTAAGAAACACTCCCTAATTCTCGTCATATGCCACGAGGATCCACTGTCTATATACCATACTTCTGATGATGCAGCACTAGTCATGCACACCACTCCTTCTTCCAGCCTAGAAGCCAACATAGAGAAATCAAAATCTCTTTCTCTTGTGCAATCTTCTGAAAATCTGCGTGAGTCCCCTGAGGTGGATTCCTTTGCATCATGGTCTCAACCCATAACTAATTTTTCCTTTCTGTCTATAATTGCTTGCTCTGATACCATGTGAAAAAACTATCACTACACCAACTGATTTACTTTTCCTACTTATTTCACCATAAGTTATGCATAAAATTACTCCAGTAAACATTAAAATAAATATTGCTGCAGATATCACACCATAATATAGAAAAAAACATATGCATAAGAATCAACACATTGACACAGTTATTTTGGACTAATGTCCTCGAAAAAACCCAATGTGGGAAAACCGGTGCAACAAGGGAAGATTTTATTATTCAACAATTTTCTAGTACAACAGGGTGCCACACTAGCTTAGCCACAAATAGACAAATTTTCCAGCACTTTTTCTGAACCCAACATCAGCCCTACTGACCTCTGCATGACCTGAAACCCTCTGCATCAGTCTGTTGAGACTCTACGCAGCTTCTCTAGCCTTTTGCATCACTCCTATGACCTCTACGTGGATGACGCAGGCCCTGTTGGCTCTGCGCAGTCTCTGCTACCTCTGCATGGCTTCCTCTGGCCCTGCGTATGCCTTTTCTGCCTCTATGTTGATCTCTCGTCTCTCTTTTCTGTACTTGCTGCCTCCTGACTACTCTCCAAACCACTGGTTCAATTTCTCAGCTAACCTCGCTCCAGAAATTGAACTGACTAGTCTCCCTCAGTGTGTTCTTCAAGTGACCCTCAAGCCTCCTCTTATACTTTTCTCGTTGACAATTATTTTCCCAAGTTTAGACTTAGGGACTCCATTAAAACTATTAATTATTTTAATATCTCCCAAACTGTTTAGAATCTGCCCAAACCCTTTCTGGATATTGAAGATCTCATGTGCTTTAGCCTCTCCACCAATTTTTGTGACTAGAGCATATCCGATGATACCCCAAATCAACAATAGGTCCAAAACCAAGAGTGAAGACATAACCTGCAGTAGACTTCTGATCATCAGGGTCATCAGCCCAATCAAAATCAGTGAAACCAACCAATAGAGGAGAGCTTTTGCACTATAATGAATCCCAAACTGAATTGTACCCCAAACATAACGAATTATTCTTTTAGCTATTTTCCAATGACTTTCATCTGGGTTTTGCATAAACCGAGCAACAATGCCAACAACAAAGGAAAGGTCAGGACAGGTATGGGTCAGATACAAACGTTTCCCAATAAGCTGATGGTATAAGGTAGCATCAACTTCAGGGAAGTAAAAGTGACTGAAAGTTTGGCTGCAGACTGAAAGGGAGAAGGAGCTATCTTACTGTGTTCCATGTGAAAGTGGCGTAGAAGATCACATGCATACTTGGACTGGGAAAGGGAAATACCTTCTTTAGATTGCAAGACATGAAGACCAAGAAAATAATGCAAGTGTCCTAAGTCTATTATTTCAAACTGATTTTTAAGGTTGGACTTCACATGGTTTATAAAGTTGGGAACACTACCAGTAAGGATAAGATCATCAACATAAAGAACAAGAATGATAAGAGACTTACCCACTTTCTTGGTGTAGACAGTATTCTCAAAATGACACCTAGAAAAGACAATATCTAAAATAAAGCTATCCATTTTGGCATACCAAGCTCGAGGGGCTTGCTTGAGACCATAAATGGATTTCTCAAGCTGACATACAAGGCTGGAGTCTATTTTTATAAAGATAAGAGGTTGTTCCATATAGATTTCTTCATGCAAGTCCCAATGCAAGAAGGCGGATTTAACATCCATCTGATGGACTTCCCATTTGAAAGAGGCAGCAAGGGAAAGAACAAGGTAGATAGAGATAATTTTCGAAACAAGGGAGAAGGTTTCAATATAGTCAATGCCTTCAACTTGTGAAAAACCTTTAGCAACAAGACAAGCTTTATGTTTATCAAATTTTCCATCTGGTGCAAACTTGGTTCTATAAACCTATTTGCATCTAACAAGTTTTCGTCCCTTTGGAAGAGGAACGAGGTCCCATGTATCATTTGCCAATAATGAACGATATTCTTCATTCATAGCTGCATCCCAATATGGATGGCCTGAAGCTTCTGCAAAGGTTTCAAGATCATAATTTGTTGAAGCTTGAGCCATTAAAGAAGAGGCTCTATCAAACTGAGAACATGTATGATGCTGATTTGTAGGATCACCTGCAAGAGCACCTGTTGCATCCTGAGTAGTGTGGACCCATTTTGGAAGCTGAGGAGCTGAAGGAGGATCCCGAGAAGGTGGGGGAGGATTTTCATCCTCGCTGTCATCATTTGAAGAAGAAATATTTTCATAAGTAGAAGGGATAGAGAGAGGTGGCACATTCGCCAAACTAGGCTCATAGGCTGATATATTTTCAGCAAATTTTACATCTCTTCTAATGATAACATTTTTGGATTTAGGTTGAAGAAGTCTATATCCTTTGACATCTTCAGAATATCCAACAAAAATACATTTTTCACTCTTAGGTTCTAAGGCTTTATGTTTCTCATCTGGAATATGGGCCCATGCTTCACTTCTAAAAAAACAAAACTAACTTACATCTGGTCTAATTTAGCTCCATGCTTCTTATAGAGTGATATTCTTTAAAACCCTAGTAGGAGTGTGATTTACTATGTGATTTGCACAGTTAATTTCTTCTTCCCAAAAAATAAGACTAAGTCCTTTAGATTGAAGAATACAATTAGCCATTTCCTTTAAGGTGTGATTCTTCCTTTCAGCTAGACCATTTTGTTGTGCAGTATATGGAACAGTATGTTGCAATTGAATTCCATGCTCAGTGCAATAGTTGATGAATTTGTTGTTAACATATTCTTCGCCATTATCAGATATTAGCTTAAGAATTTATTGTCAAGATTGTTTCTCAACAAAGGCCTTAAAGGCCAAGAACACGTTAAAGACTTCACTCTTGAGTTTTAAGAAGTATACCTAAGTGCATCTGGAGAAATCATCAATGAAAGTTAAGAAATACTTGTAGCTAGAGAATGAAACAACTGGAAGTGAACCACATAAATCACTATGGACAAGTTGTAAAGGGGTTGAGGCATGCCAAGAGGCATGTTTTTCAAAACTATCTCAATGTTGTTTTCCGAGTACACATCCGAAACAAACACCATCTCTGCAAGATACCATAGGAAGACCCGTCACCATATTTTATTTACATGGATTTTGAAGGGAGCATAGTTTAAGTGACCAAATCCCTCATGCCAACGTTTGCTCACTTCGTCATTATGAGAAACAAATACCAAGGAAAGAGTTCATGACAAAAATTTGTTAAACTTATACAACCCTGTAGAACCATTAACAACCCCAGTAGCTAAAATTTGTCTAGGATCTCTTAGGTCCTTAATTACAACATCATGAGGTGAAAATTCAACGGTTTTACCTTCACTTGAATGAATTATCTAATATACAAATAGAAGGTTGTAGGATAAGGTAGGAACACATCATACATCATTAAATTGACCATTGTCTAGATGAATAGTTCCAGTCCCTACAACACTAAGAGATCTATCATTATCAACATATATATTTTTGGTGTTACAATCATTTAAAGAAGAAAACATGGCTTTTTTTGTCATGTGATAAGAAGCTCCAGAATCAATGAGCCACTCATGAGAATGAAAAGAAGAAGATACATTTAGTGCATAACCAAACCGAGATGCTTGACAACCACATGCAGAAAGTGATATTCCTGAAATGAAGTTGAAGTTAAAGAGTGCTCCAAATGGATGTTATGCTTCTTCATTGTTTCTTCCAAGGATTCCATTTTCTTAAAGCATTTGGATTCTATGTGGCCATCACGATTACAAAAGTTTCAATTTCTATCAGTCTTCTTCCCTTTGTTTTTAGTTGCCTTATCATTTTGTTGAGTTGATTTTTCATTGTGAGACTGAAATCGCTTAGGACCCTTGTTTCGTTAAGGACCATTCTTTTTAGGATGTTGCTTCTTAGGATTCTTTGAACTTGGTTGTTGTTGGGCTGCTAAGACTTTATTAGAAGAGTTTCCAGTATTAAGAACACCAAGATGTAAGAGTTTTTCTTGCTCTCTTATTAAAGAATCACAAAAGGCATCAAAAGCGGTGGACTTGTAGTCTTGTCCTTGAGAAATAAAGGCTTCTCTAGTGGAATAGAAAGTGGAAACAAACACAAAGTAGGTTGGTCCTAACTTAGTAAGAATGGAATAAATAAGGCTACCTTCTTGCTTAACCTTAACACTTTCCAAGAGAAATCTAAGGGTCTTGAACTTGGACTAAAAATCTTGAATGGAAGAAAAATTATTAGGGTCCAATGTAAGCAACTCATTTTCGAGTTGATGGCTCTAATTTCATTTTTAATTCCAAAAACTTTATTGAGTTGCTTCTTTATCGGGGCTATAAATTTTTGCAATATGGAATCTAAGGTCTGGAGAATAAGACATCCCTATCAACCCATGTGCTTCATCTTGCTTATTTTCCCATTTGGCTTGCTTATCTTCATCTTTCGATTTAGACTCTTGGCTTGAGGCTATTCTATAACGACCCTCACTTCTAAGTAAATCCACAATGTAAGATAACCATTGAAACTAGTTGGTAATGTCAAGAATAATTAGGCATGGATTTTCCATTTTAAAAGAAATTGAAGTTATAGATACTGCAACTAAGTGTTTCAATAAAAATATCTCGAAAAATTAGGCCGATTAAAAAAAACGGCTCTAAAAATGGCTTCTAAATGAAGAAGTTATGGCTTTTTGAAGAAAAGTTGTTGAAGATGCTGACGAACGACGTGAATGTTGGGAAGTGAATTATAATATTATATTTAAAAAAAATCATCCCCACCCCTCCTTCCAAACTTAATTTAATTAGTTCACTTTTTAAACTTTATGTGACCCACTTTTATAAATAAGTGAAAGACATTTTTACAATGGTACTTTATGAACTATCCACTAAATTGTAACTTAAATAAAAGATAAAGTGACTTTAGAATTATAAGTGAGTCACTTGTTATAATGGGTGAGAACACTTTTACATAAAGTAACTTTAAAACATAAGTTACATGTGCTTTTTGAAAAAGTAACTCAACAAAAAGAAAGACTTGAACCCAAGACCTCTATTCTCATAAAGTAACTTTAGACCAAGTGAGCTAGTTTAAAAGGTTAGTAATTTTTGAAAAAGAGGGAGGTTTTCTTTTTTTGTTTGCTCACTAAAGCTTTGGGGTGCGTGCTTACTTCAAAAACCACTTTTTCCTTACAAAATAAAAAAACATCCACACAAACCAAACAAACAAGCAAAAGTATCCAAGCCTTACGGGTTAAAGTTAGATTTTGCATAAAACTATACATTTTCCTCAATGTTTCTAATTTTCCTAGATCACACTGGAGTGCAGTGGAAAAGAGCATACGCATGAGAAAAATCATTTCTTTTTGTTTCTAATTTGTCTAGATCACACAGAGTCGCAAGGCAAAGAGCATATGCAAAAATGAAAGGTATAGATTCGGTAATAAAAAAATATAGAAGACTATAAATCAAAATAACTAGAGAGATAAATAACTATAACTGCAAATAAAAATTGTATACCTCCAGATCTTAAAAATGGGGTAGCTAGGGCTATCGGAAACCTTTTCGCATGAAACGAAAGGGGTTCCTCACTAGAACAGATGATCCAAACACAATAGAGGAGTCCTCTTGCCCCAAAAGTGGTCACAGTAGATCTACGAAACGACAGTTGGATGCAGTTGTATCAGTTTGGATTTGGATCACCAACAGATGTGGCCCTTGAATTCTCTGATACCATGTAGGAATTTACAACGTAAGTTCTTAGATAGAACACCAAAGGACACCGCTCACAAACAGATCACAGATCAGTACACCAATATTTTTGGCGTGGTTAAAACCCTCAAAGAAGGAAACAGTGCACGACCTGAGCCAATGCAGCCACTTCAGGCAATTTATTAATGTAAAAGAAAAAATTTACATAAGCTCCTCTCGTGAACAGTCACCTAACAAATGATCCTCCATGCTCTTTAAATAGAGATCATGGACCAATCGGGTGTTAAGCCAAGGATCAAGTGTCGGTAATACTGAGGAGAGAATGAACCGTCGGATCACTTCATGTCTAGAACATATCGTGATCGTTGAATTGTAAGTTACAAAGAGTACATACTAAAGAAACACACTTTACCTAACTATACACTAGACCAAGTTGTACTTAATTATTTCCTAGATGTCAGAATATCCAAACACCTTTCGACAGAGATGCTCATAAAGACAATGGACTAGCACCAATTATTATAATGTTTTGTCCATAGAATCATCTAATGATTTGGCATGTTCCAGCTTCGCAAGCTATTCGGGCAAGGAAATAAAAGATCTCAAACATATTTTCCAGTGATAATTGGTTATGTGAACCAAATGTTGGATGCATAATAACACCCTGTACATTTTATCTATTCTACAAGGCCATTCAATTCGGCAGAATATCCATTATTTTTACAATTATCCTATGTAATTCATTTTATCCCAAAGGTAGATGTTTTTAGTGAAGTCTGAAAGTATGCCTCATAAGGAGATTCTTATTTTCAAGTTGAATACAATACATAATGATATGTTATATGACAACTAATGAAAAATGGCAAAGTTGGCAAGATTTGAAGGAAAGTTGATAGATTTCAGGGGATAGTTTTACCAAATTGTAGATTTCCAATAGTTAGTGGACTAATTCAAGGTTTCAAGGAGGAAAATCATAACTCAGTTAACCAATTCCCAACTTTAAAGGCAGAAAAATTTCTGCAATTTCCAAATATTCTGCAACAGATTAAATCTTTTATTTATTTTTAGTTTATTTCATAGGATTTATTTCCTATAGATTAGTAACAATTTGAGGAAGATGTTTTCATATATATTGTTTCATTTGTAATGTAAAAAGGTTGGATTTTAATTCGAATCCGACGAACAGGGGGAGATAGAGCGATGGAAATGACTAGGGTTTTCTCCTGCAGAGTTATGGTTGCTGGCGTTTCGGTCCTAAAGCCCGCTGCAGGGGCCGAAGGCGATTCAGGGCCTGGGATAACAGAGAACGCTGCTGGTAGACTGCCTTTATCGCGATCGCCTACAGTGAAATGGTCTGTCTTTCGCAGTCAAACGCCTCAAATCTACCCAGATTTGCACGGCTACGTATCTGTGGGGGCTGCAGTCAAAAGGAATCAAGCGATTCTGGATCGGGGACGAGATAAAAGCCTTCAGCGAGACCGTGAGGCGAGGGAAACAACGGAAGCCCTTTTCTCTGCGTGGATATATGAGGAGGGTTTTCTCCCGCGAAAGAACGAGATCCTGAACTGCGCATTCGAACAAAGAAGATCTTGTGGCGTATGGTGTTTAGAGGAAAGGCCCTGTCAAATCAAGAATGCTAAGAGAAATGGCAGGGGGGGACTGCTCGATGCAGATCCGCTCTCTCTTTCATCGCATGGACCCAGACACTGCAGTATTGGCTTAGATCTACTCGATCAAGCCTTTACCCGAGTACAGTTTGTCCCCAGGCCTCAGATCGAGGGCAACAATCATAGATCGTGCAGAGTTTCTGCAGATCCGGGCATGCACAAGGAGGAACGAACAAAAACAGGGCCAGATCTGGAGTATAGCTCGCATCCAGAGCAGGTAAAAACAAATTGTTTTCAGATTCTGATAAAACCCCCTCAGGGGAAATCTCGTCTAGTGTGGGTTCATGCAGGAATCACCTCCATGCAGCTGAAATATCAAATATGGGCAGAAATGGGATACCCTGTTCAGATCCAACATCTGGTCAGTGGTAGGCGGTCTCTCCAGGACTGCAGATCGATGGAAAGCTATGAGATCAGACCAGGATCGATCATTATCTTAAATCTCAGACTAAGAGGAGGGGCTCTGCCTCAGGGACAGACAAGCTCCTCAGGGGGAGACAAAGGGAAAAAAGCTGCAGCCCAGCACCAACCAAAGGGATCATACAAAAACATCTTACAGGGCAGCAGGAATTCAGGTTTCTCTCCAGATCAAGGCGGACACATGCCCAGGCCATACATAGTAGATCAGTCAGAGCAAACCCCAGCATTAAACCTAGATTCTTCAGGGCTTGATGATTTCGTCAAGTCCTATGAAACGAAAGCCCTAATCTGCCGTTTCAACAGCTTTTGGCCTAAACCTATGGATCTGTTCCATTGGATCTTCAACAACTGGACCATGGAATGTGACATTCATTTATGTGCAAAGGGTTTCTTCATAGTAAGATTTACATCCAAGGAGGTCAGAGATACAGTCATCAGTGTCGGACCATGGTTTTGGGGAACATCGGGGCTGTTTGTGACCCCATGGTTCCCAGATTTCGACCCAAATAAAATGACTGTAACCAAAATGCCAGTATGGGTTAGACTACACAATCTTCCTTTGCACTTTTGGGATGAACGAGTGCTGGAAGGCATTGGGAACAGCATAGGGAAATACATCAAAACGGACCTGGAAAGGATCGATGAAAGGATCTACACCTTCACACGAATCTGTGTGGAAGTAGATTTAAGTAAAGGGCTACCTGAAAGTATAAGGTTGATCTACCAACAACAGAACTGGTTGCAGGTACTAGATTATGAAAACACGGCTTTCAGATGTAGGATCTGTAGGCAGACAGGACACTTACAAAGTTCATGCCCAGAAGCCAAGAATAAAAAGAAGCAGCAAGAGAAGCAGAGGAAAGGATGGCACTTTTCTCCTCTAGATTCAGATGATGAAGAATCAGAAGTAGCAGAGGAAGAACTCCCAACAAAGAAAGCTGAGGCAGCTCAAGAAATGGGGAATCAGAAAGAAATCTCATCATACAACAAGGCAGTGGAGACAAGTATGCAACCTAGTACGGGCGGCATAAAACGGCACCACCACTCAGATACTTCAGATTCAGACAAAGAACCTGGCCCACAGAATACAGAGACACAGTTAGTCATTGCTTCGATCGAGCCCTCTCAAGGAGAGTGGCGTAAGGTCGAAAAGAAAAAGGGGCGAAAAACTTGATGCGTGAGTTCTACTCACTGCCGGATTTCAGTTTTTGCCTCACATTCTCTCTCCTCTCTTCTCTTTTCTTATTCTTTGTGCACGTTAGTTCTCTAACGATGCGTGGGGTGCGAAAGCACTCGGGCCCTTGCGGCAGCATACGGATTGCTTCAATGCATCTGCTAGTGTAACTTTTCATTATCTTTTTAATAAAAAGTTACCATTTTTTTCCTTGGAAAAAAAAAAGGTTGGATTTTGATGCCAAAACCCTGCCATTTTTGTAAAGACTTCTATTGCAGAATTTTGAATCAAAGTTTATTGCTTCAGCTTTATGACAGAAATTGTTCACATGTTTGTGCTTTCTAGTATTACATATCTTGTTTCTGCATGTGTTTGAGGCTGTATAGGACATTGGGCAAGGCTAGGTTGAATATTAACCTTCCTCACAACCTACCGTAGTGTTATGTTCTTTACTGAGTAGATCATGGTGATAGTATGTCACTGTTGATCCCTCTAAATCAATAGATTGTTGCTTCTATACAAATCCTTAAATGTATTGTTGTTTGTTGTAGAAATCCTTCTACACACTTCTGCTCTGTATTAGATAATTAGGTATTCAAGGAGGATATCTAATTCTCTAATCTCCCCTCAATTCCTCCATAATCAACCTTTCAAGCTGTGTTTCTACCATAACTGAATGTTGGCACTTTAATAAGGCCTCTGCAATAGAGGGCTTTGTTTGTGAGCAGGGATTTGTGACTCATCAACAACCACCTATACAAAAATCCTAGATCTGGTCTTTTTGCTTCATATGTTGTTGCCCGGTGACAATGAACAACATTAAAGCTTCATAACACTTGAGGGAGCTCCCTTTGGTTCAATGGCCAACTTAAACCCAAAGATTGGTCGAGTTGATTTCTCGACACAGTTTCGTAGCCAAGAGCTGCCTTTGAGAAACAGGTACAATAGTGACCTTGATTAATAAGTTTGATTCACTTAGATGCACTAATGAATTATTGTACCTATTGGCCAAGAAGCACATTGGAACTTATATGTAATTGGCAGGTGGTTTCATCATGGGTTGGGAACTTAATTAGGGCCCAAGCCCACCAGATGATCATATTGACACTCCTGGGGGATGCATTGAGAGCCATGGGACTCCATCATGTGTTAGAGCATCATTTCATGCCATGGGCACCTTTAGCATCCTCAACATTCTGCTCATTTCAACATATTATTTGCAAGATGATGCACTTGTACTAGTGTGCCCCGGCCAACTTAGCATATTATGGCAGCTAATCCAAGGGACAAAGGATGTTTGTCTCACCGTTGAGACATGAGAGGGCAAGCACCATTGTCAAAGCCCCCAATCATTGGAGCTATACATGCTTTTCTATCATCAGAAAACCCATGAGACCATCCCACATGATCACTTACATGGAGACTAAGGAGTCATCCCCTTGTTCAAGATTTATAGAACCCTCTCTTGCATTTTGGCACAAAGAGAACTCAATGTGGCCTCCAACAACCCTACATCAGCATGACATCATTAATTCAACTAAAATTTGGATGGCTAATTTATAATTTGTCAAAGATACTTGGTCAACTTGTGACCAAGTCTTGTTTCTTGCCTATTATTTTAATGTTTTGGGGGCTAATTAGGCTAATTCGACTTAGAGAGACTCATATCAAAAGAACTCACTCTATTTGTGAGAGGTCATCATCACACTTGGAATGGTTCTCTTGTAAAAGGACTTGCAATTTTTCTTTGGAGCTATTGGAGACTCTTTTGATGCATTTCAATATGTGGAAGATGATTCACTTTTCTTCTTTGAGGCTTCTTCTTGAATGATGGATGGATATATTGCATGTCTCTATGGAAGTGCCTAATGTTGGTTGAATTTTTCTTTGAAAGTCATTTAATGATGGAATTTTTGCTCTAGAATATGCGAGTTTGTGCCCTAATTGCTAAATATTAAATTTGGAAAGCTTTTATAGTAGAGTATTCCATATGGTATCCAATGCAAGGCATGTAATGAATGTTCCTAGTGAATGAATGTCTTTGAATTCTTCATGAAACTCCATTATATCTTAAAAAGGGCAAATGTTTGAAATTGGTACCTAGGGCATTGATTTCGAGCCTCCTTGGAAGACGTTTTATCTTATCTTAAGCATCTAAAGACTCCATTGCCCAAAGGACTAGGCACTAGTCCAAGGATTTTGGTGATCAAACTCATTTTTCTCCATATTTTCTTCTCCTAAATTTCAGTCCCCTAAAGGTACGGTGGAAATATACGGTTTACAACGAAATTTTAGGAAGGTGATTTTTCAAGAATCCGAGGGTCCAAGTTTGGTGGGCATCCACCTAGGTTTCATCCATAAAATCTCTTGACCTAGACGTTGCTCAAAGAGAGAAAACCTAGGCCTTTCTCACTCACCTTGGGGAATTCTTTGAGGGTTGTATGAGATTAGTATTCATTGGAATAAATCATAAGATGCCATTTCTTCCTTCGAGCCTTGACCTTGTGAATACCTATTACCATCGAGAAACCTCAATACCATAGGCCTTGTGCCTTCTTTTCTAAGGTTTTTCTTAGAGAGTAGTTTGCTTCTTTGAAGCCTGGTACCTTTAATGAGCCTCTATTCGAATGAGCTCTAGCTCCATCACCTTAAACCTTGAAACCTACAATATCTATCATAGGTGATCACAATCATACCGGGACTCCTCCCATCTGTCAAAGTTAATAAAGAGCAAGGGACATTGGTTGTCGTGACAATGGGTGATTGTCACGTTATTGTCAATTAGTCTAGTAGTTGTCACATAGGTTTTCTCCCCTTAGGGCCCTACTAGATTTTGTGGTAACAGGCCCCACCAAGGAAAATTGACCCTCTAAGACCACATAAATAGACATTATGTCGGAGCTCATTTGGACATAATATCACATCACAAACTAGTTTGATCATCTTTAAAATTGTAGGCGAGACTTCACACATGTGGAGGAGATAGAGAATTCGAACTTGTGCTTGACTTTTTTGTTTTTGGATTGCGTTGACTAGCATTGACTCTCTTTGACTTGGTTTGATTTAATCTTATTTGACCGAATTTCTTATATGTCTTGGAGGCTGAATTGGAAGAGACTTTGACCAGACTGTTACGGGCACTTTGACTAGGTTCGACCGTAGGTTGTGTTAAAGAATCTAGGGCAATAAAATTAATGAGATTTTTCTTTAGCATGATAACAATTTGTGAAGTTCTTTTTCAATTTTATCTTAGCTTGATCTTCATATTATTATTAGTATGTGTTTGCTTCATCAAACTACTATCAAAACAAAAGAGACAAGAACACAAAGTATTTGGCTTTCTTCCAAGGCCAAAACCTCTCCCTCTTGGAGAGGAAACCCCGCACAAAAATTATTCTTATAGAGATTCCAATTTCCAAATCCCAAGACCATGACCCTTGACCTATTCTGCCACTCCAAGACCAAGACATCAATCCTCTTCTTCATCACTGCTAAGATCATCACCTTTGCTGCACTGCTGAGATCTTCATTACTACTACCATCATTGAGAGCATCATTGCTACACCATGACTGCTCCTTAGGATCTTCACTGAAATGATCTTTGCACCATGATTGTTACCTTGAAATCACCACTGAGATGATCTATGTACCTTCATCGAGATCATGATCTTCAAGAATGAGATCATGACTAATATGTATGCAATGATGTGTATTTCACCAAGATCCTCTTTAGACCACCATCAAGATCATGGTTACAATTGGGATCATGACTATCCTAGAAGGTATGCTAGGACAGGTTGATCACAGGAATCCTCTTCATCAAAACTGTGAGATAGTGATGATTATGTCGAAACAAAGTATCATTGAGATCCTTCTTACTTGAGACTAGGACTATGTCTGCACTTTCACCAAAGTCTGTTGTAGCTATGCTAAGATTGTATCAATATGGCCCTTCTCCTCACAGTGATGTCTAGACTGTGACTGTGTTTGAGGTAGTGATCATCAAGTAGGTGATTGCGTATGGAATGAATGTCGACACTGTGACAGTCATAGTCATTAATGCTTGTTCCCATTATACCTAGACTATAGAGATATATATATGTGGGGGCTTCACTGTCATTATCACCAAGACTGCAGCTCACTATGCCATCCAAAGTCTTGGCTGCCTACACCCATACAAAATATTGGACCTGCACCTTGTCACCGAGATCCTGTACCCATCTGAGATCTGTACCACACCTTCCTGTAGTGCGGATCTGCTCCTATACCCATACGAAATTTCAGAGAGGAAAAATGCGAGATTTGATCTGCCTTTTGTGGATACCTTGATGGGGTATTTATAGTGGTTACATCCATATGCAAGCTGACTTGAAGAGTGAAACGTTGTGTCTATTAATTCTGAGCCAACATGACATTTAAATATATATTTAATTCAATTTTGAAGCCGACATGATGATCTCCTTCTCATTTTTCTTGCAGTCTTCTTGTGCTTGCTAATGGAGGATTGATCTTGGTCTTTAGAAGGCTGCTACATACTTTTGTAGACTTGTATACATTTACATAGACTCATGAAGAGCTTCTTTTATACATGACATGACTCTTTGACATATTAATAAATCTTAAAGACATCAAGAAGAAGTCTTTGACCTAATGACACATCTTGCTCATGAAACCCATGCAGCAAGGTACACAAAATACATTTATTCTCTTTTATTACATCATTTACAAAGATCATGTCATTATGAAGACCAAACCAAGTGACACTTTCTTCAATAGGTTGGATCTAGGGTTTGATTGTAGGTTACTGTGGAAGTTTGACTGAATTGCAGGAAGGAATCTTGTCACTATTTTCACTGAATTTGACTGAGCAAGAAAGGTTGAATTTAATGCTGAGTTCACTGAACTTTTCTGGGTAGTTTTACCATTAACTGTTGCTGACTATACCACCATAGCATGAAAATTGCACACTAGTATCTTTGACTAGATTTGACTATTTCTCTCTCATTGGATTGGTTTTGGATTGGTCGATTTAGGATGGTCAAAGATTTGACTTTGACTGGTTATTGGATGTGCTACTGGACTCATGTATCTCATGTCAAACATTGATTAACTAATAGAAGAAAAATAATTGATTAAAGGTTATCCCCCTTGTGAGGTTTTTCCCTGTCCTTTGACCAAATCTCTATGTCTCATTGTGCTTGGCTATCATCTAATGTTCATTTACTATTTATTGTTCTATCTATAATTTCTTATATGTTATTGGGGTGATTGATGTTGAAAGAAATTGTTTAAAGTGATTATATCAACATAGAACACTGTGAAAAATTAACATGGTATCAGAGTTGAGGTGAAGGTTAGCCTAAGGAGACTAGAGAACACCCCTTGGAGATACTCTTTTTGCTGATTGGTGATAAACTTTCTTGGGAAAGATAACTTCGTCCTACTTCAAGATTGAAGAGAAGCTAAATGATGCCTCCAACTTTTCTGCATGGAGGGCTAGATTGGATCTTACACTTAAAGAGAATGATGTGATGGAATATGTGCAGGGTCAAGTAGCAGAACCTTTGGAGAATGCCAATGCCAGTGCCAAATTCAAATATAAGAAGGGTGCGATCTGATGGAAAATCAATTGCAATGAAGATGATACTTGATTCTCCTTCTTGATTATTACTTGTGAATGTTAATCTTCTTCTTATTACTTATTATTTCCTCTTCATCAAGCAATTATACAATATTCAGTCTTCCAAGATCAAAAAGAAGCAAGAGACGTAAAAATTTAGGCACTGAGCCAAGGCAAAACCCCACAAGGGGGAAATCCAACAATCTTCTTCTTATAGAATCAAGTTAAAATGAGATATCCAAAACCTAGACCAATATTGTCAAAGATTCTAAGTCAGCCCTCCTCCAAGTCTTCTTCAATAGGTCAAAGTCAACATAAATAAAAAATGGTCAAACCTTCTGCAAACTAGTCAAAATATCAAAACTTTTGACCCTGCTACAGAGGTTGAATTTTGGCCCTATGGATACTTTAGAAATGTCATAGATTTCGCACGTGTGAACAGGGGTGAGGTAGAAAAATTTGGTTCTTCTTTTCTCCTTTGAATTTCTCATTCTTCTCCTTAATTTCAGCTTGCTTTCTTCTCTTTTTAGGTGCAGAACGCGATGATGACGTGTTGAACTTGATTCCCTCCCAAGAGGTCGAATTGACTCCTTTGTATAGTTGTCCAGGACGGTCACAAATTTCCACATAGGCTGACTTGATAGGGAGGGATTACTTGAACCTTATTTTGACTCTTTTGACTAAAAAATAAAAATTATTTTTCTTTTCTTTCGATTGCCCAAATGGACATGACACAAATACAAATTCTCTTCACTCTTTTTGACTCCATTGAGCATGAAGAACATGCTTGAAAAAAACTAAAATAATAATAATAAATACATGAATGATTATATTACATTATGAAGACCAACACTAGTTACATTTTCAACAAGATCAAGGCCAAGAAGATCATTATTGATTCTCTTTGGGATCATCTCATCACTTATGTGTCCAAGATGAAGAAGTCAAAGGAGACATATGACAAATTGATTAGGATGTATGAGGTCAACAATCTAAGCCAAGTCATCTCCTTGAAGAGTCAACTTTGTGACATCAAGATGAACAAGTCTAAATCTATTACAACATACTTCATGAGTATCTCTAAATAAGAGATCAACTTCTTTCCATTGGAGAAGTCATATCTGATAGATAGCTTGTATAGATCACTCTTGGTGGGCTCCCCATGTCTTGGGAGACATTCATCACAAGAATTAGTTGCAGGAAAGAGCTCCCTATATTTTATGAACTTTTGGGAAATTGCACTCAAGAAGAATCCAAGCTCATTTCTAGAGGAAGAATCCAAAGATAGGAAGAAGGGCAGCCCACAACATTTGCAGCCAATGTGAATAAAGGAAAATGGAATTGAAGACCTTCGAAATGGAAGCCTAAGTAGCCATCCCCACCATTCAACAACAATAGAAGGGAATTTCCAAAAGTCCAATGCTACAGGTGTGACAAATTTGGCCATGTTGCTTGAGATTGACTTGATAGAAAAAATGCTCAAAGACCAAGCAGCAACAACAACAATGGCAACAATAGCAAGAACATCAACAATAGGAGGAGAAGAGTTCTTGATGCCCATGCAAGTGTTGAAGGGGCCCAAAACCATCAAAAGAGTTCCAAGAACAAAAGGTATGATAATAATGTTGCTAACACTCAATCTGAATATTTTCTTGTTGTTTCTCTTTCCAGCTCGTCTTCCAATAGCATGGATAGTTGGTTGGTGGATAGTGGGGCCTCTAGACATTTTACTGGGTAACATGAAGTCCTCTCAAATTTGATTGAGAGGGATACTAATTTGAAAATTATACTTGGGGATAATTCTTATCATCCTGTCAAAGGGTCTGGTTATGTTTCTTTTCATTTGGATTCTGGGGAAACCATTCATCTACAAGATGTGTTGTATGTGCCAAGCCTAAAGAAGAATCTTGTCTCCATTTTTTCTTTGGAAGACAAAGGGTTTAGAGTTGCATTCATCAATGGAAAGGTCCTTGCTTGGCCTAGGAGATCTAACCTGAGAGAAACCTTCAAACTTGGTGTCTGAAATGAAGGCCTATACAGAGTTTGTGGATGACCAATTCAAGCATTTCTCAATGACACCACTAATCAGTGTAAGCATCGGCACCAAATATTTGCACACCTTCATTACAAGGCTTTGCCTAACTTGAGAAAGATGGTCACAGGGATTCCTAGGATTCAGGTTGATCATCAAGGTGTAGGTCAGGGATAAGCTAGTGGAAAGAATATCAAGGGACCATTCCCTTCTAGCAGTAGCAAATCTAAGGAGATCCTTCAACTCATTGATTTTGACCTTTGTGGGCCCATTGCGGTGACATCTCTTAGAGGATACTTATACTATATTATCTTTGTTGATGACTTCTCCCATAAAACTTGGATCTTCTACTTGAAGACCAAGGATGAGGCTTTCAATGTGTTCAGGGATATCAAGGATCTTATGGGAAATCAAAGAGGAAAGAAGATCAAGATCTTGAGGAATGATAATGGAGGTGAATACGCTTCAAATGATTTCAAAGACTTTTGCAGAGATGTCGATATTAAGAGGGAGATGATTGTTCCATACAACCCTCAACAAAATGGACTTATTGAAAGGAAGAACAAGTCGATCTTGGAAGCAACCAAAGCCATGATTCATGATAAAAACTCGTGATGTTTCAATGGAGAGAAGCTATGAATACTATTGTGTATGACTAAAATAGGAGTCTTCATCAAGCCTTAGGGAACAAGACTCCTGAAGAAGTTTTTACAAGTGTGAAACTGGAATTGGAACAATTGAGAATACTTAGATGCCTTGTCTACTTTCATTTTCCAAAGGAGAAGAGGTCCAAGTTAGATGCTTCAGGAAAGAAAGGTAAGTTTGTTGGCTATTGTGAAAATTCTAAAGCTTACAGGATATATGTGCCAAGTCAAAGGAACATTGAGTTCAGCCAAGATGTGACTTTTGATGAAGATGTTGCCCTTAGGTTAAAAAGGGACCATCTTGTTCGTGCCATCTCTAAGAGGAGGGATGAAACAATGGGTAAAGATGTTGACCCATCCATGCCTAAGCATGACATTGTAGATGAGCTATGGCACCCATGGATCCTTTGGATCCTCCTCCATGTGATCCTCCTATGAGGAAGATACCTTTTTGGCTTCTTGATACATTACAGGATGCAAAGAGACACTTAACCCCGAGAGACACTTTGAGAGAAAGAAATAAGCCTAGCAGATATTAGGTATATCTTGCATTGATGAGTGGCATCATACAATCTGAACCTTTTAGTTATGAAGAGACAGTTAAGGAATAGGTTTGGAGAGATGCCATGGCCAATGAATATGAGAACATCATGAAAATGATGTATGGGAGGTGGTTGCGAGACATGAGGGGAATATTTTTGTGATCTCCAAGTGGTTATACAAAATAAAACATGTAGCAGATGGTAGCATTAAGAAGTTTAAAGCGAGATTCATGGCTAGAGGATTCTCCCAGAAAGAGGGAGAAGACTATGATGAGATAGTTGCACCTGTTGCCTGATACACTACCATCCAGTCCATCATTGCTCTTGTTGCTAACCAGAGTTGGAGTCTTCATCAGATGGATGTAAAGAAAGTCTTTATTCATTGCATACTTAAGGAAGAGGTGTATGTGGAACAACCATAGGGTTTTGAAGAACATGACAGAGAAACCTATGTATGCAAATTGAAGAAAACCCTATATGGATTGAAGAAAGCCTCTAGGGCTTGGTATGCTTGGATCAATGGATACCTAATGAAGTCAGGATTCACTAGAAGTAATGTCGATCCGAGCCTCTACTTCAAGGTTATCCAAGGTATGCCTTTGAATTTGGTTTTATATGTTAATGACTTATTTTTAACAGGAGCAAAGCCTCCAATCATCCAGTGTAAGAGGGAGCTTATCTCCTAGTTTGAGATGAAAGATCTTGGGTTGATGCATTACCTCCTAAGCTTAGAGGAGTGGCAGAGACTTAAAGAGATTTTTCTTTGCCAATGGAAATATGTTGTCAAAATATTGGAGAGATTTTGGATGGTGGATTGCAAATCCATGGCCACACCGATAGAGACTAACTTCAAAAAGCTATGTAGTGAAGCTACGGGCCCAGATCTAGTGTATCCTTCTTTGTACTGGCAGGTGATTAGGGCTCTGATCTATCTGGTCAACTCAAGACCAGACATATGTGTAGTTATTAACACCTTGAACCAGTTCATGGTGGAACCTTTGCATGCTCACTGGGTGGCCGCAAAACATGTGTTGAGATATCTACATGGGACGATCAACTATGGATTGAGATACACTTTCGGCAATGCATTGAGATTGTATGGCTATACAGAAGTAGATTGGGCTATAAGAGTTACTCATAGAAAGAGCACAGCAGGGTGTTGTTTTAGCTTGGGATCTGTCGTGATTTCTTGAATGAGCAAGAAGCAAAAATCTGTCACTCTCAGTACAATAGAAGCAAAGTACATTGCAGCTAGTATGTGTAGCTGTGAGGCAGTGTGGATGCGAAAGCTCTATGCAGAGTTGTTTGAGCAGGTGCTTGATATGACTGTGATATACTATGACAATCATAGTAGGATTCAACTTTCAAAGAATCTAGTATTCCATGACAGATCAAAGCACATCAAGATCAAGTACCACTTTATTAGAGATATGGTATTGCAAGTAGTAGTGAGGCTCTGACACATCTTGACTAATAAGCAAGTTGCACGCATTCTCACCAAGCCTTTGTCGAAATTGAAATTCATATTCTTCAAAGAGTAGCTTGGAGTGCATGAGAATGTATCCCACCCCGAGAGGGAACACTGCAAATAGAGAACATTGGGTTATGCTCAGGCCTCTAGTATTTTGACTAGCCATGGCCTTGGTGAGGGGGGCAAGAGCAAGAGAGCTCTTGGGTGAGGGTACTCCTTAAAGCCTTGGACTTGGTTGAGTACATACCCCAGTTTGTATACTACCCACAAGTCACCCTTATATAAGGATCGTGGACTCGAATAATGTTGATGGGATTACCTCCCATCTTGGCCACATGGGAGAGGAAACTTAGGTGTGTTTGATCTTTACCAAGGGCGGACACACCTACCAAGAACTTGGTTGTGGTAAATTGATCTCCTCTAAGTATTAGATGCAGGTGTTATACCACTTGATTACTGAGGATCAATTTAGGTGACGGTCAGTCAATGGATATAGGGTGAGTGATTTTTACCAAGGTCATTTATGACTACCATGGACTTGGTTGTGGTAAATCCATCTACCCTATTGTCATGTGATCATTATTTTTCTTTTATGGATCAAATCATCAATTGTTCAACTAAGATGAGATGAGATGAGATGAGACAAGATGAGCTTCTCATATGTTGAGATATGTATATTCGAGCTAAGACTTATGGTACAGTGGGAAATTCCTCCCTACAAGGACTATTAAAATTGGCAGCTACAAGATAAATTTTCCCAAGGAGAAGCCCAACTACCCCATGGAGGAACCATTCTTCAAATAAAATTTCAAATTGGTTAAAGGAGAATTATTATTTCATGTTTGACAAGTCGGCCTAGTGAAGACTTCAAATTGGTCCCACCAAGGGAAATTGACCCTCCAAGACCACATATAAATAGACCTTATGTTGGAGCTCATTTGGACATCATCACACGTCACAAACAAGTTCTATCATCTCTTAAATCGCAGGAGACACTTCACATGTTTTAAAAAAGAGAGAGAGAATTTAGACCTATGTTTGACTTTTCTATTTTGGGATTGTGTTGACCAGTGTTGACTCTCTTTGACTTGGGCTGATTTAATCTAATTTGACCAAATTTCTTATTTGTCTTGGAGGCCAAATTAGAGACTTTGACCAAACTGTTCTAGGCACTTTTACTACAGGTTGGATCTAGGGTTTGACCTCAGGTTGACTATGGAAGTTTGACTTAATTGCAATAAGGAATCTTGTCATTGTTTTGACTGAGTTTGACTGAGAAAGGAAGGTTGAATTTAATGCTAGGTTGACTGAACTTTTCTAGGTAGTTTGACCATTGACTTTTGCAGACCGTTGATTGTTATTGACTGTACCACTACACATTGAAAATTGAAAACTGGTATCTTTGACCAAATTTGACTATTTCTCGCTCATTGGATTAGTTTTGGATTGGTTGCTTTGGGATAGTCAAAGATTTGAATTTGAATGGCTTTTAGATGTATTATTGGACTGATGTATCTCATGTTGAACATTGATTGACTAATAGAAGAAGAATTTATTAAGGGTTTTCCCCCTTGTGTGGTTTTCCCTGGTCTTTGACCAAATCTCTGTGTCTCATTGTGCTTGGCTATCTTCTATTGTGCATTTATTGTTTATTGTTCTATCTATAATTGCTTATTTGTTATTAGGGTGATTGAAGTTGAAAGAAATTGTTTAAAGTGATTATATTAGCATAGAACACTGTGAAAAATTAACAAAAAAAACAATTTAAATGCAAGTAGCAAAAAGAAAGAAAGAAAAGCGATGTGGTATGGTGATCATTGGGGTTGCACACAAAGCCCTTGCTCTTAAGTTATAACCTTCTCGGGACACCTTTGGAAAAGTCCTCAAGTGACAAGGTTACAATGTAAGTGGGATCCCTTCAGTGAGCAACATACTAAGCAACCAATTTAAATAAAAGACGTAACTAAAGCGATCACTAGGTGTTGATACAGAGCCCTTTCTTCTTATTACAATCTTTCACAACATGAGCAGTGCGTTCATATAACCTTAAAAAGTTGCAATCTAGTGTAGCTATTCTTCAATGATTGACCTCACCTCTGCAACTAAACAACAATTGCAAGTAGTAAAACATTTGATAATTAAAGTGAATAATGCAGTCAAACCAACTACCATCTATCTATTAAAGTGAAATAAATGCAACTAAACTATACTACATCAAAGAAAGGAAAAGAATGGGGCAATGTGGGCTGAGTTGGTGGGCCCTCCCAACCTGTACCACATTGCCTAAGAGGCTACAGAATCAAGATTAGCTTATTGCACCAATGATCTTTAAACACCAACAATCAACATTTGCATTGATCCAACAATAATTTGAGAGCTACATAGTTGTCATCAGAAATTTTCCAAAATACAAGGATTTGGCAGCCTCCCTTCTGCAATCCACTCTATTATAGATCTATAGCTTATCCTCTAACAGCAATCATGGTTAATGAACTCCTCCAAAACTCCAAACTTCTCTCTACCCATACATTTATACAAGAAAAGAGTAGGCGGTGAATTGGAACCAATTCCCCCAAATATGGACTGGCAAATTATGACTAGTTTACAAAATATTGTCTTTTATGTATTCTTGGTTGAAGATCTGATTATTCATATGAGAATAACTAGATTTGGTTTGTTTTGCTAACAAGTTGCTCAAATTGGGGCGTAGCTTGTCAATGTCCGCAACAAAAAATATACCCTTGAAAAAACCCTATGTATCTCCCAATACACACATTTTGGAGAATCCCCTCGTCTGTAACCTAATTGGGGACATTTTGAACAAACCACACATCTCATATTTTCCATATTCTTCTTCGTTTTCTTGAAAATCATGCCTGAAGTTAGTCATTTAATTATGCCTAGCACAAGTTGTCCAATTTTTTCATCATGAGTTAGAGCTTCGTAAAGTTGTCTCAGGTACAATCTAGATAACATAAAACCATGTCATCAACTCTCGAAACAAAACCCATGTTCTGAAATTCCACCTGGAGCTTTGTAGGTATACTAACAACGAACGCTGGTTACCAGAATTATATAGGAGCTACAGGAACTAAGCATAACTGTCATTACTAAAATTAAACGTAATCCTCTCAAATTCATTAAAAATAAATGAAAATGATGACAATTACCTACTTTAGCATTTGTAGGCTTATTATGGCATATTCATAAAGAAATGTGTTAAAACTAGCAATGGATGGGTGAAGGCGTGAGGCTATGGGTATTTCAAATGGTGAAAAGGATGCCAATTTGGCAACTTGACAAGCAAGCCAAAGTGACCATTGAATTATGCACAACTTTCAACAAGGGAAGGTGATTATAAGTCGTTTTTTTATTTTTTGGTTACATCCTAAATCTACTTGAGGAATTTTTGATGTCATAGAATACAAAGCTCCCTACATGATCTTAATATTACATCTTTCTTCCTCAGGTGAAAAATTGAAAATTAAGAATGTATGAGATATGGGTTGTCAAAATCAAGCTTTGTAACTAGTTTTCCATTATTATATGAAACATTGAATGATGGGAGTGGCCTCCACCCATGATAAAATTGGAGTCGTGGTCATCAAATTGGCTTCTAGGTTTTTGATGCATTGATTAGATGAGTAAAGAGGAAGAATTAAATTTCAATAAACAAAAGTTTAGGTATAGGATATTGATTGAAACTACCATAGAAAGAGACTCCCCAAATAACTTATAAGCAGTAGATTTTCAGATAAAACATTTATGCTCATTGTAGAGTTATAAAAGGGTGGGTCCATAAACTCACTTATTTGGAAGGCCATCTAAAGAATGCCAATGTATTTCCCGATTGCAGATTGGCTGCAGGACATGAAAGTCTATTGTGTAATGAACATAAGAAAAAAATGAAGACACAACTTGCCAAAAGCAACCAGAAGCAACACGTTACGAAGAAAATTACAAATTTAGGAAAGGAAAACATGTGTTCAAATTTTGGTCATATTTTCATTTAATTTTAAATGAATCATCAAAGAAATATGAAAAATAGCTTAATCTTGTTACCTGCATATTGCGAGCAAGCCAAGAAAATTCAAGATCCCTGCCAAATGCGTTATATTTCAAAGTCCATTCTGACAGCTCTGGCCAATCCTTTAAGATTTGTTCCATAGTTGAACTTGATTAGATATAAAATTGCATCGAAACTTCAAATGGCATGCAGGCCATCCTCTTGGAAATTTTGAAACCAACTCCAATACATACAAGGAAAAAAGGAAAAGTAAAAAAGAGTGACACTTCAATTCATCTACATTAATTGTACAAGTAACAGAAAATAGCTATTTTAGGTGGATATTATGAGATATTTTGACAATTGTAAGCCAAAGATGACAAATACACTCAAAGCTGTGCAGAACTATCAGATGCAACATTTGATTGCCAACTGAGAAGGCTAGATTGTTGAACATTAATTTCCCAAAATTGCAACTTTAAATCCATAACAATGAAAAGGAATATGTTGAAATGTGTGTCACTAAAATAATAAGGGAGTAGAATAGCAATGATAATAAGAAGTAGAACACAAAGAATTGCATTATAATCTTATTCAACACAACATTCTATCTATATATGTACACATGGTCAATAGACTGGAGCTATGAACACAACATGCAATCTTCCAGGGATTAGCAAAGTAACTTCTCTAGAATAGGCACTTTGATCGTGGTGAAAAGATTCCTTATATTAAAGATCTTATCCAGCCACTCAAGGTGGGGAGAAGGTGCCAATTTAACTACTCACATTGGATTCAATTCTTTTATTAGAAATATTGACCAAAAATAAGAATGTTGCTTTCCTGAAGCACATAAGGTTGTCACTTACCTTCATTAGACAGTAAGGACTTCACCTAAATAAGTAGGACTTCCTCATAAAAACTTCCTAATGATGTCAGGATATAAACATTAGCATACAATAATGACGAGGACATAAGAAAACACAAGGTGATGCCAAAAGAACTCTATTATCCACCCTATTCAAGACAAAGTAACTTTCCTAGCCACTTTGAGGGGGTAGGCTCCAAATATTGCCAAAGACACAAGATACAATACACAATGCCTTGACTATGAGCTGCCCTCCTTGTGAACAGGCCTACAACTTACCTTAATAATAACAACTAATGGCCCTTAATTAATGGCTTGTCCATATTACATTAGTTAGCATAGTGGGCCACATTCATTAGCCACCTTACACCTACTACCCTAAACTACCATATCACTTAATTAAATATAGCAATGGATTGGAGACACAGTATCAAAACTCACCAAATGGCTACAGATTGGGCAAGTGGTAATTCCTAGGGCTAGATGACTTTGACGACATAGATACGCTCCTAGTAGTGCAGTAGCTTAGCCAAAGAGATTCTATAAGATTTATATATATCTCCCATATATATATATATATATATATATATATATATATATATATATATATACTGCACTACTAGGAGTGTATCTATGTCGTCAAAGTCATCCTGCCCTAGGAATTACCACTAGCCCAATCTGTACCCATTTGGTGAGTTTTGAACCTGTGTCTCCAATCCATTGCTATATTTAATTAAGTGATATGGTAGTTTAGGGTAGTAGGTGTAAGGTGGCTACTGAATGTGGCCCACTATGCTAACTAATGTAATATGGACAAGCGATTAAATAAGGGCCATTAGTCGTTATTATTAATATATATATATATAGACATGGACACACATAATATAGCCATGGATGTACATAATATGCATGGAGGTACATAACATTACTATAGAGGATCATAAAATACCACACCACTTTCAAAAGAATTTCGCTTAAGAGGAATTCCACCATGTACATCCATAAGCTAGGTGTGAAAGTTCTATTGCAGTTATTGGTAATTATTCTTGTATCTTCATAGATTATTTGTTAATAAATAGTTTATAATAAATATTAAATAAAATATTTCACCAAAAAATTAATCACAGGAATGGAGAAAATATCACACATAAAAATTTGACATTGATATTTTTGGACAACATAATCCCTATAAAATCCCCAGTGTGGGTGTTGTCACCCAAATTGTACACCCAACATGAAAATGATCAGGGCGGGGGTTGTCACTCTAATCCCTGCCCTCTTCATTTAAGCTATCTCCTAAATGCAGGCTAAGGGGGGTAGTCCCTATAGATGAAATGATGAGAAACTTGTTGGAAACCAAAAATTTCAAGAGATACAACTGAATGGCCTAGCAACTTGACTTAAAATTATGTGATAAATAAGATTATTAAGTACAACGAGGTTAGGTTTCTTAAGATATAAACGATAGACCAGTGCCATCAAGATTAATTACTTGCACAATAGAGATTAATATATCAAGTTACCAGATGAAAAATTGTTGCAAGATGCAAAATCTATCCTAAATGAAGTGTGAGACCAAATCTAAGGTGACATGCAAGATCTTGGTCAATTTTAATTAAATTCCTAGTCAAGGTGAATCCTTCTTTTCAATTGTTTTGAAGCTAGTCACGAACGCAAGTTGTAGAGAAAAGTGTTGGGGAAGTATGCTAAGGCCTTGTTAATGAGACCTACCCAAGACTTCTGACAACCCAAATGCCTTCATTCCTACAAGGGATTTCCCATAGGAGAACTACAAAGTCACCTATGTTAACTGTGAATGAGGGTCTAGACTCCTAGAATTGGATGAAGAAGGTGGTCCTATCTCTCTTACAACCAAGCTTATGCTTGGAGGTAAATTTTAAATATGCAATTCTAGCTTAGGATGAAGATGCAAGTGATGTTAAATTGCTTCAATGAGATCACAAATATAAATGACTTGAAATTAGGGTGCTCACAATGCTACTCCTTAACACAGGATTACAAGATGACAATAGTGAATAAATGAAGCACTTTAGAGAACACTTTATCTCAATGAAACAAGAATAGCAATATTTATTACTTAATGATCCAATATGCTTATTAACATTTGAATCAAAATACTTCTCTTATACTTATGTTATGAGACAATTAGGAACAAGAGGAACTTCAATGCTCTTTAAGCACAATAGCAACAAGAACCAATAGAGATAAGCACAAGGAGAAATGAGATTGCTAGCAGTGATATGCAATGTATGAAGAGACTAACAAATGCAACTAACTAACATGAGAAGCTATGCAAAGATGCAACAATGAAACAATGCAGGAGTTAGATTGCAAAGTGCTATCCTCAAGGTCCAAAGAGAGACCAATCCACCAATGTTCTTATCACTCAATGATCATTAAGAAATGCACCAGACTTTAGTGATACCAATCAAATCAGCCCACTTATTATTGTGAAGACAAACCCAAAATCACTTGCAAACAAGGTAACAATGATGAATAAGCCTTTACTTTACAATGTCAATTAATATTTTCCCTCGATGGGGGTTCTCATGCCGAAGTACAAGTGTCTCGTGCAAGGCCATTGGGGCCCGCTCCTCCTCCAAGCGAGTATTAACTCCCACAACATGAATTGTCCCGACATTAATTCCTCCTATGCAATGCTCTCCCCCACAAACTATGTAGATAAATTCGAAGCCTGGCAAGTGATTCGCCTTAGTTTGGCAGTCTAGGAAATGAATTTGGATTGGAAGGTGAGTGAAAGTGTTTGGGTCTGGGTCTATGGTGCCTCACTAGGGTTTCAGCCTTGGGTGAGGAGTTTAAAAGACGTTTGCAAGTTTCGGGTGCGGGTTGGGATATGTCTCCTGGACTGCCCTTGGGATCCAGGTACGTGAACAACTGCGGTTTGGTGTTGTCTCCAAGCCTTCGCTGGCTACAAGCCCTCTTCACTCCTGTGACAGCTTCTGGTTCCACTCCCGCTTGTGAGGACTCTCTTGGTCTTCACAAGTGCATGGGTAGCATTCTGGTCTCTAGTAAATTGTTCTCTAGATTTGGGCCTCTTCTCTGGCCCGAAGATAACAATAGTCTCTTTGTCTATACTCTGGGTTGTGCATTTTTTCTATGTCAAGATTCAGGGTTGCATTCGGGACCTACTCCTCTTCGTTACCCAGTCTAGGTAAACGCTTGCCCGTCTCACCCCTTTGATAGTGGTGTTGGTTTGGTGATTCATTCTTGTTCAGGTCAGTAGTTTTGTGGAATTGGGTCAGTTGGTACTTTGTGCAGGTTCACTCAAGGTATTTCCGTGGGCTCCCCCTGCAGTGGGTCATCATCCACCGTTACCTGCAGGTTGACACAACAATAGGATCATCCTCATCACGGAAGGGGTTAGCATGGCCAAGTTAGGTGCCCCGAGCCAGGTCACCATTCATCCTCTACTAATTCAACCAACCAGGAAACAAGAGACACTGAGGAAATTTGTCCAGCTAGTTCGCCAGGCTACCTAGTAACCCCCGCCTACATAAAATCTATTACCAGTAGCTACGAAACATGCAGCTTGACATTGACATCCTCCAGGATCACAAGTACGAAGATCACAATGAGATTTTAGGCTATCTTGTTTATATTCAATACAGTCAAAATGCCATTTTGGAGAAATTGGACAACCTACAGCGCAACCAACGACACACTAATGACCACCTTCACAGCTTGGAAGCATGAGTGGAACATATTGACTTCCACATTCATGATCGTGTTGGTTACTTTGTAGCTCCCCGTGTAATGCCCCCTCATCCCCTTCCTTGATATGTTGCTATCAGTTCAGGTCTCTTTTTGTGTCACTCCTAGTATGCTAAGGTCACAACGCCCTCAGGAAATAATGTATGCAAATTGTCTTTCTTGGTATTCTCCTGCCCCCAATCTCAAAAAGTCTAGACGGAATGAGAGAGTGCAGGTTGTTGAGATCATTGTTGTATGCTATGCTATTTTGAAAATCTAATGAAAGCCATTTTGAACAACAACAAAAAAAATGTTAGTTAATCTTTTAGGTTCTTAGGCTTATTAGGGAGTGCTTTTAGGCCTTTTCAAAGTGATTATTATGAAATTATGCCACTATTATGATTAGCTTCATATCTGAATACTTATGACAGTCAAGGGAAGAGTGAAGATAAGGAGAGAGAGAGAGAGAGACCAAACCCTAAAGCCTTGTGGCCTAATCTCAAAGTATGCCAAGTTGAGGCACCAAAGATGATTGGATAAGCTTCAAATATGCAATTAATGCATTCTAACACCTGCAACCACAAGATGTTAGCTTGAAAACAAAGGAGCAACCCCTCAATCCCATATGACTAGGGAAAATGATGCCCCTTAGGCCTGCAACTAGGCTTAGGAGGCTGATTTGTCAAGTGTAAGCCCTTCAAGATCAATCTTGAGAACCAAACAAGTGATAAAACCCTTCAAGGACACCTGCAAACAAAATTTGTTAGCCCTAGAATCAGTTTTGATGATAAATCAAGCTAGCAGCTAGGGTCTAGAGGCCATTTAGGGCTATGGCTAGGGCTAATAGCCTTAAACCCCCTACAACTAAGTGAGAAAAGGCCTTCTAGGCCTATGACTAGGCATAAAGGCTAAATTTAGCCCACAAAACTTCTTCAACGTGGATTGTGGCCCTGCAAAACCAATGATTAGCTAAGAAAACTCAAACCCCTATGGATCAATGGAAAATATTCAATGAGAAACCACTTCAAACCCTTAGAAAATTATGATTAAGCCTACAAACACCAATTGTTAATGCCAAAAATGAGTAATGAAGTGATTTTCAAGCGAACAAAGGTTGCGGCTAGGGTTATTAGGCCCTCCCAAGGTTATAGCTGGGCTTCTTGGCCTAGATGGTGTTGCGGCTCCCTTTAGTCAAGCAAACAGTTGAAGTATGAGCCACAATAATTGAGTTGAACCACAAAATTTACTTGCCAAACCTTCAGATGGAAAATATTTATGAAAAACCCTAGTGTCTACTGCAAATAAGCCCTCTAGGACTAGCAGCTCCCTCAAAGAGGTTAGGCGTTGAGTTTTTCTGACCTAGGTATTATAGATAAAGGCCTTTAAGGCCTAGATCAACCTTCCTTGGTTGAACGCTATCTTCCAAAAGGGTGGACGACTCCTCCTAAGGATGAATATTTCCCAAACCCTAGTTGTCTAGGCTAGGTGAGGCTTAGACCCTCTGAATTCAGATTTGCCTTTGAATCCTCAAGCTATGGTAGTTACAAGTTAGATAAATAGAGCCAATCCACAAGATCTAAAATAAATTTGAAAATAAAATCCCAAAAACCCCAAATAATTATAATGGTTAGTAAAAAAATATTTACAAATTAATTTACAAATTATTTGCACTATTCACAATTAAATTCAAGCTCTAATTAGCAAATAAATCATTTTAGCTCAAGTAGGAATTCGATAATAATTGATATAAATATTTTTTATTTAATGTACTAGCCAAAACCTCACACCACAAATCATTAGATGAGCTCAAAGTCCAAACAAAGTGTGGTCACCTCAAAGTCCATGTACTTGGGGCTTACCCAAGGGTTGAATCCCCTGAAGATCTCTACACACTCAAAAGATAGATTATTAGTTCCAAAGGGGTTTGATTCACACAAGAAAACTAGAGATCTAGAGATACCTACTAGATCTATTAGGTTCAATGTGTTTACTCTAGCCCAATACCTAAAGCAAGATACCTGTGCTAATAGATAATCCAACCACTGGCTATGGAACAATAATCTTCAATAATGAACACAATTAGAGCATTAAAATTATTCAACACATACCATGAATCATCAAGAGAGAGACACCTTGAATTGAAACCCCAAAGACATTTTATTAATCCAGAAAATATTCCAACAAACCTTAGCCCAATACATCATATCATCATCAGGTAAGTTACAATGAGGAGCTAGAAAGCTTCCTTATATAGAAAATGAGAGGGATCAACCCCTCCAAGTGGAAAATAACAACTAGTAGCTTGATCCATGGCTTGATCCTTGTGAAAAAAATTCGAACCCTTGATTAGCTAGCACAAATCTCCAAAAGAATTTGATTTTCCTTGTTTACTATGCTAGAGGAATCAAACTTTGACTTTTGGAACACTAGAGAATCTTCAAAAATAGAATTATTGTTACTTATGCAAAATAATTCACTGCTTGGCCCAAAAAATTCGATCTATTGGGAAAATAGTCTTCTCAGGCCCAATGAATTTCTGGACTAGTCCATCCTGACTTGGAAATGGGGTGTTTATTTTTTACTCAAATTATTCTCTTTGAAAATAGCCTCAATAATTTTTCGAATAATTTTTCCACTTGGAGGGTAATTAATTTTTCCCTTCATTTTTTTTGACATTTTTTGGCTAATTTATTTTTTATTTTTGCCAGAAAATAGAATTATAGACTCAAGAGGGGATTACAAATATTTTTCCACCCTCTAAATGTATCTAAAAAATATTTTGCTAATGGTGTTCTAATTATGAGGAACCATTCACCAAAAATATTTATAATCAAACTTTACATCAAGATAATACAATAATCAACTCTTGGAAGGGAAAATCTATACACAGACACAACCCCTTAAGATTCAACCAAATTTTGCGGCACAAGACACATGATCTAGTGTGATAAAAATACATCGACTCGCTAACAGTAGCACTCATCTAAGACATTTTCAATGAGTTCCACCCTAGCTTTGGTGTATACTTGACAAAAAATCTCTACCAATTAATCGATTTTAGAAACACAAGTAATTCGAGAGGTTAAAAACTCCCTAGAGTGGAACCATTTGAGAAGACTCATAGACATAGATATGTTGATTTGGGGTAGCATCGGATGTGCTCTAGCCACGAAATTTGGTCGAGAAATTGGGGCACATGAGATATCCAATACCCAGAAAGGGTTTGGGCAAATTCTAAACAATTTAGGAGATATTAAAATAATTAATATTTTTAATGGAGTCCCTAAGTCTAAACTTAGGGAGATTAAAATATTAATGTGGATTAATATAAAACTGTGTTAGAATGGTCCAAAAGACATGGATCAAACTAGATCTAATCTTAGACGTTGATTAGGGACTTAATCTCAGCCATTTATTAGGGACTTATTCTCGACCTTTGATATGTCAACGAGAAAAGTATAAGGGAGGCTTGAGGGTCACTTGGAGAGTACACCAGATGATCAATCATTCTATTCTCTAGAGCAGGGTTTGCTAAGAGAAATAGAATCAGTGATCGGAGTTGTAGCTGAGGGGCATTGAGTACAAAGAGATAGAGAGGCAGAGATAATGCCGAGAGATCAGCACAAGAGCCAGAGAGAGTGACACAGTAGTAGCCAGGGCTCATGCAGGGCCACACAAAGGCAACCAGGAGCTACGCAATGCTTCATAGAGGCCAGCGTTATTGACGCAGGCCCATTTAGGGTGACATAGGGCCAACGTTGGTAGAGAGAGGCTAATACAGTCCAAAAAGGCAGACGATGTGGTTTCTCAGGCAGATTGGAGCTGAGGAGCTGTCGGAAGGTTTATCTGCGGTTTCATCCGGGACATTGTCTTAGACTGAGAGGTAATATTTCCAAGGAAATTCTCTATTTGGTATGTCGGATTTGGCACCCAGATTGTACTCTGAAATTGCTTAATAAGAAAACCCTCAGATAGTTGCATCGATTTTCCTACATTGGGTTTTTCCGAGGACATTGGTCCAAAAATAATCGTGTCATTTTATGTACTTGATTTTGTTTCCTTCAGTTCGTGATTTGTAATATGTTGAGCATGCACTAGTGTTTATTTTCAGTATTTACATTGTAAATAACTTGTTAAGTAACAGAACAAGTAGGTAGGAATAAATCAGTAAAGTGAATGGAGGGTTTCTAATAGGTAGACTTAGAAACTTCAACAACCTAGGTGTTGTTACATGGCTTAATAGTCATACTAGAATCATTTTTACAATACAAAAGTAGAATTTGGAATTACAATAATGACAATGACTAAAACAAATTACCACACTTTTTTACTCTACTTATTGGAACTGTTGACATGTACATGCTCAACATGGGGAAAACCAGTTCTACAAATGAGGGATTATTCATTTCCTCGGAAAATCTGTAATCAAAATTTACATACACAGTTTGTCGTAAAATGGAAAACCTCTAGCAAAATTAATTTCTTCACTTTTGCAAGTTAATTTGACCTCCTGGAAGCAACCCGACCACTCTAAATCTATTCAATCCCTCTATGACCCTAAATCAATCCAACTAAACTCACAATTTTTGGGAAAATAACTCTGCCTCCACTAGAATTTTGAACCTCACTAGCAAACTCTGCTTCTCTTGTGCAAATTGATCACACTGGCAAATTTGCACTTGCTCTAGCAACTTAGCCTCATCGAATCAATTCGCACTAGCTAGAGAAACTCAATCTCTGCAGATAAATCACTCTCCCTCTATCACTGAGAATATGGAAATCACCGTGAAGAATCCCTCTCCGGCAAAACGATATCAATCAATGCTGATCCCTACTACTAGTGTTTCCCACACCATCATTGTGCCCTTGCTATCACTACAATCTGCTTGTTCAAATGATCTCCAAAGGCCCCATCGATCTCCTCTTATAATCTCTCGTTGATGAATCAATGGCCATGATCTAACTCCAATCAATGGCTAATATCATCTTGACTTCTAAAATTCACTTTTCTAGAAGTCTTTAGAGAAAACTCGATTTGTCTCAATTAATCCTGATTAATTAACTCATTTTCCTATATTAGACAGGAAAATAATTAAAACTAGTTAATTAAATATAATTAAGACATTTCACTTAGAAAATATTTCTAAGTATTGGAGACAATTAATCTACCTATGCTACTAGCCTCATAGACACCATCTAAGACTAGAACACCTGTCCAAGCTACAAAAACTAACACTCCCTCTTAGCGAGGAAGGCGTTATCCACGACTCCCAAGAGATCCCTTATAACATCCCTCGTTAAAAATCCATGTAATAATGTTAATAAAGGAAAAATAAGACCAAGGTCATGGGACACATATTCCAAGTTGAATGGCAGGAAGAACATCCTAGTGGGTGTTCATTTTGTTTATTATGGCTAAAGGAAATTGACAAAGGTAGTAGCAAAGGATTTGAAAAGGCAAGAGGCATTAATTGGCATTTTATTTATGAAAATATAGGAAATTCGGAGAAAACGAAGGTGAAAGTTCACAAGTTGCATGTGAGGAGGAAAATGAAGGAAAAAATAATGGAAATTGAAGAAAATAGAGGCATCATTAATAAAAAGGCTTCTGACGATTAGTTGATGACCTTGTTCAATTAAATTTTGGAGCTCTCTCTCTATTCTCTCTCTCTCTTATAATTTTGGACACTTAGAGTATTCTAGAATCATTCTAGCATTGAGGAAGAAGGCAAAGGAAGGACAAGAAAGCCAGAGGAAGCAAGAATCAAGTAAGGAAAAGTGGGATTCAAGCAGCTACAGTGGGATTACTTGTGGTATCGAGTTGCATGTATGATTCCTTGCTAGTTTTGGCATGCATGGTACATGCATGTGCATTTTTGGTTCTCTCGTTTCCTTTGGCTTGGGTTTTGCCAGGTATGACAACGGTTTTCAACATTGCCTTGCCATTTCTGGATAGCCATGGTGTGATGGGGTTCTCCTGTTTGTCTAAGTTGGATTGTCAAATGGTTTCAAAATTGAGTGGGGTTGTCTTAGGGGAGAAACACGAGGCCTAGAAATCCGTGGACAAGTGAAGGTGGGATTGTGATAAATCCTGATTTTGTATGTCTGTATTAGGTCTAGGAATCCTCGACTAGTAAATGGTGGGATGTATAGTAAAGCCTAGAGGGTGAAGCCTTGTTAGGGCTAGGAATCCTCAACCAATGAATGGTGGGATATACGATAAAGCCTAAAGTTGGAGATGGACATATTCCTCAGGGTTTAGGTGGAGAGATCTAAAGGCATCCATGCTTGTGTAGAGTCTAGTGATCCGGTGGGATTGCGTTAAAGCCTGGTTGTATTGATGAGGGTTTCGGGCCTAGGAATCCCTTGGTGGATATACAGTAAATTCCGAGGAAGCCTTGATCAGTTTTTTTGTGAGTCTTGTTGACCCTGCCACCTACACCTACCTACAAGTCAGTGAGAAAAGACTTCAACCCCACAATGTGTGGTTGGTGGCAGGGAACTCAAAGAAGGGGTTGTCACACTAATCCCGACTCTCTCTGTTTGATCTATCTCCTAGGTTAGCTAAGGGGGTGGTCCCTAATGAAAAGTTAAGTTAAAAGATGTGAGTTTCTAGGAGAGTATTATAGTGAAAATGGATTAATTTTAAGTATTTATGGGCAAATATGAAGTGAAAAAATTGAAATAACAATGCCAATCATTAATACGATTAAAAACCATAAAACCAGTGCCTTATAAGGAATTTTCTCAACAATTTAAAGATATTTTTGCTCAAAGTAAAATGCAATAATATCAAAAGAGAAAACAAAGTAACCCTGAAATGTAAATAAGAATTGTTAGCACGAGATATGTAAGATACAAAATTCTTTTGAGATAATCAACTTTATAAATCAAAACATTTGAAACATATCTTGCCAAAACTCAAAAATTAGTAATTAACTCGGAAATGTAAAAGAAAGGAAGTATTAAACCAAGACATCAATATACAATTAGACTTGAAACAAGAAAAGAAAACACTTGTTGTAAATGATTACAATACTTGCTTTTGGAATAGACTTTGCATATGAGAACTCAAACCATCAAGAGACAAGTAAAGTAAATGTAATGGAAAGTTCTCTTGGTTAATTTTATTAATTAGCTCTACAACAATATTACAATTTAACTCTTCAATCCTCAGACCTCACCCTCGCCCAATGATATGGATCTCACAATGAGTAGTCAATAGAGGAGTAGAGGATCCCTAAGATGTCTACTTCAACCAACTTATGTTGGAGGTAAAATTTTAATGAGGCTTGGGGCCTTCCTACACTAAAATGCCTAGATGAAATGCAAATTGTGTTAATTCCTCAAATTAAAATAATGATACATGCAAATGCTTCAAAGAGATTAATTTGCAATGCTTGAAAATGAAATAGTGTTCAACATAAGTTGCAATTATAACTTCAATTGGAGGAATAAAATTAGGTTACAAGTGTTGCATGTGTTTCATCAATAAATTAAAATGATACAAGTAATTTGCTTGAAAGTAAAAAAAAATTCAAATAGACAATAACAATAAATTGCTCCAATATTCAAGATAAGAATGTAGCATAAAATTCAAGCATGTATTCAAGTGCTCATGAAACAATTTACCAAGGTAAATGGAAACTAATCAAAGTTTGTTAAGAATATAAAATGCTTGCACGTAAAGGATGAATTGCCCAAAGAAAAGTGTAACCTTGTAGCTCCAAGCAACATTGAGAAAGAAAATGCAAAGCTCAAATGAAATTGTAACAAACTTTAACTTAATGAAATGTGATAGTGAGGTTGTGTTAGTTCCCAATTAAAGCATGCATAAGAGTGAATGAAGTATGAAAGCTTAAACCATGCAAATGTCAATCCACCCAAGAGAAGTTTTCCTCTAAATGGGGAGATAGGATACCATGGGATAAATCCCAAGCTCGCACAAGCAAGTTAAATCTTTTCTTAATTTTACAATGAGAAGAGGGCCCTTCAAATTTCTCAACTATACTTCAAGGAGAGTCCTCACAATAATTGCTTGAAACTTGGACACTAGACCTCTTTTCTTGAGAAAGTAGTGACAAGATGTCACAAAACTTATGAAAGGGAAAGAAGGTGTGAGTTTCCTCCAAATGCCCATGACTTAAAGAGGAAAATGGGCAGCCGTCTAGTGAACTCGACTTGGCCAAAATAAGCCTCAAAAGGGCTCACAACATCATTGGAAATTGAACCCCCAACACTTGCCAAAGGTCCTGCAAACACTTGTTAGATTTTGCAGGGAGTTTCTCTTCAAAATATTCCACAAATGAGTTAGCAAACAATCCAAAAAATGACTGCAAAATAAGTTAAGTATTAATGAGAAAATCAACAAGATAAAATGTATATGTACAATTATGATTTACAAAAAGCTAAGCTAAAGAGTGAGAGTAAACTCTCGTCTTTGCGTAGCCATCTTCAAGCTCTTAGATAGCAAATGAAAAAAATGAAGTACAATGTTTTTTAAAATATATTTAAATTTAGAAGTTCTCGGCTTGCGTATAAGCTATGTGCCAAAATCCCTGCAAAACCACTTTGTAAGATAAGACTATTAAGATTCAAAGAACAAATGAGAGCTCCTTTAAGAATGTATCAAGAGTGGGTTGGTCTCTGCAAAGACTTCCCCAAATGCTAGATTTTGTAATCCCAACAAGATGTGCCCTCTACAAAACTTCAATCAAGAATTAATTCCATATAGATTTAGCAATAAACAATGATAAGAAACTCTAGAGATTTATTTAAAACCAGCTAGAGCATTCTATACTTAGAGCATACTTCTAAATCAAATGTCAATGCAAGATAGCTCTACATTAACAAATCTACAAGAGCATATGGAAGCAAATTAGATCAAAGCATGAGTAAAAGGAATTATACCAATGCTCAACAATTCATCACACTCGAAAAGGAGGAACACCTCATAAATGAAACTACAAATGTCTTTATTGATATTTCTGAAATGTACAAGGCAGCAACGAATGTTGCATTAATCGTTATCGGGATAATATTGGCACAAGGAAAAAATCGTAATAATCGGGAAATAATCAGAAAAAATCGGGAAAAAATCATTTGGTACAAAAATATTAATTTTTTTTCATTTTTTTCAATTTTTTTAATATCTAAACCATCTACAACATAAAATAAATACATTGACACATAATCATGATAAAAGAACTAATATATAAGATGTTTAATATCATTTCTAGTGCTAAAATCACACATAATAGTGAATCATGTCCTCAATAGTAAGTCCTGACTCCTAAGTCCCAACTCAGCCTCAAAATATCAACAAAAAATATAATAATTTATCTCATGAGTCATAATGTCATATACAATAAAATGAACAAAATAACTAAAGTCTAATACTATTGATTTCCTCTGCCTCCTTTGCGATAAAATGCCATAGCTTTCCCTTTCCCTCTAGATGTAGATGCTATTGCTGGTGGAGTTGGCAGTGGAGTCTGTTGTGCTCTAGAAGCTGAAGAACTAGAAGTAGGATCTATAGGAGGTAGACCATGTCCTCTAATAGTGGCAGGGGTAGCTCAGGTAGGAGGTGTCACCTCCTCCTCCTTCCCCTCCACTACATCTTGCGTTAACCAATCATCAGCAGACTCCATGAGAGGCCTCTTGGCCTCAACCCTCCATGCAGCAGTGGTGTCAATCCCATCCAATTGGATGGCCTCCATATCAGGTGTCCTCTCAAGTTTCCTCACCCAGAATCGAAGATTGTAGTAGACGTAGGCCATGTCATTAAGTCTCTGGGACTCCAACCTATACAAAGTTCATGAAGTAATAACTAATAATTATAAAAAAATATTGTTTAATGAATTCAAAAATTTATTTGGAAATTTGCAATATTTTAAATGTTTAAGTGTTAACCTGTTGCGCTTCTTGTTGTGTATTTTTTCAAATACACTCTAGTTGTGCTCACATTCTGAGGAGCTACATGTTTGGCTGAGGATTCGAATGGCAAGCTTTTGCAGAAGGGGTACCCTAGCACCATACATTCTCCACCATGCATCTACAACAAAATTACAAATAAAATTTTAAATAAACATAAGAAAAAAATGGAATTTGAAGAGACAATGAAATTTGAAACAAAGTTAAAAACTAAAAAGTACCTGGCATTTTAATCGTCCTATCAGTCACAGCCACGTCAAAGCCAAATGTGCCACCTGCCATCCTATATGTCTCAATTTCTTTAGAGATCTATGTATGTTCTACTGGACATCGCACCATCTTCTGGACACAGGATAAGAATCCATCCATGATCTCAGCATCAAATACAAACCCACATGCATAAGAAAATGTGGGGTTCAGGAAAAGTCCATCAGCATGAATGGGACAATGGAGTGTGTTGTTCCATCACTCATCAATCACTCCCCATAGGAGGAGTTGTCTCTGAAACCCGTCATCCCCTTATCATCATAGTAGGCTCGAATGGCTTCTTTGGTGCTGTGCATGGCCTCATACAAATAGCTCATTGTGGGCTTCTCACCATCAATTAACTGAAGAACCTTTAACAAAGGTTCGGTAATAGTGCACACCTCCTACACTCCTACCGAGAAGTCTTCCTGGTATGAAACTAGTCTGCATACGGCCTCTCCCTATGGTTTGTGGCTCATTGGCAAAGCACGCCACTCCTCTGAAAGAAACATTCTCTTCACATCCCACATAGAATTCAAGAGGGATTGAAGAGATATGAAACTGGTGGAAAATCATGTAATGGCGGGGCGCACTAACTCTTTATTGTTGGTGAATATTCTCATCAAGCTAGGCACAGATGTATGATTATATATAAATTTTGTAATGCTTTTGGATGACTCAACAATATATTTGACAAAGTTCCCTAGGTCCTCCAACATCAAATCAATACAGTGTGTAGTACAAGGTGTCCAAAATAAAGTAGGATGCCTGTCCATAAGCATCCTGCCAGCAACAACATAATTTGCAACATTACCCGTTATGACTTGGACAACATTTTCTACACCCACCTCCAAAATAAACACATCTAGCAAATCACATAAAGTTCTTGCATTTTTGATTTGTGCAGATGCATCAACAGATTTGATAAACATAGTCCCCTTGGGACAACTAACCAAGAAGTTTATAAGGGTTCTCCCCTTTTGGTTAGTCCAACCATCTGACATAATAGTGCATCCTGTTTGTGCCCATGATGCCCTAAAATCCTCCAATCTTTAGGTGTAGTCAATCTTTTCATTTTGAAGAATCTCACCTTTGAAATCATGATAAGAAGGGATTTTGTACCCTGGGCCAATAGTTGCAATAGCATCAATAGCAGGTTGGAAAAATGGATTATTCCTTACAATGCTGAAAGGAATATCACTCCAACGGAAAAATTTTGCCAACAACTTGTCAGCTTGTTCTTTCTCAGTTCTTTTTAGCATTGAACTGATAGATGGCTGTGAACCACGTGTGGTTTGACGAACAAAAAATGATGAGGCAGCTACCGGATTGGTTGATGTTGTAGTAGAACCAGTGCCACTTTCTTGTTCAATTGACTTTTTTAGTTGCCTCTTCACTTCTTCTTTGGCTTTTTTATTCTGGTCTAAAGTTTCCAATGATTTCATGGCTCTTTGGATGAGTTCAGGATTTGTATTTTTGCAAGGCCCTACATCAAATCCATGGATTTTTGTAAGGTGATACTTCAATCTATACACACCCCCAAACATATGGTGCCCGCACAACTTGCAAGTCAAGTTTAGTCTATCATTTGAAGCATTAGGTTCACCATATTCCCAGAAAGGATCCAATTTCCTTGGCATGTTTGATTTTGAACTTTGAAGTTGAAAACTTGAATGGTGTTTCGGTGAAGTTGTGAACCTATGGGAAAATAAGGATTACAATTTAATATTTACAAGTTACAAACTTATAATTTAGTATTTTAATTTTTACATTGTACAAAAACTAAAAAAAAATTACATACAATTTACGAAACCCCATTCCAAACCCAACCAAAAAAACTAAAAACACAATACATTGGACAAATGTCAAAACCCCCATTCCAAACCCAACCAAAAACATTGAAAAAACAAAAACAAAGTTTCAAAACAATGAAAACAAAAAAAAAATTGGTGCCCGTACCGTTTTTATGGAGATAATTGGTCTCCTCCTTAGCACACTCTTTGATTTTCTCCTCCACGCAGTTGATTTAGCTCCAAAATGGAAAAATATCCAAGCCTCTCCAACACTCCAAGTCTCCACAGGCCTCCGCGTGCTCTGCTGTCCAAATGAAATAAAACAAATTTGTTTTTTTTTCCTTATAAAATCGCGTTGCCTCCACCCTCCGCTATTTTTACCGAAAAAATCATGTATAAAAAAAAGTGCAAGTACTACTCGCAATTTTCACGTTTTGATGAAAAACTTGTGATTAAATGATAAAATCGTGATAATATCGCGATTTTAACAACACTGGAAGCAACGCTTCTGCAAGCACAATAGCTAGTAACAATATGATACAATGTGACAGCCCATGGCTCTATTATATAGAGAGTTGGGAGCAAATCCCAATGAAGAATGACAATGACAAATGGCATTGGAGCTGATCCCAATGTAGAAGTGATTAAACAAGTGGTAGGAAGTGATAATCCCAAAGAGAAATTCGAATTTGTTCAATGGAGCTCCAATGCCAAGTGTAAAAATTGAATTCTGGCAAGTGGACATCATTTTTTTTCCCTTATGTGCCGAATTCAAATTTTATGGTGGAATTACAAGTGTATATGGGCGGTAACAATGTGGGAACAATTTCCCACAAAAATCTCCACCAAATATTCTCCCAAATCCTCCCAAATGTGCACTAACTTCACAAATTCGAATTTCCAAGCAACGTTTTCATTTAATGCCAGAAATTCTATTTTATTTCAGCACATGTCCTTTCCTTGATTTTAGGAGTCCACATCACCTTAGGACTTCACTTGCACTCCCGCATAATTTTCCACCTCGTTTCCACAACATTTAGCATATGTGGATATTTATTTTTCCCCATTTATTTAATTTCTAGCTTAATTAATTGCCAAATTTCCCACTAAACTTAGGAAAAGTGGGTTTTGAGGGTCCAAAACACATTATTAACTCCTCAAAGTGTGTCATAGTGGAAATTTGAGGGTGAGAAATGTAATTTTGATTACTCATACCCCATATAACTTCTCTAGACTACACTTATTACAATTTAAATATAATTTTATTTGCAATTTTTTACTTGTGAGAAATCTAAAAAATTAAAAAATGACTATCTAGACCTAACCAAATTCCACGAAACTTTTTGTGTGATCTAGTACGGTAATATATATCAACTCTAGACACTAATATGTGTTAGGGGCTCAACCTTCAAACTGTCACCCTCGCTTTGGGGTAAAACGTGAGTGAAAGAACCTAGAAAATTATCCACCTCTGAAAAAGAAAGAATAATTAACCACATAAAAAAACACTCCAAGGTGTACTCGTTTGCTAATCGAGTTCCAACATCCTAGGTCTATTATAGACTCAAAACTCATCATTACTAGTATCACTTATTACAATTTCTCGTAGGGTGTGGAATCTGGGTACAAGAAAGATAATGAGAAAATAAAAGTAGAGTTTAAAAACTTTGTTGGCTAACGATATCTGGTGGTACAAGTGTCCTCTGGATCATCCTTGGGCATGGAGTCTTCATATAATCATCAGGTGCCACTCTTGTTGTCAACATTTGGCTCCATATGGGGATGCATGATAGATATGAGGTTGTAGTGTGAACGAACTTGGAATATGCATCCACCGACAAAAGACATATATCAGCAGTATCCATTCAAAATATCATGAAAAGAAATCAAGCATAGAAACAAAGAAATGAAATTTTTTTCTAAGAGCATAAATGAAAATTTATTCATGAAATAAAACTATTTAAATGAAAATGACACGAGATAAGGTTAGAAATATGATACAAAAAGATGTCCCATGGCATCAGACGTCTATAGTGAAATCCATCTTGAGAACCTACCTACTCATAGGCAAGTCCATAGGTTCTTTCTTTGATGTGCCTTGACCAATTCTAACTATCTTGGGATTATGACTTGCCCCAATTTTAACATGTTTGTGGCCATCCGATATACCAAACCTCTTCCTTTTCCTTTTCCAACTATTGATGTGTTGAGGCTTGATCCTGCTCAAAACTGGTGGTTCATTTTTTATATCTTTTTTCCTTTTTCTCTTTTTTCTTTTCTTCTTAGTTAGTTGCGAAGGTGATGATGATGCATTTATTTCCAATCCTACTGCTTTGTCTTAAAAATGCTCTAATGGAAAATATGAAGTACCCAATCTTTTTGAGCTATTCCTAATCTCTTCGTTTTGAATCTGTTTTGTTAAGGGGGGAAGGAAATTTGTCAACACTACATCACTCCCTATCTGGCATGATCTATAGATAATCTCATTGTTGGGTTTCCTTGGATCTTCAACATGATATATTTTCTCTAAAAATCGATCAAGTCTGACAAAGGTATTATCAAGCATGGGGATGGTGGCATATGATAAGTGCATTTGAAGGCTTCCACCTAGATCTGATGCCCATTTTCTTGATAGGAGAATTCCCCATGAATCTGGAACATCTATCACAACAATATCCATTGTCAATATTCTCTCTGTGTATGTAGCTAGCAAAACCTATAAATCTTTAATTATCCCACACACTACAATTCTTTTAAATCCATTGAACATATGTTGTGATAGGACCTAAAAACCCTTTAATTCAGTTTCTCCACGACTTTCTTGGTCATGACATTTGATGAAGCCCCTAAATCAAGCATGCAGTTGTGTAAAAGATGATCATTCACTATCAAAGAAACATAAAATGGTAGATGATGTTCATTCCCCACATAACAGTTCCAACTTTTCAATACAATTTCCTCATCTTCTAGTTCGTCACTAGGATTTTCTTCCCATTAAGTAACTTCAATGGCACTTAGTAACTTGGCCCTTTTAGATGGTATCTTTAAAAGTCTTGTCACTGGAATAGAAACCTTTGCATTATTCACCCAATTGCCCAAGTCAAAATTCAATTTTGAAGTAGAAGGAGAAATTTTTTTGTGATTATTCCGGTCTTGGATATCCCTTCTCTAATAAGTCATGCCTTTGTGTTTTTCCTAGCAAGAATCTGTTTAGATGTAGGTTTTTCCCCAAAAATCTTAGTGACCTCGTCAAAATCTGCAATCATATTGTAAACCCCAAGATTATTAGGCCTATGGTCAATCTCTTGATTTATCTCAAAGGTGTATATCTGATCTTCCATGGAGAACAAATTGATTTGACCACTTGTCCCTCCTGACATGCCACTTTCCATGATTCTCTTCAAATATGGGCATGTGGCTTCTTCATGGAACTCATTACATGGCCTACAAAAAGGGGAATTTGATTTACCATGTGGGTGGATTACAATGGATTTGGAGGCATATGCTCCTATTGAGGGCCTTTATTATTTTGTCATCTATCATTTGGCCTAGTTTGGAATCTTTGCACTTGTGATCTCTCCATGGCCACCAACCTGTTTTGCATGGTTTACATTTCTTTGATGTGATTTTCTTCCATGCTCTTGATGAGTTGAGTTAATTCTTTAATAATATCATGTGTAGTCTCTTCCTTGGCATTGCCTTTGTAATCATTTGATTTTGATGGCCCTCTATTGAAACCAAGAATTTCAAATTTTCATGACTGCTTTCTAGCCCTTTCTATCTTCAAGGCTTAAGATTGAGCTACACTTAGATTAGTAGGCTCCTTCCTCTTCAACTCATAGGCAGTGTCAACCCCAAAAGCATCTAGATATGAGCATAAAAGAAATTCATCAGGAGGTTTAATAGTAGCAGGCATGCTTTTTACTAATTCATTGAATCTCTTGTTAAACTCCTCCATGGTCTCATTCTCATTTTTCTTCATGTTGCTAATGGCATTGATCAAATGCCTATTTTCCTTCTTCTCTCCAAACTTATCTAAAAATGCAGTCAGAATGGCTTGTAAAGAGTTATATGAGTTAGTAGGTTGCTCAGTGAGCCAATCAAGAGAATCATCTTCTAAAGATAAAAAAAAAAGCCTCATCTTCACATCCTCATAATTAGCAGCGTTACACCATTTAAAGATGAAATATTAAAGTTTTTCACATGTGATGTAGCACTAATGGCATTATTACCTTGAAAGGAAGGAAACTTTTCAATAGCCTTGTCAAGGATATTGTGAGGCTAGCCACTTATGTTAGTGAAGTCACAAGGAGCAAAAAAATCATTCATGATGTTAGGATCTACTTTTTCTTGAAAAAGAAAATGAATATCAGAAATAGCCTCTTGCCCAAGATTAGCAAGAGCTCTACTATGAGAAATTCTATTCAACCTCTCTCTAGAAATCGTTTCATGATCAAGAGAGGGGCTAACTAGACCACTTGAATTTTTCCTAGTAGAGACTCTTGCAAAATTTGGATTGAGTGGAGTCACCACTTGAGCAAGGATCTAAATCTAATGTTCAAAATGTTAAAACCAAAAGGTTAGTCAATTTTACCCAGGTATAAGAAGACCAGTCCCCGACAACGATGTCAAAGATGTTGACCCTACTGCCTACACCTACCTATAAGTCAGTGAGAAAAGCCTTCAACCCCACAAGGTGTGGTTGGTGGCAAGGAACTGAAAGAAGGGTCTATCACACTAATTCTGACTCTCTCTGTTTGAGCTATCTCCTAGGTTAGCTAAAAGGGGTGGTCCCTAATGAAAAGTTAAGTTAAAATATGTGAGTTTCTAGGAGGGTTTATAATGAAAATAGATTACTTTTAAGGATTTATGGGCAAATATGAAGTGAGCAACTTGAAATAACAATGCCAATCATTAATATGATTAAAAACCATAAAACCAGTGCCTTATAAGGAATTTCTCAACAATTTAAAGATATATTTTCTCAAAGTAAAATGCAATGCTCTCAAAAGAGAAAACAAAGTAACCCTGAAATGTAAATAAGAATTGTTAGCAAAAGATATGTAAGATACAAAATGCTTTTGAGATAATCAACTTTATAAATCAAAACATGTGAAAATATCTTGCCAAAACCCAAAAATTAGTAATTAACTTGGAAATGTAAAAGAAAGGAAGTGCTAAACCAAGACATCAATATGCAATTAGACTTGAAATATGAAAATAAAACACTTGTTTGAAATGATTACAATACTTGCTTTTGGAATAGACTTTGCATATGAAAACTCAAACCATCAAGAGACAAGTAAAGTAAATGTAATGGAAAATTCTCTTGGTTAATTTTATTAATTAGCTCTACAACAATATTACAATTTAACTCTTCAATCCTCAGACCTCACCCTCACCCAATGATATGGATCTCATAGTGAGGAGTCAATGGAGGAGTAGAGGATCCCTAAGATGTCTACTTCAACCAACTTATGTTGGAGGTAAATTTTTAATGAGGCTTGGGGCCTTCCTACACTAAACTGCCTAGATGAAATACAAATTGTGCTAATTCCCCAAATTAAAATAATGATACATGCAAATGCTTCAAGGAGATTGCAATGCTTGAAAATGAAATAGTGTTCAACATAAGTTGCAATTATAACTTCAATTGGAGGAATAAAATTAGCTTACAAGTGTTGCATGTGTTTCATCAATGAATTAAAATGATACAAGTAATTTTCTTGAAAGTAAAATTTGTTTCAAATAGACAATTACAATAAATTGCTCCAATATTGAAGATAACAATGCAGCATAAAATTGAAGCATGTTTTCAAGTGCTCATGAAACAATTTACCAAGGTAAATGGAAATGAATCAAAGTTTCTTAAGAATATAAAATGCTTACATGTAAAGGATGAATTGCCCAAAGTAAAGTGTAAGCTTGTAACTCCAAGCAACAATGAGAAAGAAAATGGAAATCTCAAATGAAATTGTAACAAACTTTAACTTAATGAAATGTGATAGTGAGGTTGTGTTAGTTCCCAATTAAAGCATGCATGTAAGTGAATGAAGAATGAAAGCTTAAACCATGCAAATGTCAATCCATCCAAAAGAAGTCTCCCTCTAAATGGGGAGATAGGATACCATGGGAGAAATCCCAAGCTCCCACAAGCAAGTTAGATCTGTTATTAATATTACAATGAGAAGAGGACCCTTCAAAGTTCTCAACTATACTTCGAGGAGAGTTCTCACAATAATTGCTTGAAATTTGCACACTAGACCTGGCTCCTTTGTTGAGAAAGTAGTAACAAGATCTGACAACAATTATGCAAGGGAAAAAGATGTAAGATTCCTCCAAATTCCCACGGCTTAAAGAGGAAAATGGGTAGCCCTCTAGTGAACTTGACTTGGCCAAAATAAGCTCAAAATGGCTCACAACATCCTTGGAAATCGAACCCCGACACTTACCAAAGGTCTTGCAAACACTTGTTAGATGTTGGGAGAAGTTGATCTTCAAAATATTCCACACAAGAGTTAGCAAACAATCCTAACAATGACTGCAAAATAAGTTAAGAATTAATGGAAAAATCAGCAAGATAAAATGTATATGTATAATTATAATTTACAAAAGGCTAAGCTAAAGAGTGAGAGTAAAATCTCGTCTTTTCTTAGCCATCTTCAAGCTCTTAGATAGCAAATGAAAGAAATGAAGTACAATTTTTTTAAATCCTTGCAAAACCACTTTGGAAGATAAGGCTATGAAGGTTCAAAGAACAAATGAGAGCTCCTTTAAGAATGTATCAAGAGTGGGTTGATCTCTCCAAAGACTTCCCGACACCCTTGATTCTGTAATCCCAACAAAATGTTCCCTCTACAAAACTTCAATCAAGAATTAGTTCCATATACATTTAGCAATAAAAAATGATAAGAAACTCTAGAGATTTATTTAAAACGAACTAGAGAATTCTATACCTAGAGCATACTTCTAAATCAAATGTCAATGCAAGATAGCTCTACATTAACAAATCTACAAGAGCATATGGAAGCAAATTAGATCAAAGCATGAGTAGAAAGAATTATACCAATGCTCAACAATTCATCACACTTGAAAAGAAGAAGCACCCCATGAATGAAACCCCAAAGTCTTTATTGATATTTTTGAAAGTGTACAAGCAGCAATGCTTCCGCAAGCACAAAAGCTAGTAACAATATGATACAATTTGAGAGCTCATGGCTCTATTATATAGAGATTTTGGTGCAAATACCAATAAAGAATGACAATGAAAAATGGCATTGGAGCCAATCCCAATGTAGAAGTGATTAAATAAGTGGCATGAGGTGATAATCCCAAAGAGAAATTCGAATTTGTTGAATGTAGCTCCAATGCCAAGTGTAAAAATCGAATTCTGGCAAATGGACATCATTTTCTTTTTTCCTTATGTGCCAAATTCGAATTTTATGGTGGAATAACAAGTGTATATGGGTGGTAACCCATGTGGGGACAATTTCCCACAAAAATCTCCACAAAATATTCTCCCAAATCCTCCCAAATGTGCATTAACTTCACAAATTCGAATTTCCATGCAGCTTTTTCATTTAATGCCTGAAATTCAATTTTATTTGAGCACATGTCCTTTCCTTGATTTTAGGAGTCCAAATCACCTTAGGACTTCACTTTAACTCCCCCATAATTTTACACCTCATTTCCACAACATTTAGCTTCTGTGGATATTTACTTTTCTCCATTTGTTTAATTTCTGGCTTAATTAATTGCTAGATTTTCCACTAAACTTAGGAAAAGTGAGTTTTGAGGGTCCAAAACACATTATTAACCGTTCAAAGTATGTGATAGTAGAAAGTTGAGGATGAGAGGTGTAATTTTGATTACTCATACCCGATACAACTTCTCTAGACTACACTTATTACAATTTAAATACAATTTTATTTGCAATTTTTTATCTACAGGAAATCTAAAAAGTTAAAAAATGACTACCTAGACCTAACCAAATTCCATGAAACTTTTTGTGTGATATAGTATGGTAATATACATCGACTCTAGACACTAAGATGTGTTAGGGGTTTAACCTTCAAACCGTCACCCCGACTTTGGGGTAAAACGTAAGTGAAAAAACCTAGAAAATTATCTACCTCTGAAAAAGAAGAGCTAATTAACCACATAAAAAAGCACTCCAAAGTGTACTCATTTGATGATCGAGTCCCAAAATCCTAGGCCTATTATAGACTCAAAACTTAGCATTACTAGTATCACTTATTACAATTCCCCGTAGGGTGTGGATTCTGGGTACAAGAAAGATGATGAGAAGATAGAAGTACAGTTAAAAAACTTCGTTGATTGATTATATCTGATGGTACAAGTGTCTTTTGGATCATCCTTGGGCATGGAGTCTTCATATAATCATTAGGTGCCACTCCAGTGTTCAACGAGTTCCACATTCATGCTTGGAATATGACACGGGGGTGATTGGCTAAAAGAAAGATTTGGTTCATCACAATTTATGGTCGGGTCATTCGTAGACGTCCCTGACTTGGTTGGCTTATGCATACATTAATAAGAACTCCTTTTCCTTTGGTATTTCATGTGTAAATGTACTTGTTAATAAGTGGTTTTTATGGTTTTTCTACTCTCGTTATTTTGTTGGTTATATGTTGGTTATAAGCATGGTTCATGACAAACTTTGATTATGGCTCTTATCGTGATTTGATTAGTACAAGAAATGTGAATGAAAATATGACCTAATAGATGATAATGCAACTATTGTGATAAGGCATCAATTCTTCTTGACGATTCTCAAATAAGTATGAGACCCCTATGCTCATATTTGTGGTTATGAGCTATGGATTGCATGTTTGTGATATGTTTAACGAAATGCTTGTCATGGATACTAGGGATCAGGCCAAGTCCTTGTACCAATGTTTGCATTAGTAGCTTTAATTCATTTCTATTTATAATTTCTAGAAGTTTCATTGAAGTTTTGGGCAGAGGCTTAAGAACTAACCCTAAAAAACTAACACATAATTTTAGGTTGTTGGCTTAGAACTGCCTGAAAAAGGCCACAGTCGTATGCATGCCTTGAAGCAACTGGAGGGCCTCAGTCACATGCATGGCTTGTCATGGGAGCAATTATTATTAGGGATCTATTTCAGCAAAATGACAAGTTGTCTCAAGGGTTGGGCACTTGGAAGGATTGGTTTTCTCTTGAATTTTCTATAGCTGCTGAGAAAGGTTAGATTGGTTTTGTTTTATCAGTTCCACTTCCTTAACTGTATATGGGGAGTTGAATCAGATCATAGTAACTCTTTGTCACATGTTTACCCCAGTGGACCGATTAGCTTGGGTAAATGTGGGAGGAGGGTGTTACAGAGTGGTATGAGAGAATGGTTCAACCCTTGGAATGGATGGGCGGAATGTGTTTGTCATGCATGCATGTAGGTTGTATATGTGTTTGATGTGTATGCATGGTGGTAGTCATTACTACAGTTGGGTTGATGTGTAGAAGTTGATGATGTTATTGTTGGGATGTGTTGTCATGAATGCATGTTGGTTGTGTAACCACTCAAACTAGCAGGTGGGTCCTATAAGGGCACTTGCTAGGTGAAGAGCAACAATGAAGCTATAACCCAATGTCACCAGAGCTAAAGCTTCCTACTCTTTATGAACTTTTACCAATGGGAGGAGACCCAATATATAGAGAATCACTTATGAAGGATAGATCAGCTAAAATGATTGTGAAGTGATCTCGGGGACCCTTTCCTAGGGGAGGCTCAAGAATGGGACTTGCTTGCCTTTTAAGCAAGGCACAAGGCTTTCTAGGAGAAGGGGATGAGGATTTAAGGGCTAGGTTTGAGGAGTGTGAATTGTAAAGGAGCTTCCAAAACCCTAAAATCCTTGTTGAACTTGGTTTCCCAAGTGGTTTTTGAAGACTTGACTTTCCAAAGGTATGGGACCACACGGGACCAAGTGGACCCACATTACGTCAAGAGGAAGGAGTTTATCAACCAATGATAGACTTGACCTAAACAAGGAGGAGAAGGGGATCAAAGAATTGATTTACAGTTGAAGGTGAAAAATAATCCCTATGAGGAACTATCCTAGGGAAACGTAGGGCAAAAACCAATCTCGATGCTAGGGCTTGGGATATCTCACAACCCCACCATCGGAGTTTTCATCACATATGAAATATGTTACTTGCAAGTATTCTTACTGAAGTTTCTTGATCTTGCGCCTCCTTGCTTGATATTTTCTTTCATTTCCTTTCCTTTTCCTTACTTTTCTTGCTTTTTCCTTCCTTGCTCCAAAGCTAGAATGCTCCAAGAAAGCTCAAGTGTCCAAGAGTGTTTGAGAGAGAGAATAATGAGAGAGATCCAAAATTGATCTAACAAAAGGTTACAAATTGATCCTCAGAAACCTTTTTCTCAATGAGGCCTCTATTTTCTTCATTTCCATTATTTTCGTTCAATTTCCTCCTCACATGCAACCTGCGACCTTTCACCTTCCTTTTTTCATATTTTCCCTTATTTTCATAAATAAATGTGCCAAAACTACCACTTTTCCTTTGTAAAGCCTTGGCCATTTCCTTTGCCAATTTCCCTTAGCCATAAACACATCCAATGATGCCCACTAGGATATCTTTGCCCAACATTCAACTTGGAGTACATGTCCCTTAACCGTGGTCTTATTTTTTCTTTATTAACCTTTATTACATGAAATTTTAAGTAGGGGCTGTTACAAAGAACTAGTACTCCCTTCACTATAAAGGGTACTATTGCTGCGAAGTGTATAAGAGCTGATCCATATCAATTATGTCTTAAAGTTGTTGTCATGAATGCGAGTAAATAATCAATTTTGGTACCGAGGTTGATCTCTAGTGTTATGAAGACAATGGACTAGCTTGAACAAATGAAGTGAACTTCAAAACTCAACTGGGTTATAGTAACACGGGGATGCTACATATCCTTAAAGCATTTAGTTAATGCCGGGGTGGGAAAAAGATAAAAAATAGTGACATAACATAAATATCCTGACAAGTGACTAGTTTATAGAAGCATGGCGACCCTTTCATCAATGTTGGGGTGGGAAAATTATAAAAACAATGATGTATTATATCATTGAGATAGAGGTTATATACATATCATATAAGAGTTTATTTAAATCTAAAATATCATTAGATATTATATACATAGTTACCGGCATTGGCTACACTGAGAACAAAAGTTTGAAACTTTATTGATTTATTTGTTTTGGTTATAATTGATTTGTGTGGTTGGGTAGAAGAGTCAAAATCATGCGATTAAAGCACTGGTGTGATGCCTTAAGTGGGTTAGCCTCACAATTAACTACATTTTTTCCTTATGCTATTACTTTCTCTTATGCTATTATGAGTTGAGGGTTGGCATATGTATGATATTATAGTTGGTATGGACTAGCTTATTTTTAACCTAAAATAGGTGGTGATGGTTGTTGCTAATATGAGTTGAGGGTTGGTATATGTAGCATTTATGTGGCTCCAATGATATTGTAGCTGGTATGGACTAGATTATTTTTAACTTAAAATGGTGGTGATGGTTGCATGTTGATGAAGAGAAAAATGGTTTAATTCTATAATTATTTTTTATAACCATAATGGAAATTGAGACACAAATATAGTTTATAAAGGGCTTGGTCCACCAATAGTTCTCTTAAATAGAAATATGTGGTCCTCCTTTGATGATACATGATCCTATAATGTGTCTATAACCATGGTTTTTCTTATAAATTCACAAAGACATATGTAGCATTCTCGAAAGTATAGGGAAGCCAATATCCAATATAATTTTTCTAGAGTGTATAATTCCAAATACATATAATTTCGAAAGGATATGGTTATATTGGAAAGTTTCAATTAAATATATTATCAAAAAGTTTCAATTGATTTTCGAATTGAAAAAATTTCAATTGTTTTTTCTTATTTGGTATCAAATTCAAATACAAGTTCACATTATAACTTGCAAACTATGCTTATGATATGCTAAATAGACTTGTGCATGTTTATGATATTTGGCCATGGTAACAACTTGGGTTGTAATGGTCACTTTGTTACTTTATCTACAAAAGCCTAATACCTGATGAAATAGTGGAAACCTTGCTAGTAAATTGTTGATATCTAAGCAGTATAGATACAAATTTGGATTATTCTATGAGTTCAGATTCTTACTTGCATGGAAAATGTATTATTTCTCCCTCACCTACACATCATCATATTTCACAATGGAAAAGCTAGACTGGAGATCACATGTTTCATTCATGAGGCTTGTGAAATCCTCCCATTCAAGCCATGTAAAATAGGATTCTTTGTAAACAATAGTTAAGTGGTTGTCATAGTTGATGTTACCTGAAAATCAAAACACGGTATTTCATGGAAAATTATTTTCTACACACTTATTCTACCTACAAATGATGGATTGCATGTATCAAAAGATGGTGTGGCCCTAAGTGGTTTAGATGGGGTGGTTGGCGATGTTGGTATTGAACTACATCCTCTACTTACAAATCTACCCCAAGAATCTACTTATATGTACATGCATCCAAAACTATTTTAATATAAATTAATTATGCATCTAAAGAATGAGTGCAACTATTATGAAATATGATTGTGACAACTATAGTTTAGGTAGAAACCCACAATATTGATGCGCAGGTTCATCTTATCACTGCCCTTAAATGAAAAGGAACTATAGATTAAAAGTAGACACCTATGTATACTCCCCAACAAGGATGCCAAAAATGTTGGGTAATTTAATTTTTAGTTAAATTACTTACATTAAATTATAAATCCAGGATTCGGGAACTTGCTATTTATAGTTGCATTATATATGCTAGGCTATCAACTTTAATTGAAAATAAGATTAGTTTAGTTGCAAGACTAAAATTAAATCTAATGATTAGATCCTAGTAAGCACACATACATATTCTTTCTAGGAGACCAAAATTTAACAACTTGCAAAATTCAAGACTTGAAATTTAAATGAATTATATACTAATGTGAAAGCTTCAAAATCCTATTCTATTAAACAAGAAAATGAAATCTTATTGTATTGAATTCTTGAAATACAAACTTGCTCTATTGTGCTTGGAAAATAAACCTAAGCTATTTGACTTGAAATGAAAATATCTTAAGCAAATATATTCTATAAATCTCTTCTAAGTTTGATCTATAAATCTAGAAGTAAATTTAATCTATGAGACTTGAAAGGAAATCTAAGCTATGAAACTGTGAAATTAAAACTAATCTAAGAATTTGGAATTGAAATTATTCTAGAAAGAAGAAACCCAAGAGAAATTAAAGTGCGAGAAGCTTTGAAAGATTACTAGTGTGCCTATACAAAACTAGGATTGAACGATACTAAGCTAAAAGACAATAAAAGTAAATGTTCTTGGTGTTTTTGGTATTTTTATCGAGAGCTTGACATGTAAAGAAACAAAGGTGAATGAGTGTATTTATAACTAAAAATAGAGCACTGAAATGAAACAGAGCATGTAAATGAACTGAACAACTAAGTTAAACACACTTTAATCTAGTTATAAATCATAAGGAAATTAAATCAAAGAAGCAAATGAAATCTATACTATCCCTCATAGGTCCTATAAGGGCCATCTTAATGAATACGAGTTCTTAAAAACTCAGATCACAAGACTTGAATTGCCAACACAATCATGGATATGCTATGAACATATCTCATATTAGTTCAAGTGTAAAATCAAATTTTACAATAGGAAATCGTAATAACAATAATCCTAAACTTAATTGACTATCCTTCGCTTTCAAAACAAATAGTTTTTATAATGTGTTCAAGATTAACAACTTAAGGAATTATTTCCTAGAAACAAGAACTACAATTGACATCTAGGTTTCTAAATCAAAATAGGAATTTCGCTTCTCATGATTCACTACTGAAGGAGAGAACCGCGAGAAGACATTTATTAACACATCGTTATCTTAAATCATGGCCTTCAAATCTTGCTGCTTGTTATTTTCCATGCTTTCTTGATTGTAGAGTAGGTCTCTTGATACTCTATGCAGAACAAGTAATCCATAGCCACATTAACCAAAAGATTGACGAATGAGATGTGGTTATCGTGTGAGCTTCCATCTATCACCAATATTGATGACATTTGACAACTTCTCATGTGATTTGGCTATTCTTTAACACATGTGAACCTATAGAACTTTGGATTTGGATGTAGAAATTCAAGCTAGCTACAAAAATTGCACATTTAGGTAGCTATAGTTTAAACCAATTTCATAAACAAAACATAGAACTTGATTTGTTGATGGATGATTACCTTTTCATTATAACTTGCATGACCTGGATGACTTTTAATTCATAAATGAGATGGAATGAAGTGAAAATGTGTAATAAAGTGGGTGGAAAAAGGAAAAATGGATTGTTAAAAGGAAGACAATTTAGAGGTTCAAAACTTGTTCACACGAAATATATTTTAGTAGTGTTTAAATCAAAGGACGAGTTTGTATCACAATTCACAATCAACTATAAAAGTGTCTCTATCTGATGAAGAACTCAAATCTAAAATTCTTCATACAGAGTATGGTGCAAAGTATGGGAGAGTACTTTTCATGTAAGCCCTAACTTTGTATTAATTCTAAGGCAGGAAACATTTCAAGTAATCATAATTTGATGAGCAAGGTTGTTAACCATGACATCGTTTATTATTAATATGAAGAAAATCTATCCGATAGTAAAACACTCTTCATATATCATACTATATTTATATGGATGAGAACAATTCTATGGATAATAATATTTCTTTTGAAATATTATTAAGACTATATTCAAAATAACACTATAAACAATGTTGGTTCAACATAATGTAACAAATGATATGATTAAGGAATAAGGTTGTGCATGTATAAACTTATTCTCCTCATACAATTACTCTGCATACGTTAGGTCCCTATACTACTAGTGTAACCCCTTATTGTTATTAGTACAACCCCCTTATTATATTTTTTTGCCCATGTAGTATCTATATTGTTATTATTGTGCCCCATAGAAACCCACTATTGTTATTATTGTGCCCTTACATTATTATTGTTATGTCAGCTATGATTATATTATGCCTTAGACTCCTATATATAGAAAGGAGATATTGTCAATTGTATCATCCAAGAATTTTTCATTTGTGTAATGTATAGGAGGTTCCCCCTCGAAGAGGATGATTTCTAAGGTGTTCATCTATATTTTCTATCTTTTTGTGAGCTAGTTTCATAACATTTGGTATTAGAGCTTTGGATTCTAAGGTTTCACTGCTCCAAATAGGGCATCGTGGAATTTTTGCTATAACTTTTTTTTGCGACGTTTCAAAAGCTAAAAAAAAACCCATTTGATACTAAACCTCGGGTCAAAATTTCAAATCTTCTCTTGATATATTTTAGGATATATGATCTCAGGAAGTTAGGGTTTTTGCAAGCTCCAGAATTTCATCTGAAACAGGTCATTGTGGAATTTTCGCTATAACTTTTTCGATACCAAGTTTTAGAACCTACAAAGAAAACCCATTTGATAAGAAATCAATCTGAACCTTGGGTCCGAATTTCAGATCTGGTCTCGCTATATTTTTAGATATATGACCTGAGCGATTCGGGGTTTTTGCAGACTCCCAAATTACATCCTAAACAGGTGACCTTGGGAAAAGCATCATAACTTTCTCTATGAGCATCAGATTAAAATTTCGTAAGAAGTTATAGAAAGAGGACAAACTGTATTTTTTTTGGGTATATATTTCAGAACCTAAGGTTGAAACAGGGACATGTGGCACGTTGTACAAGTTCACTCTACATAACTCGTCTATAATTAGGTCATCATGAGAGATTGGGAATAAATATTTCTTCAGGAATCCAATTGCGATCAGAATTACGAATTTATAAAGAGGACTTAGAGGGCTATTATAGAATGAAATTTCGGAACTTAAAGATCCAAAAGTATAGAGTTATAGTTTTTGCAAGATTGAGCTCCTAAAATCAAGAAAAAATGAGATGAGGAAGTTTGATGGCAAGGATTCGGTAAATTGGATACTACAGATGGAGAAATATTTTGATCTACATGGTGTACCACTGTTACAAAAGGTACATATTGCATCTAATTATTTAGAACCGAATCAATTTTTATGGTATAAAGGGATTTGTTCTCGTAAACCACTTGTCATGTGGTCAATTTTCACGGAGGAAATGATAGCACATTATGAGGATACAAAGAGCAACACCTTCTTTAGCCAATTGATAAATCTCAAACAAAAGGGTTCAATGGAAGAGCACATTGAGGACTTCTAAAAATTGAATATAAGGGTAAATGATATTCTAGAGAAGAAAATGGTTGATGTCTTCATAGGGACTTTAAAGGATAACATTCTACATGAGGTTCGTCTTTGGGAACCTGATTCATTGGAGAAGGCATTCGGGTTGGCAAGAAAAATTGAAAGCGAAATTATGGAAACAAGGAATTCCACCACTCATGACTATAATTATGGAAGTGTTTTTTCTCCTAGCCTTCCACAACCTACAAGGTTTACACCACAACAATTGGAAGAAAAAAGAGAAAAAGGGTTTTGTTACAATTGTGATAGCAAATACACTAATGGTCATAAGTGTGCTGAGAAGAAATTATTTTACATAGATTATGAAGAGAGAAGAAAAGGATCACGAAACATCAAAAGAAGAGGATATACACCAGGAACCCACCCCAGAGAAAGAAGAAATGAATCCGACCATATCTTGTAAATCATTGGAAAGAATTACCACTCCTCTAACTCTCAAGAGAGAAGGGCATATCAAGAAGAAAAAGGTTCAAGAAGTGAAAGATCACGTCGAGAAAAAAGAAATGAATTTGACCATATCTTGTAATGCATTGGCCGGAATTACCACTCCTCAAATTATCAATATAGAAGGACATATTGAGAAGAAAAATGTTCAAGAAGTGAAAGATCACATCGAGCATCAAGAAATGAATCCGACCATATCTTGTAATGCATTGAAAGGATATACCACTCCTCAAACTATCAAGATAGAAGGACATATCAAGAAGAAAAAGGTAATAGTGTTGATTGATTCGGGCAGTATCCATAATTTTATTCATTGTAAGATAGCCAAGGAATTGCATTTCTTCCTATATCCAAGACCCGAGTGTCAAGTGATGGTTGCAAATGGAGGAACCATAAATTGCTCTGGAAAGTGCCATAATATCAAGATATCCGTGGGACAATATGTATTGAATAGCCAAATGCTTTCCATTCCACTTTGTGGTGCTGATGTTTTACTAGGAGTCCAATGGATACAATCTTTGGGTACGATAGCTTTTAATTTTCAAGAGTTTTTCTTGAAATTTTTTTGGGAAGGAAAGGAAGTTGAATTGAGGGGTATCGAAGGGAAACTGGGAAAGATAATCAAATCTAATAGCATGACAAAACTTCTAATTAAAGAACAACGGGGCATAATTGCATAATTATGTTCACTAGAGGATCCCACATCAAAATCATGTATTTCTCTAGATCTCCAAAACGTTTTGGACAATCATTCCAAGTTATTTGATACTCCCAAAGGCCTCCCACCTATTCGCGATCATGATCATGCTATTCATTTGATTCTAGGAAGTGTTCCTCCAAACAACAAGCCTTACATATATCCATATGCCTAAAGGAGTGGGAACTCATTCAAAAGTTGCAAAAGATCCCAGTTCAAACAGTGTTGCGAGAGATTGACAAAGAAGGAAAAATAATATTGGAACTTGAAGCAGTCACAAAACCAAGAAATCAATAGCTACTAAATAGATCAATTTCATAGTATCTCATCAAGTGGAAGAACTTACCTGCTTAAGATTCCACATGGGAGGACAAGAATTATACAAAAGCATCAAGAACTACTCAAGCATTGAGGACAACACTTTTTTAAGGAGAGGATATTGTTATGTCCCTATACTATTAGTGTAACCCCTTATTGTTATTAGTACAACCCCCTTATTATATTGTTGTGCCGATGTAGTACCCATATTGTTATTATTGTGCCCCATAGAAGCCCACTATTGTTATTATTGTGCCCTTACATGATTATTGTTATGTCGGCTATGATTATATTATGACCCCTTAGACTCATATATATATAAATGAGGTATTGTCATTTGTATCATCCAAGAATTGTTCATTTGTGTAATGTAATGGAGGTTTCCCCCTCGAAGAGGCTGGTTTCTAAGGTGTTCATCTATCTTTTCTATCTTTTTGTGAGATGGTTTCATAACAGCATATGATCCATGCACAATAGAGATGTCAATAAACATAATGTTGTTATCGAAATTCACATTTTTTATTGTAACACATATAAGCAATAGTAAAACTAAAACAATACAGTCACAAATAGAAAGGGAAAATACTTTACAGTATAAATTCTTTTGTGAGGGAATTTTCCCATAACAATGCCTAGCTATGCTATAGTCTCAGATATTTAAGAGTCACCACAAAGCGATAGACCAAAAATCAGATTTCATATTAATCAAAGTCAAGGTTACGTAAGGTTTGTTGCTATAAAACTAATGCACAAAGTTATAATATTTTGAGAGTGTGATAACTGCAGATTACACTCACTAGCTAGCTCAACATTGATATACATGAGCATATTTATAATGATTAAATTCTCATACTAATTTGAGTAATTTCATTTGTGCCCTTATAAGGATGTTGGTTCAAATACGAGGTTCAATACCTAGATATAAGGATGAAACTTCTCACAGTAGACAAAATGTGAACCGATAGATCTTTCCCATCTCTGTAAACTTTTCCAGATCTCCTCCAAGCATGGTGTGGCTAAAAAAATCCCAAATATGATGTAACAATAGTCGAGAATAGGGTTTGGTTATATTTGACATGCCATCGAACCTTTGAAGCCTTAATTGACCTTGAAACTGCTAAGAAAGGATATAGATATGTGCTAAAAGGGTAGTTTCCATGCTTCAGATGCTTGGTGTACTTGTAGACTGCTTCTACCGCATGGGTAGCCATGAATGCGTTGAAATTGACCCATGGTTCAATTGGTACCAAAACCCTCCTGTTGTTCATGAAAGAAAACTAAGATTCTATCATTAGCAAAAGCAAACCATAAAAGAGCTTCAATCTAATTAAAAACATAATTTTGAGAGATTAAGCATTGATACATCACACTATTATAGGAATGAAGGGTTAATACTATAGGTTTAGGAGGAAAAAAGAGTGTGATAGCTAGGGAAATAGTTCCTAAAAGGGGTAGGTAAGAATGACAAATTTTGGATTCAAAATCTACCTCATGGTGATCTTTTTGCATGTATTCATGCAAGCCAAACACAAAATCACAAAATTTTGGTTTCCATCCTGAAGGCTACTCAAGAAATATCTACAACATTGTTGAGGATACTAAGTCCTTATGTTCTAGTGAATTTGTTCACTGATCTCCCCTAGGTTGAAAGTATAGTTTGTAATGTTTTATTCTCAATTTGCAACACTTTAATTTCTTCTTGGAATCTAGGACTTCGAGCCTTCAACTGATCATTCTCTTTCTAAATATACTAATTGAGGACTATGAGCTCCATAACTTCTTCTTTCACACTTTCAATATTCATGTTTATCCTCTTTAATTTTTCAGTCAATGGGGTCTACAAGATTATGGTGAAACATAGATTCATTGGGCAAGGGGTGAGGATCATGATGATCAACATACTCACTATAAAAATACTGAGTGGGAACATCACATTTAGATTCCTCTTGAACAATATTCTGAGTAGGCAATTCAAGAAGGGTTTCATTGATTTGACTAGTAAACTAGTTCCGCTATTTCCTTTTTATTCCAGAAAGCTCATCCAAGGTTTTTTCATCATCAGTCTCAAAACCAACAAGATTTTTTGTGGTAACCTATGGCATAAGGATGGGTGGTGGCTCAATAGGCCTCTGTCACCCTTGTTGTCTAGACATATTCTCAATGAGCTTGCGAGTCAACATTGAGGGATTTGTTTTGTTGGATTTCCCTTATTCACTTTTGTTATATATTGATGGGGTTAAACTATCCCTACTCCCACTTGATTCAAGATTTCCTCACAACTGACATTATCAAGCCCCTACTCTAAAATGTGGCTCTTTACCATTCTCTTGTGATTGAAACACAAGGCTATTATGAACCATGAAAATTTTCCAAGTTTCATTTCTATCTTTGATCTCCTCCAAAATTAGCATTTTAACAAGTTCGTAATGGTGCAAACTAGTAGAAGGGATTTTCTTGTTTTTTCACACTAATCTTCCATTTTACCAAGACTTTTCTAGAGGTAGTAGGGAAAATTCAGCTTCTGAACTGACTGGAAATGAAACGAGATACGAATGTGGTATTGAAGAGTAAAACCATACCTCTTTTCACAAATTAAAAACTTTTGTAAAATTAGCACCAACTTGGACCATTCATCCTTAAGCCATGTTCTAGGTATACCTCTGATATAGTCTACATCCTTGTTCTCAAGAATTTTGAAGAAAATGTTACAGAAATCCTTATCTAGTGGTCTATTTTCGAACCACTTCTCTCTAGTCCTAGGAATATTAGTGGCTTAGGCCATGGTTTCGTTTGTCACTTGCATGACCAAATTATTAATTTGAGTGATTCAACCATCAAATTTTTGTGCAAATCACAGGGTAACTAGGTCATCATGTCCTTGAGATCATGCCAAGAATCCTTTCCATTCAAACTCATCAAACCATTATTAACATGCATTGTATTTAGGTCGATTTCCAAAACTTGAGCAGTTGGCTCATGCTAATTGACCACCATGTTTGTTGTAGCTTTGTTGTTTCAACACTCTATTTCCTCAAGGCTGATATGAATATCGACTATGCCGATGCTCTAAATATTAAAAACTTGGTGCATTTTTTCTTGTAAATGGCTTAATTTTCAATCTAGTTGATGTGCTATGGGAGATGTTGTAACAATGGAACAATTAAGTTATTTCATGTAAGAGTTTCAAGGGTTTAGAGAAATTTAGTGGCATGGTCTATCATAATTTCCAATTACAAAAGGAAAACAACATGTGAGGTGGTGTGATACTGATTATATCCATGTTGCGATTATCTAATTATATCAGTCTAAGGGTGGATAAATGAGTGTTTGTGATGCCAGGGTTACCCTACTTACACCAGAAGTATGCATAAACAAATCTGTCCCATGTATTTAACTCTCTAAGGAGTCAAATCTTCAACCAACAATGGTTAAGGCCCTTTTCATCAGTTTCTTTTTGCTAGAACTCAATCACCCCAATTAAACCTCCTATCGGGTCAATTTTCCTCCTCACAACCTTCATTGTCCCTTTTATTAAAGCCTTCTTCAAATCTCTATTATCGGGACTGTTAAAACCCTTTAGAACCTTTATAATCCTTTGCTAACCCCTTAAGCCCACATATATCCAAACCCACTTTATAACTTTGGGTTATAATTGGAAAAACCCTTCTATTGGCACTTTAATCCATTGTAATACCCTTATAAGCAAACACACAAAAAAAGGTGCACAAACATACCTTTTTCTGACTTTTGTATGGGTTGGCTCTTTTCTCGATGCACTCTTTATCATTGATCGCAATCGGCATCCCCACGGGTCTCTTTACATATGACTTCTTTGCATTCGATAAGCGATAATGCAATATTGGACTTCAAATAACATTAACTGTGCCCATGTAACCCCATAAGGTCCGTCCCATCACTCCTTACTTTGTTCATTGGACGATAAGCCCAAACTTCAATTGTTGATTTATCACTATTGGTGATATCACAACATTGCTGAATCACCATCATTGTCTCTTGGCACCTCAGACTTCTGATTGCGATTTAAATCGTGAGTGTTGATATGGTCTCGATCCAACGATCCACGATCAATCAACCATCGCTCATCACAGTTCTTTAAGGCTCAGTTCCAATAACTTTTAAAATGGACTCCGTCGATGCGATTTAATCTGTACCGTTGATCTTCTGGATCCAATGACTGTTGAGCGTTAACACTTTGTTTCTTCGCTCAACTATTTACTTTGGTTTTATGCCATTTTCTTTAGGTTTATGTGGTTTTCGAGGTTTCTTTAATGGTTTTTGTTCTTTATTGTTTTCTTTGCGCGACTCCTTTTGGACTACACTCTCATGCTCCTTTTGGTTGATCTCTTCCTAGATCATTTCTTGATCCCTTAATGGATTCAAAGGTCCATTAAGAACTTACGCTTCGTTCCTCTCCTCTGTGCGTATTCCGCCAAGTACTGCTTGCATATATTTATTATGACAATCTCTTATTAACACACAATTTATGATTCAATACTCAAAACATACATTTCACACAATCTTGAATTAATCTCTGAATATGTAAGCACACAACAATACAATTCCCCTATCTTGGCCTCATATTCTGATTACAATGGCCCCTGTTTCATACTCTGCCCATAGGCTTACAAATCACACTCTCACAGGCTTGCTGGCTAGCTAACTGACTAACTAACTCCTCCAACCTCTCACTTTTTTTCATTTAAATACATTATTAGCAGTTTCTTTACAGTTGCTCAATTGTTTCTTCAAACTAATTCCTAACTAATCCCAATCCTCTCATGTTCTCCTACATTCTAAAGCATTTACAAATTTGTCTCACAATATCTAATTAATTCCTATTCTCATTAAAATCACTCAAAGGCCTAAATATTTACGTTATTGCCTACTCAGGAACCTATTTTCTTGAAAGCACAAGACCCCCTATGTCTACTAAATTACATTAATTTTCTTGGGTTGAATGCTCCTACATCAAACTCCCAAGCTTGAAACGTTCATGATCTCCTGATCATGTGTTCCCATATGGTAACAAGACACCTCCAGGGTCCCAAACCTTAGTTTGTAGAAGTCCAAATGCTCTGCTCTTTTTCTACTGCCATAAGTCTGTTGCCTTATGTTTCATTCTCCTTTATTTTCTTCCTTTCTCAATCAGCTTCACCTTCTGATTGATCACTCCTTCTATGATCAACTTCCTCCATCTGAGCTGCGTCATCATTAACTGCCACAATTATTCTATCTCCAAGTCCAGCACATCTTTGGTCTGGTACATGTCTTCTCTTTCTCTGATCTTCAGATTATTGTTGCTTTCTTCCAACTTCTTCATCTTCATGCATTTCTCTTCTGTGCCTTTTGCTTCTTGCATCAAATCTTCCTCAACATCTGCAACAAAATCTACATTCACAAACCAATTATGCAAGTCCAAAACATAAGGCGTTAGTGCCTCTTCTCTCCTTGGCAACAATTCAGCTTGTTGCTCAGTTCTCTCCTCCTCTATCAACACATCAGTATGTTGTTTTGAATTCTCAACAAAATTCATGAGACTATCACTAGTCTCTCTTCCACATCAGCTGCTCCAATGATGTCTTCATGTCTTTGTTCACTATAGTGAACTTCTTCATCCTTAGCCTATTGCTGGCTAACTATGCTTTGAGATTGTTTGATTCTTACTGCCTCCCTTTCATCCTTACCTCTTGTTCTTTAAGAACCTCCATCTCATCTTCAAACAATCTCTATCCTTGCCCATCATGGTAAACTTCTCCACCCTCATTTAGTGCTAATTTTACAACCTGAATGCTTGCTTCTTGGTTTTCTAGAATTTTCTCCAAAAGTCTTAATTCTCGCCACAACATTATCATTTCACTTCAAAGCTCTCCCAAAAGTCATGCACAATCCTCACTATATTCTTCTTTGTCACAAGCACAACTTAATGGTGACACTATTTCTTCATTCGAAAGACAGTCATCATCATACTTGGCTTGGCATCTTTTAGCTTCATTTAAGATAATACCATAGGATGGGTTGTCTTCTGTAATACCTGCATTCACACACAATTTGTCAATTTTACACCCATGAGATTTCATGATCTCATTTCATGATTCAATCATCAAATCCTCGTCATCTTCATCCTTTGTTGATCCATCATCAAATGGACCTTCTTCTTCTACGAGATCATCATGATCAGATTTATTGAACATAGCAAGATCATCTCCTTCATTATGTCTTCCAAGTGCATACTTGGTGTAAAATTCACTTCTTCTAACATCCTTCAGTGGATGTTCTTCCTCCTCTATGACATCTTTAACATGTTGTTGCCTACTTCGATGTGACTCTTTTGTCTCCTTCTGGTTTTGAGATCTTGCCATCTCAGTCTTGATCTGAACAGATTTCTGATTCTGCTTCTTCTCTTTGACAAAATCTAACATCCACAAACCATTAACTTCAAAATCACAAGACCTAGTGGTCTCACTTTTTCCTTCAGTTATCAATCTTCTTTGCTCCTCTAAATCTTCTACATTATTCAGTTTCTCAGGTTCAACTTCATCTCCTGTCAGCATCTCCTCATGCTATCTTGAACTATCACAATAGTCCACGAGATCTTTGCTTGATCTCCACTCTTCATCTGTCTCTTCAGTGCAGACTTCACCTTCTCCCAGAATTTCACCCTATTCTGGTTCACACATGGACACTTCCATTACCAACTCAACTTCTCTAAGTTTTTTTATTCCAATTGAACAATCATCTACTCAATCTTTCTCAACTCTTCTCTAGATCCAAATTCACCTGCTGATCTTTCTTATCTTGTAGCTTCTATCTCTTCACTCTTCTTCTCATGGTCCAACCATGCTTCTGGCCTTCATCATTTCTCTACAACATCTCCATCAATACTTCCATATTGAAACCTATCTTAGCTTTCTCTCTGTCAAACTCATTTTGACCCATCTTCTTGCCATTTTCCTTGGAAACCTCTTTCTTCATCTTTCTTCTACTGTGGTATTCCTCATAACCTCTGCTATGACTATCAGTAGCCATATTCTTCTCGATATTGTATAAGTTCCTCACACTCACTATGAGCTACGCTAAAGATTCTTCAACAACAAGTCCTCCTTGTTGCAACTTAGCTCACCAAGATTTCCTCTGTACTTGGTATTTTGGCAAGTACTTGGTTCTCTACCTCTGGAACCTCCTTTGAGCACTTCTTTGCTCCTTCTAGGCTTCAACTCACTTGCACCCTTTAAGAACACAATTGTCCTTTTGTATTTCAATCACAATTGAAATACTAGGTTCTGACCACTTTCTCTTACAAACCCTTGCTGGCTTCCTTCATCACTACTCTTAAAGCTATCATATTCTTGTTGAGATGCTTCACTAATTGTTGTTACCTGCATATCGATGATATTTAAAACAAAACCATTCCCAAGCTTTCAAAATCTTGCTTCTCAGTTCCCTTTTGAGAATACACTTATCCTCCCTATCCAACCTTCAATTGGATTCTTCAGGTTCACAGCTACTTCTCCTTCAGAGTGTTTTCCTTACTCTGCCTTCAAGAACACATCTGGTTCTCCTCTCACATCTTCTCTTGTTGTCCTTTGCTGAGATACTTCATCTGCAACCACAATCTTCAATTTCAACTTGAAACAAAACATGTTATCTCACATTCAAGATCTTTGCATGATATTGTTCCACCATTCTCCCAATTGGCCTCGTTCGTCTTGCATCTACAAGTTTTGCTACACTTTTTATCCCCGTGTGCCTGTTATTTATCATATTAAAATCCGATCTCCTCTTGCCTGCATAAACAACTTAAAACATAACTTTGTTCTAAGTTTCCTCAAAGAGCTTTAACTTGCTCTGATACCAAATGATGCCAGGGTTACTCGATTTACACCCACAGTATGCATATACAATGCATAAACACATCTGTCCTAGGTATTTAACTCTCTAATGAGTCAAATCCTCAACCAACAATGGCTAAGGCCATTTCCATCAGTTCCTTTTCACTGGAACTCAATCACCCTGCTTAAACCTCCTATTCAATCAATTTTCCTACTCACAACTTTCATTGTCCCTTTTATTAAAGCCTTCTTCAAATCTCTGTTATCGGGACTATTAAAACCCTTCAGAACCTTTATAATCCTTCGCTTACCCCTTAAGCTGGCATATATCCAAACCCACTTTATAACTTTGGGTTATAATTGGAAAAACCCTTCTATCAGTGCTTTAGTCCATTATGATACCCTTAAAGAAAATACACATATAAACGTGCACAAGCATACCTTTTTCCGACTTTTGTATAGGTTGGCTGTTTTCCTGATGCACCCTTTATCGCTGATCACAATCGATGTCCCCACAAGTCTCCTTACATGTGACGTCTTCGCATCTAATAAGCAATAATGCAATATCAGATTTCAAATAACATTAACTTCGCCCATATAACCTTATCGGGTCCGTCCGTTCGCTCCTTACTTTGTTCATCGGCCGATAAGCTCGAACTCCGATTGTCGATTTATCGCTCTCGGTGATATCGCAACATCACTAAATCACCGTTGTTGTCTCTTGACACCTCCGACTTTCGATTACGATTTAAATCATGATCGTTAATTTGGTCCCAATCCAATGGTCCACGATCAATCACTCATTGCTCATCGCAATTCTTTAAGGCTTGGTTTTGATAACTTTTAAAAGGACTCTGCCGATGCAATTTAATCTCTACCACTGATCTTCCAAATCCACCGGCTGCTAAGCGTTAACACTTCATTTCTCCGCTCACCTATTTACTTTGGTTTTACACCATTTACTTTAGGTTGTTGTGGTTTCCGGGGTTTCTTTAATGGTTTCGATTCTTTGTTTTTTTCATTGCGCGATTCCTTTTGGAATACCCCTCATGCTCCTTTTGTTTGATCTTGTCCTAGATCATTTCTTGATCCCTTAATGGATTCAAAGGTCCATTACGAACTTATGGTTCATTCCTCTCCTCTATGTGTATTTGCTAAGTACCATCTGCATATATTTATTATGCCAACCTCTGATTAACACACAATTTATGATTCAATACTCAAAACACACATTTCATATAGTCTTGAATTAATCTTAAATATGTAATCACACAACAATACAATTCCTCTATCTTGGCCTCATATTCCGATTACAGTGGCCCTTGTTTCATACTCTACCCGTAGGCTTACAAATCACACTCTCACAGGCTTGCTAGCTAGCTATCTGGCTAACTAACACCTCCAACCTCTCACTTTTTTTCTTTTCAATACATTATTAGCAGTTTCTTTATAGTTTCTCAACTATTTCTTCAAACTAATTCCTAACCAATCCCAATCCTCTCATGTTCTCTTACATTCAAGAACATTTACAAATATGTCTCACACTATCTAATTAATTCCTATTCTCATTAAAATCACTCAAAGGCCTAAATATTTACATTATTGCCTACTTTGGAACCTATTTTCTTGGAAACATAAGACCCCCTATGTCTACTAAATTACATTAATTTTCTTGAGCTGAATGCTCCTGTATCAGACTCCCAAGCTTGAAAACATTCATGATCTCCTAATCATGTGTTCCCATATGGTAATAGGAAGCCTCCAAGGTCCCAAACTTTAGTTTGTAGAAGTCAAAATGCTCTACTACTTTGTTGTTGTTGCATGTCTGCTATCTTCTGTTTTATTCTCCTTTCTCTTTTTCCATTCTCAATCAGCTTCACCTTCTGTCATCAAATTCCTCCATCTGAGCTGCGTCATCTTTAACTGCCACAATTCTTCTACCTCCAAGTCCAACACATATTTGGTCTGGTACACGTCTTCTCTTTCTCTGACCTTCAGATTATTGTCACTTTCTTCCAACTTTTTCATCTTCATGCTTTTCACTTCCGTGGCCTCTTCTTCTTGCATCAAATCTTCCTCAACATCTGCAACAAAATCTACATTCACAAACTAATTACGAAAGTCCAAAACATAAGGCCTTGGTGCCTCTTCTCTCATTGGCGATAGTTCATCTTGCTTCTCTGTTCTCTCCTCCTCTATCAGCACATCGGTATGCTGTTTTGAATTCTCAACAAAATTCATGAGACTGTCACCTAGTCTCTCTTCCACATCATCTACTCCAATGATGTCTTCGTGTCTTTGTTCACTATAGTGAACTTATTCATCCTTAGCCCGCTACTAGTTAACTCTTCTTTGACATTGTTTGATTCTTACTGCCTCCCTTTCATCCTTACCCTCTTGTTCTTTAAGAACCTCCATCTCATCTTCAAACAATCTCTGTCCTTGCCAATTGTGGCAAACTTCTCCGCCCTCCTTCAGTTCTGATTTTACAACCTGAATGCTTGCTTCCTAGTTTTCTATCCTTTTCTCCAAAAGTCTTAAATCTCGCCACAACATTATCATTTCACTTCAAAGCTCTCCCAAAAGTCCTGTACAATCCTCACTAGCTTCTTCTTTGACAGAAGCACAGCTTATTGCTGACACTATTTCTTCATTCAAAATACAAACATCATCATACTTGGCTTGGCATCTTTCAGCTTCATTCAAGACAATTCCATAGGATGGTTTGTCTTCTGAAATACCTGCATTCACACACAATTTGTTAATTTTAAACCCATGAGATTTCATGATCACATTTCATGATTCAATCATCAAATCCTCCTCATCTTCATCCTTTGTTGATCCATCATCAAATGGACCTTCTTCTTCTACCAGATCATCATGATCAGATTTATTGAACATAGCAAACTCATCTCCTTCATTATGTCTTCCAAGTGCATCCTTGGTGTAAACTTCACCTCTTCTAACATCCTTCAGCAGATGTTCTTCCTGCTATATGACATCTTTAACATTTTACTGCCTACTTTCAGGTGACTCTTATGTCTCCTTCTGGCTCCAAGATCTTGCGATCTCAGTCTTGATCTGAACAGATTTCTGATTCGCTCCTTCTCTTTGACAAACTCTAAAGTTTGTTCATCCTCCTATGATGTACCTGCAATCATCCACAAACCATTAACCTCAAAATCACAAGACCTGGTGGTCTCACTCGCTCCTTCAATTATCAATCTTCTTTGCTGCTCTGAATCTTCTACATGATTCAGTTTCTCAGGGTCAACTTCATCTCCTGTCAGCATCTCCTCAAACTGTCTTGAACTATCACAATAGTCCATGAGATCTCTGCTTGATATCCACTCTTCATCTCTCTCTTCAGTGCAGACTTCACCTTCTCCCAGAATTTCACCCTCCTCTGTTTCACACATGGAAACTTCCATTACCAACTCAGCTTCTCTGAGTTTTTCTGATTCCAATTGAAAATCATTTGCTCAATCTTTCTCAACTCCTCTGCCAGCTCCAAATTCACCTACTGATCTCTTTCCTATTATATCTTCTGCCACTTCACTCTTCTTCTCATGGTCCAACCATGCTTCTAGCCTTCATCATTTCTCTACAACATCTCCATTAATACTTCCATCTGGAAACTTATCTCAACTTTCTCTCTGTCAAAGTCTTTTTGACCCATCTTCTTGCCATTTTCCTTGGCAACCTCTTTCTTCATCTTTCTTCTACTATGGTCTTCCTCAAAACCTCTGCTATGACTATCAGTAGCCATATTCTTCTCTATCTTGTATGAGTTCCTCACACTCACTATGAGTTGCGATAAAGCCTCTGCAACAACAAGTCGTCCTTGTTGCAACTTAACTCACCAAGCTTTCCTCTATACTTGGTCTTTTGGCAAGTACTTGGTTCTCTACCTCTGGAACCTCCTTTGAGCACTTCTCTGCTCCTTCTAGGCTTCAACTCACCTACACCCTTTAAGAACACAACTGTCTTTTTGTATTTCAATCACAATTGAAATACTAGGCTCTGACGACATTCTCTTACAAACCCTTGCTAGCTTCCTTCATCACTTCTCTTAAGCTAGTGATCTTCTTGCTAAGATGCTTCACTAATTGTTGTTACCTGCATATCAATGATATTTAAAACAAAACCATTCCCAAGCTTTCAAAAGCTTGCTTCTCAGTTCCCTTTTGAGAATACTCTTACCCTCTCTGTCCAACCTTCAATTGGATTCTTCATGTTCACTGCTACTTCTCCTTCAGAGTGTTTTCCTTAGTCTACCTTCAAGAATACATCTAGTTCTACTCTCACAACTTCTCTTGCTGGCCTTTGCTGAGATACTTCAGCTGCAACCAAAATCTTCAATTTCAACTTGAAACAAAACATGTCATCTCACCTTCAAGATCTCTGCATGATCTTGTTCCACCATTCTCCTAATTGGCCTCAGTCTTCTTGCATCTGCAAGTTCTGCTACACTTTTTATCCCTGTGTGCTTGCTATTTATTAGATTAAAATCTGATCTCCTCTTTCCTGCATAAACAACTTAAAACATAACTTTGTTCTAAGTTTCCTCAAAGAGCTTTAACTTGCTCTGATACCAAATGATGCCAGGGTTACCCGCTTACACCCACAGTATGCATATACAATGCATAAACACATATGTCTGAGGTATTTAACTCTCTAAGGAGTCAAATCTTCAACCAACAATGGTTAAGGCCCTTTTCACCAGTTCTCTTTTACTTTAACTCAATCACCCCACTTAAACCTCCTATCAGGTCAATTTTCCTCCTCACAACCTTCATTATCCCTTTTATTAAACTCTTCTTCAAATCCCTCTTATTGGGACTGTTAAAACCCTTAAGAACCTTTATAATCCTCCGCTTACCCCTTAAGCCCACATATATCCAAACCCACATTATAACTTTGGGTTATAATTGGAAAAACCCTTGTATCAGTGCTTTAATCCATTGTGATACCCTTATAAGCAAATACATGTACAAACATGCACAAGCAAACCTTTTTCCTACTTTTGTACCGGTTGGCTCTTTTTCCGATGCACCCTTTATCGTTGATCGCAATTAGTGTCCCCACGCATCTCTTTACATATGGTCCCGATCCAACGATCCACGATCAATCAACCATCGCTCATCACAATTATTTAAGGCTCAGTTCCAATAACTTTTAAAAGGACTCCGCCGATGCAATTTAATCTGTACCGTTGATCTTCTGGATCCAATGAATGTTGAGCGTTAACACTTCATTTCCCCGCTCACCTATTTAGTTTGGTTTTACGCCATTTTCTTTAGGTTTCTGTGGTTTTCGGGGTTTCTTTAATGGTTTCTATTCTTTACTGTTTTCTTTGCGCGAATCCTTTTGGACTACCCTCTCATGCTCCTTTTGGTTGATCTCTTCCTAGATCATTTCTTGATCCCTTAATGGATTCAAAGGTCCATTAAGAACTTACGGTTCGTTCCTCTCCTTTGTGAGTATTCCGCCAAGTACTGCATGCATATATTTATTATGCCAATCTCTTATTAACACACAATTTGTGATTGAATACTCAAAACATACATTTCACACAATCTTGAATTAATCTCTGAATATGTAATCACACATCAATATAATTCCCCTATCTTGGCCTCATATTCTGATTACAATGGCCCCTGTTTCATACTCTGTCCATAGGCTTACAAATCACACTCTCACAGGCTTTCTGGCTAGCTAACTGAGTAACTAACTCCTCCAACCTCTCACTTTTTTTCATTTCAATACATTATTAGCAATTTCTTTACAGTTGCTCAATTGTTTCTTCAAACTAATTCCTAACTAATCCCAATCCTCTCATGTTCTCCTACATTCTAAAGCATTTACAAATTTGTCTCACAATATCTAAGTAATTCCTATTCTCATTAAAATCACTCAAAGGCCTAAATACTCACATTATTGCCTACTCAGGAACCTATTTTCTTGAAAACACAAGACTCCTATGTCTACTAAATTACATTAATTTTCTTGGGCTGAATGCTCTTGCCTCAGACTCCCAAGCTTGAAAACATTCATGATCTCCTGATCATGTGTTCCCGTATGATAATAGGAAACCTCCAGGGTCCCAAACTTTAGTTTGTAGAAGTCCAAATGCTCTGCTCCTTTGGTTCTGCCGCATGTCTATTGTGTTTTGTTTCATTCTCATTTATTTTCTTCCTTTCTCAATTAGCTTCACCTTCTGATTGATCACTCCTTCTATCATCAGCTTCCTCCATCTGAGCTACGTCATCAATAACTGTCACAATTCTTCTATCTCCAAGTCTAACACATCTTTGGTCTAGTACATGTCTTCTCTTTCTCTGATCTTCAGATATTTTTTGCTTTCTTCCAACTTCTACATCTTCATGCTTTTCCCTTTTGTGGCTTCTGCTTCTTGTATCAAATCTTCCTCAACATCTGCAACAAAATCTACATTCACTAACGAATTATGAAAGTCCAAAACATAAGGCCTTAGTGCCTCTTCTCTCCTTGGCAACAATTCAACTTGTTTCTTTGTTCTCTCCTCCTCTATCAGCACATCAGTATGCTGTTTTGAATTCTCAACAAAATTCATTAGATTGTCACCTAGTCTCTCTTCCACATCATCTGCTCCAATGATGTCTTCCTGTCTTTGTTCACTATAGTGAACTTTTTCATCCTTAGCCTACTGCTGGCTAACTCTTCTTTGAGATTGTTTGATTCTTACTGCCTCCCTTTCATCCTTACCCTCTTGTTCTTTAAGAACCTCCATCTCATCTTCAAACAATCTCTATCCTTGCCCATCGTGGAAAACTTCTCCATCCTCATTCAGTTTTGATTTTACAACCTGAATGCTTGCTTCCTAGTTTTCTAGCCTTTTCTCCAAAAGTCTTAACTCTCACCACAACATTATCATTTCACTTGGAAGCTCTCCCAAAAGTCCTGTACAATCCTCACTATCTTCTTCTTTGTCACAAGCACAACTTACTAGTGACACTATTTCTTCATTCGAAAGATAGTCATCATCATACTTGGCTTGGCATCTTTCAGCATGATTCAAGACAATTCCATAGGATGGTTTGTCTTCTGCAATACCTGCATTCACACATAATTTGTCAATTTTAAGCCCATGAGATTTCATGATGTCATTTGATGATTCAATCATCAAATCCTCCTCATCTTCATTCTTTGTTGATCCATCATCAAATAGACCTTCTTCTTCTACCAGATCATCATGATCAGATTTATTGAAAATAGCAAACTCATCTCCTTCATTATGTCTTTTAGGTGCATCCTTGGTGTAAACTTCATCTCTTCTAACGTCCTTCAGTAGATGTTCTTCCTCCTCTATGACATCTTTAACATTTTGCTGCCTACTTCCAAGTGACTCTTCTATCTCCTTTCTTGCTCCGAGATCTTGCCATCTCAGTCTTGATCTGAATAGATTTTTGATTTTGCTCCTTCTCTTTGACAAAATCTAAAGTTTGTTCATCCTGCGGTGATGTACCTGCAATCATCCACAAACCATTAACTTCAAAATCAGAAGACCTGGTGGTCTCACTTACTCCTTTAGTTATCAATCTTCTTTGCTGCTCTAAATCTTCTACATGATTCAGTTTCTCAGGATCAACTTCATCTCCTATCACCATCTCCTCAGGTTGTCTTGAACTATCACAGTAGTCCATGAGATCTTCACTTGAACTCCACTCTTCATCTGTCTCTCCAGTGTAGACTTCACCTTCTCAATGAATTTCACCCTCTTCTGGTTCACAGATGGACACTTCCATTACCAACTCAACTTCTCTAAGTTTTTCTGATTCCAATTGAACAATCATTTGCTCAATCTTTCTCAACTCTTCTGCTAGCTCCAAATTCACCTGCTAATCTTTTTTCTCTTGTAGCTTTTGCCACTTCACTCTTCATCTCATGGTCCAACCATGCTTCTTGCCTTCATCATTTCTCTATAGAATCTCCATCAATACTTCCATATTGAAACCTATCTCAGCTTTCTCTCTGTCAAACTCTTTTTGACTCATCTTCTTTCCATTTGCCTTGGCAACCTCTTTCTTCATCTTTCTTCTATTGTGGTCTTCCTCAAAACCTCTGTTATGACTATCAGCCATCTTCTTCTCTATCTTGAATGAGTTCCTCACACTCACTATGAGCTGCGCTAAAACCTCTGCAACAATAAGTCCTCCTTGTTGCAACTTACCTCACCAAGATTTCCTCTGTACTTGGTCTTTTGGCAAGTACTTGGTTCTCTACCTCTAGAACCTCCTTTGAGCACTTCTCTGCTCCTTCTAGGCTTCAACTTACCTGCACCCTTTAAGAACACAACTGTCCCTTTGTATTTCAATCACAATAGAAATACTAGGTTCTGACCACATTCTCTTACAAACCCTTGCTGGCTTACTTCATCACTACACTTAAGGCTGTGATCTTCTTGCTGAGATGCTTCACTAATTGTTGTTACCTGCATATCAATGATATTTAAATCAAAACCATTCCCAAGCTTTCAGAAGCTTGCTTCTCAGTTCCCTTTTGAGAATACTCTTATCCTCTCTATCCAACCTTCAATTGGATTCTTCAGGTTCACTACTACTTCTCCTTGAGAGTGTTTTCCTTACTCTGCCTTCAAGAACACATCTCGTACTCCTCACACAACTTCTCTTGTTGTCCTTTTTTGAGATACTTCATCTGCAACCATAATATTCAATTTCAACTTGAAACAAAACATGTTATCTCACCTTCAAGATCTCTGCATGATCTTGTTCCACCATTCTCCTGATTGGCCTCGGTCTTCTTGCATCTGCAAGTTCTTCTACACTTTTCATCCCTGTGTGCCTGCTATTTATCAGATTAAAATCTGATCTCCTCTTGCCTGCATAAACAACTTAAAACATAACTTTGTTCTAAGTTTCCTCAAAGAGCTTTAACTTTCTCTGACCCCAAATGATGCTAGGGTTACCCGGCTTACACCCAAAATATGCATATACAATGCATAAACATATCTGTCCCAAGTATTTAACTCTCTAAGGAGTCAAATCTTCAACCAACAATGGTTAAGGCCCTTTTCATCAGTTCCTTTTTACTGTAACACAATCACCCCGCTTAAACCTCCTATTGGGTCAATTTTCCTCCTCACAACCTTCATTGTCCCTATTATTAAAGCCTTCTTCAAAACTTTCTTATCGAGACCATTAAAACCCTTCAAAACCTTTATAATCCTTTTCTTACCCCTTAAGCCCGCATATATGGAAACCCACTTTATAACTTTGGGTTATAATTGGAAAAACCCTTCTATTGATGCTTTAATCCATTGTGATACCATTATAATCAAATACACGTAAAAATGTGCACAAACATACCTTTTTCTGACTTTTGTACGGGTTGGCTCTTTTCCCGATGCACCCTTTATCGTTGATCGCAATCGGCGTCCCCACGGGTCTTTTTACATATGACTTCTTCGCATTCGATAAGCGATAACTAAATATCGGACTTCAAATAACATTAACTGTGCCCATATAACCCTATCGGGTCCGTCTCATCGCTCCTTACTTTGTTCATCAGCCGATAATCTTGAACTCCGATCGTCGATTTATCGCTATCGGCGATATCGCAACATCGCTGAATCATCATCGCTATCTCTTGGCACCTCTGACTTCCGATTATGATTTAAATCGTGACCATTGATCTGGTCCCGATCCAGCGGTCCATGATCAATCGACCATTGCTCATCACAATTCTTTAAGGCTCGGTTCTGATCACTTTTAAAAGGACTCTGTTGATGTGATTTAATCTCTACCGTTGATATTCCGGATCCAACGCCTGCTGAGCGTTAACACTTCATTTCTCCACTCACCTATTTACTTTGGTTTTACGTCATTTTCTTCAGGTTTCTGTGGTTTCCGAGGTTTCTTTAATGGTTTATGTTCTTTGCTGTTTTCACTGCACGACTTCTTTTGGACTACCCTCTCATGATCCTTTTGGTTGATCTCATCCTAGATCATTTCTTTATCCCTTAATGCTTTCAAATGTCATTACGAACTTATGGTTCATTCCTCTCCTCTGTGTGTATTCTGCCAAGTACCGCTTGCATATAATTATTATGCCAATCTCTAATTAACACACAAATTATGATTCAATACTCAAAACACACATTTCACAGAGTCTTGAATTAATCTCTAAATATGTAAGCACATAGCAATACAATTCCTCTATCTTGGCCTCATCTTCTGATTACAATGGCCCTTGTTTCATACTCTTCCCGTAGGCTTACAAATCACACTCTCACGGGCTTGCTGGCTAGCTAACTGGCTAACTAACTCCTCCAACCTCTTTCTTTTGTTCTTTTCAATACATTATTAGCAGTTTCTCTACAGTTTCTCAACTGTTTCTTCAAACTAATTCCTAACTAATCTCAATCCTCTCATGTTCTCCTACATTCAAAAACATTTACAAATATGTCTCACAATATCTAATTAATTCTTATTCTCATTAAAATCACTCAAAGGCCTAAATATTTACATTATTGCCTATTGAGGAACCTATTTTCTTGAAAATACAAGACCCCCTATGTCTACTAAATTACATTAATTTTCTTGGACCGAATGCTCCTGCATTAGTTTGAATAGTAATCAAGACAAAATCAGGAAATCATTACAAAGAATGGGAAATATTACAAGTGTTGCACTTGAGTATTAGTTAAATAGGACATAGTACTTGACAAAAGAACACTTGTGGATTATAGAAAATGGGTTTGTACAATGATAGGAAGTGGAATTAGAGTGAGGAAATATGTACGGGCATGAGGGTAAAGACTGGAAATATAAACAAGGTTTGAAAACAAAATCTGAGATAAAAAAAGATGTGAAAGGTCCCTTGCTTATATATATATAGAAGTTCTTTTGTTTCTAATAGACAAAGTGAATTTGAAATAAGTTTTTACCTCAACTATAATTCTCTTACCAATGTCATTTCATGAAATTTGGTTCATCACGGTTGATCATGGGTAATCATGGTTGACCATGGCTAATGATGGTTGACTTTTATTGACAATGGTTGACCATGTTCGACCATTCTAACGATTTTGATCTTGGTTAAACTTAGTTGACCATGGTTGAGCATTATAACTGTATTGATCTTGGATAGACTTGGTTGACCATGGTTGACCTTGGTTGACGATTGTTGATCATGGTTTACCATCGTTGACATTGGTTAACCATGGTTGCTCATAGTTGGCCATGGTTGATAATGGTGGACCATAGAGACCTTTATTGACCATTATGGTTGAATATGTTTGAGGAATGGTTGACTTAGTCTCACAATGTTTATATTTGTTTAACTAATATTGTTGACTAAATTTGATTATTAATATTAATCAATAATATTAAAAGGCAATTATGTTTGACTAAAGTTGAAGAGTGTTGATTGTCAACCATAGTGGAACATAGATAACAACATTAGTAAATGTGATTGACAACATTATTAAACCTAATATTATTAATTATTATTATATTAATATAATCATAATAATATTATAATACTAATTCTATTGATAATAATAATAATATTATTATTATTATAATAACATTATTATTATTCGTTGGATCCAGGTGCTCACAGGCCTAGAATGAAGACAATTAGTCCAGGGCATTTATGGAGGATGGATGGTGGCTCGTCACACTTGCCATCACTCCTTGCTACATTCCATGCTCGCTTAAGGGTAGCAGGACGTTAATGTAACGATAATTCGGGCGAGAATCCTTCACCTGCTCATTTTCGATGTTGATAAAATCGAGCGACTGCGTAGAGGTGATTACGGTAGCTCAAGTCCAATTACCATGGTCAAAGACAAAGGTTGGCCCAGGCATGGAGTTAGGCGAATAGTTAGGCCCAGGCGTGGCATGGCCAGGTGCTAACAGATCACTTGTCTCAGCTACCATGGCATGGCCAGGTGCTAACAGATTTGATGAGGACCTCCCACTTCCCATCATACGATTGGTAATAAAATTCAGAATAACAACGATGGGCACTAGGCTCTACGTAATTTACTTGGTCAACATTCCCATGACCACGAGGACGTGGTGAGGGTGGTGGAGAACCATTTTGTCATCACACTGCGAATGTATTTCTTTAGTAAGATATATCTCTGTGAGGAAAATTTTCAAACTTAAACAGTGTGATGATGATTAGAAGTTAATAATCCAAAATCTAATTAAGTGGTTTAACTGTGGAAACTAAAGAAGCCAAATATATCAAATAGCAGATGATAATGATGGATTGTATGCATCATGCACATTTAGTTAATGACCTATTCAAAACCAATCTCTTCATCTCAAAACTAATCCATTTCAAATTATTTGAAATAATTATAATTCTATAGAAATTGGACCTCCGTTTCAAGCAAAGATCGGCACGAACAATTGCTCATAGCATGGGAAAAGATATCTTAAAATCCTGACTACCTCAAAACCCTGAAATTGGCGCAGTGAATGGATAACCAAGAAAAATTCAACTGGTCACAAAGATATAACAAACATAAAATTAATCGAAACCTCAGATCCATCCTGCCAAGCTCTATGGAATTTGCTTGCAATAATAGTAAACATGCTCAACATTGTGGAAGTAAACAATTTGATAAAGAGAAACCGAACCTTAAACCTAGGTGTAAAAGCGATTACAGACTGCAGTATTCCCCTTTTAATTCTCTGGCTCTTTTTCACACTTGCAAGATCTCTCTTAGTAGGAAACGAAGCAAAAAGAGATACTAACAAATGAACGAATTGAGCAATGTAATAGAAAAGCAACAAGAATGAAACGGAGGCATGGAAGAGTCGAGGGCTTTATAAATTTTTTTATTTATTAAGTATTGATAATATAATTTTGATATTTTTTTATTATTAGAATAATAATAATCTCAAATAAAATATTTTTAATATTAAAAAATAGTATTATTATTATTAGTATCAATTATTAATGATAATAATATAATTTATTATTAATTTATATTATTAATTAGTAATAACAATGTTTGTTTTTATAATTAATATAATATTTTTTTTTGTAAGCTTAGTAAGAACTTTCATTTATTCATCCAAAAGTAGGGTACATCCATGAAAGTCGTTTTGTGGCTTCAACATGCCTAGTGGGAAACCAAGTCTGTTGGCCATCAGAACGCATTATAAACCATCCAAAATCTAAGGTTTTTAAGTGTGTCATACCTAGCCTTATAGCCATGAATGTCTATAAACCATTTCACCCTTAACATGCTAACATACATGTTACTAGGCGATATATACATCATCAAAATAAATAAAAAGGAAACTTCTTACTACTATTCATGAGAGGACTCCACCGGAGTTGGGTCCTTAACGTTGGAACATGGTAATTCTGATTGAGCAAGTCACAAAATGTGCTTCTCAATATTACCAAGATGAACATTCTGCTGCTGAATTTGAAATTGGACAAGTTGGAATTCTTTCTAAATTTCCTGGAACCCGGGGTCAGATTTAATGGAACCTGTAGAGTTCATAATAGCTCGAGCTACTATACTCTTCATCAGCCAATAAAGATGCACTGTCTGCTTATACTGAGTGAGCCTGCCTCGGGTATGACCTAGGTCCGAGACTAGTAAAAACCAATCCTCCATCTGCACTTCATGCTCAACTCGCTGGTTGAGGTCTACCTCCCAAGCTGCAATCAACTACCTCACCTACACAGGAGTACCAGTAGTATACACTTAGCCATCACATGTATATGTTGTGCGTCTGTTTTTCACCACTCTGCCTCGGTGGTTTCCACGAGGAGGAGCCTCGCCTACCTCGGTGCCCAAGCTTTCTACTACACCCCTGACCCCTAGTTCTTGATGGACCGACACTCGAAGATGGCCAAGCCATGCCTGTGAACCACCACTTCACCACATTATACTTGTCTGCCCAAACCAACCAAACCACCGATCTAACAAAGACCAGTGGCGTGCAGATTGACCAGGATCCCAAATTAATTAGACCTCGCCCAAATACATATGAAAAGAACAGGAAGAAAATGACATTAGGCTCAAGCCATGTAAGAACATAACAGGTCAATAGGGACAACCAATAGGGTCACTTTTTTCCAATAAACAACACCTTGTGCTTAGAAATTTCTCGTGACAGAAAGACACCAAGGATAGTCTATCTCCACAGACAGGAGGAGCTATAAACTAGCTCCTTGAGCCAACTTCCATATATAAAAATACCATAACTATACAAAACTAGAAACGATGAGATAAGGAGATTTTCAGCAGCCATTCTATCCAATCACATAAACAACCATTCCCATCGGGTGGGTATTCCTTCCAGAAAAGACAAGTAACCCAAATTGTTCCATACATTCCCATTCGAAGCAGTAAAATACCATATAAGACGGACACCGACATAGAAACAATAGATGCAAGATAAAATTTAGCCACACAAACATGCTCGCCTGTTGAACAAGAAATTTGAGGTCGCACAATAAACCAACTGCAAGAAGGGCCAACTACCTTGCATGCAGCATTTGCAAATACAGTATGTCGCACGTGAGAAGGGGAGAAAATAAACAAAGCATACCCGGTTACCAACGCCATGAACTCAAATTCATTTCCCTCCCACAGAGGGAGCCTCACTGCCGAGCTGGCCACCAAAAAATAAAGACCCAGATACCGATGCTTGATGCTTGAAGCCACACTACACCATAGGGCGAATGCATGGAGTGGATGGCATACCTTCACCAAATGGAGGTTAAGCGTGTGACAGTGAATTACTCCCACCTTAAGCTCTCCCATGTGACCTACCTCCTCACCAACCTATTCACACATATATTATACTAGCAGGAGTCGCCCTTCTGCACTGCCTCCCATCTTGTCACCTTTAAGGAGAGTGACAAGAGGGACTGTGAGGTGGCACACACCTCGATCGGGGATCTTGAATATTTTATTTAGCATGGTCTTGGTGATGGTAGCCATCTTGAGCCAGAATCGGAAGTAGCGGTTCCAAGTCTTCAAGATGGTTGTCTATCCAAGGGGCATCGAGGGTTGTACCCATATGTAACCATCCCCAATTAGCCCAAAAATCAGCAATCTTATTACCCTTCCTGAGCACATGAAAGGGAATAATATAATCAAAACATGGGAGGAGAGAACTTACATCCTAAACCAGTCGGGCCGTCCTCCAACTCTTACTAGTATTCTCCTAATTGGTACCATGATTTAGATTTTTGAGTACCTCAATTACCAAATTAGACTCTCCTTCCACCACTAGTTTTCTGAATCCTTCTGGTCTTGCAATGAGAAGTCCATTCTTTAAAACATTGAATTTGGCCTCATTATTACATGAATAGCCACAATTGGATGCATAGATGTGGATAACCCCACACTTGGAGTCTCGAAAAAGGCCACCAAAAAGCTGCATCGCCAAGGTTACCTTTCATGGCCCCATCAAAATTAAGCTTGAGGAAACCTGTAGGAGGGGATGAAAATTTTGATGGAGAGGATCTGGGGGATACTAACAACTTCCAAGATGAGGGAGCAAGCATCTAAGGTACAAGCTTCATAGGTGTGAGGATTCGAGCTTTGTGAGGTGCAACCCACCAATCATATGGATGTCATTTGTCAACTATAATTGTTTCTCTTATGTTTTGGATAACCCTGACCCATACTTCCAACCGAGAGAGGCGATGGTTTTTGAAAACATTCGCCCTTTCTTTCCAAAGTGCCCATAGAAGGAAACCTTGGCCAATGTTGTAAGCTCTATTCAAGATTGCGCGAGAAAAGATGTCAATCTGCCACATTTCAAAAGAGGATTTTATACTAGTAATATCACAATCCAAATGTCCAAACAATTGCTCCATACTTCGCCATATATATTCTGTAAAGGGGCATAAGTTTAGAAGGTGTTCCATATCCTCATTATTAGATCCACACATAATACATAATGAAGGTCCCAGAACCCCTATTTTTTGGAGTTAATCCCAAGTGAGAATCCATTGTCGACACACAAACCAAAGGAAGTATGCTGCTTTCGTCCAGAACTATCCCGTTCAAATTTTCCTCCATATGGGGTTGTTATCACCCCAAGAAACTCTCCTAGGTTGTATCTTAGAGATGCTCGGGAACATTACAAACTCAACAAAATTTTTGGAAATGGGTGGATGAATGGAAGGAACTATGCATATTCAAGCTAGATAACCACTTCTACTATGCTTAACCCCAGACATGGGTGAACACCCCCAGACTACAAGGCTTTAGACTACCAATTACTCAGAGTTTGAGGAATAAGTGAACATGGAAAATACTGACCACACTAGTAGATGCACGATACCATGTGATGGACGACTGCAACCAGTAAAGAGGTCTGCAAATTTACTTCTTAATGCACAGACATGATGACAACTCTCTGGCATTAAAACAACAGAAAGCTACATACACATTCAATAATACTTACTAGATTCTAACACAGAGGTGGGATGACAGCGCCTCTAATGCTAAACATCAAGATCACATGAACAATGCATAACAGGCATAGCCTGGAACAAAGAAGAAGTGGAAAGTGAGAAATTAACAACAAAAGAAGCTTGTATTAGCTGAAAATGAAGACCAGATGCTGCAGGTATCACAGTAGTTACAGTCTCCAGTAGTTGAATTTTACATCAAAACATTATCCATCAACCCTCATTACATCTTGTTTCTAGGTATATATAGAGTTTGTTTACAAAAATATCCTCCTGTTCTATCCGTGGAGGGGTCATCATGGACCACCAACCACCTTAACTATCTAATATGGGTCTCTGCTACAAATTGTGTGCTTTAATGAACAAATTGACCTTTTCTGGTACTCTGTTGTACTCCTTGAGCAGGTGAAGTGTTGACTGAAAGGAGCTCCATAACTATTTAACGCTTTGATCTGCTCGAGGTCGTCCTTTTTCTTCTCATCCATCCTCTCTTATTAAATGCAGTTGTTGAGGATTTATTGCGCAAAGAGCTGAAAAACTGGCCACCTTCCTCCCTCGGGTACACTGGACAGGCTATGGACACAAGCAGCATGGCGGAAGGCAAATACCAGTCGTTGGATCACGCAGATGAATGGCTGAGATCGATTTATAGGGGGTATCAGGAGAAAATGCGAATGGAGAAATGTGGGCCGTCGGATCACAGTTGGACAGATCCGATGGCTATGGGGCGGTAGAGATGCAAGAATGTTAACGAGCGGGGGATGTATGAGTAGGCAGTTAGCAGTTTCCCCGCACCGCTTATGGGAGGTAGTGGTATTCGTACAGAGGGGTCACGATACCACTTAGGCCTTGACGCATGGTGGATTTGACTTGCGGGAAACTGCTTTCCCCGCTGGCTAACAAGTGTGCAGGTTACAAGAGCGGGAGCTACGAATGTTGTCCGATCGCGACAAGGGTTGATCAAACGGTGGGGAGATGAACGTGGTTTAGTGAGATTGATGTGACATGGGCAGACACAGGTGGCGCTTTTTGCGAAGGCGCAATCATATGGGTTTAATGCCATTAGCACCTGAGGGCCTAGGAAAATGGGTTTATAAAGGGTTTTGGGAGGAAAAACATTGATAATGGGGTTATGGGAACATAGAAAAATGAAGGAGGAGGAGGAAACAGAGGTAGCAGGAGTCATAGAGTTATAAAGAAAATGAAGGAGGGAAGGAAAAGCAACTGCTGCGACCCCCTTTTTGATCATCGACAACCCAATCAGGCCTGCATTTGTCCTTAAAATGTTGAAAGTAATAGCAGAGTTAACATTGGCTCCTTCTGGGGATGAGATCCTCCCCGTGAGGTCTCAAGAACCTACAGATCATTGCCTTCCTTATGATAAAAAATTAGCAAAATTCCTATTGTTCCATTGGGCATGGAGTCTATTTTGCTTACAATAAACTGAAAAAATAAAATAGTTACAACTTTAAGGCCAAAAGACCTTAAAACACATAAATTTTTAGAAAACGCCCATTAACTGGGCCATCAAAAATTGCTTCTCCTCCCATACTTTTCAGTATGAAGGTATTTTTCCCTTGAATCTGTGAAATAATAAAAGGGCCTGTCTAGAAGGCATCAAATTTCCCATGGTTGCCTTTCTTTTCTTTCAATACATCCCATTTCAGAACCAACTCTCCAACCTGAAAATTATCTGATTTTGTCCCTTTGTCAAAAGCCTGCTTGCTCTTATTCTGATGTGTTGCAGCCCTTTCAACCAGCTATTCTCTGATTTGATGTACCTCTACCAAATTAGTGATCCTTTTTGCCATGTCTTCTTCCTCGTTCTGCTCTTCTCGAAGGAATTTTGCCACAAGGAGAGTTAACTGAATTGGGAATACAGCTTCAGTGCCATATACCAGCTTGAAAGGAGAATTCCCTGTGGATTTTTTAATAGTCACCGTGTCAGCCCACAATGCATACTTGAGCTTCGAATCCCAATTCTTCTTATTGTCCTCTAGCATCTTCTTAATTATCTTTATCAGGCCTTTATTTGAAGATTCGGCTAGACCATTGCATTGAGGATAGTATGAGGTGGAATGAACAAGTTTAATACCCATTGAATGAAACATTTCCACCAATTCCTTTGCCCTGAAGTTTGTTGCATTGTTTGTGACTAATTTATGTGGACAACCAAATCTTGTAAAGATATTTTTAATCAAAAACTTCATGACCACATTATGATCAACCTTTCTGGTAGGGATTGCTTCAATCCACTTGGTAAAATAATCAGTGGCTACAAATATCCATCTATGCTGGCCACTGCAATGTGGATTGATCTCTCCAATAAAATCCATGCCCCACTGCTGAAAAGGTCCTTTTGCATGTATTGGTTTTAAGGGCAGGGACTTCAACTGTTGTTTTCCTTCAAATCTTTGGCACCTGTCACAAGATTTAACAAATGAAAATACATCAGAAAATAAAGAGGGCCAGTAATATCCAGCTCTGAGAATTTTATGGGCTGTAGTCTTCCAATAATGGTGCCCTCCACACATGCTGGAATGCAACTATTGCATAACTTCTATTGATTGTTCTTTGTCCAGACACCTCAAAAGCACTTCAAATGGATCCCTCCAGTACAACAGATTTTCATTAATGCAATATTTAGCTGCCCTAAGCTTAATAGTTCTGGCTTGACTTTCAGTAAATCCTAAAGGGATTTCTAGCTTTAGCAAGAATTTAACTATTGCAGAATACCAATCACAAAAAGCTAGATTTTCGGCCACTGACTGCTTTCTGTCTGGTTCAGCTGCTTCCTCTTCTTCATCTGTCTGACTGATTTCTGCAATTGTGCATAGGAAATCTATATCCAATGATCTGCAATTTTCTTCAGCTAACAACCTGGCAAGACCCTGATCTCTGACCAGCTTGGTGGGCTTCAGTTATATATTAAATTTAATTAGCTTTGCGATCCATTTAGCCCTTCTTCCATTAGCATCAGGTTGTGTCATGACATCTTTTATTGCAACAGAGGGTACATATGCAATTATCTTGGAATGCAGAATATACACTCTGAAAGCTTTCAAGGATTTGATAAGAGCATATGCATGTTTTTCAATAATGTCATACCTCAGTACAACATCCCTCAAATTCTTACCGAAAAATGCCACTAGATGCTCTGAACCTTCTTCATTTGCTTTCAATAAAACTACTACAATGGTGTCTTCGGAGGCGAATGAAAATATATGGAACTCCTTGCTGTAATCTGGGCTGCTTAGAGTAGGAGCTTCCATAATGGCCTTTTTAATAGACTCAAATGATTTTCTTGTTGCATCAGTCCATCTAATCTTTGATCCCTTCTTCAACATGGAGGTAATATGTTTCATCAGCTCTGCAAAATTTGGTATAAACCTCCTCACAAAATTAATCTTACCTAGAAAGGACTGAATATCCTTCTTTGATCTTGGGACAGACAAGTCCTGTATTGCTTTTATTATTTCTGGGTCAATTCGGACACCTGCAGCAGAAACAACATGTCCTAACAGTTGGCCTTCTCCTAAAGAAAATTGTGATTTTTTAGGATTGATTGAAATCCCAAACCTTCTGCACTTCAAGAACACCTTTTTCAAATGCTGCAAATAGTCTTGATGGCTACTAAAGTATATTGTTATGTCATCAAGGTAGATAAGAACAAATTTATCCTTCTCTCCCACAAATGCTATGTCCATAGCTCTCTGAAAGGTGGCTCCAACATTCATCAACCAAAAAGGCATCTTGGCATACATAAAAGTGCCCCAAGGAGTTGTGAATGCAGTCTTCTCTTGATCATCTGGATGCACAGTAATCTGATTAAACCCTGAAAATCCATCCAGGAAAGACATCACTTTGGATCCTCAGACCTTCTGCAGCAAATGCCCCATCTTGGGTAGAGGATAGTTGTCTTTCTTAGAGCATTTGTTTAAGTTTCTGAAATCAACGCACAATTTTATTTCTCCACTTTTCTTCCTCACCACTACTAGGTTGGCTACCCATTTGGAATATCTAAGAGGAATTATAATCTTGGCAGCTAGTAATTTTTTAATTTCCTTTTCAATTAGAGGAAGAGGCATATGATTTATTGGTCTCAGCTTCTATTTGAAAGGAATGGTGTCTTTCTCTAAAGGGATTTTATGCTGAACAATCTTTTTATCATAAGTTTTCAGGTCTCTATACTCCCAGGCGAACACATCAGCAAATTGCTTCATTAATTTGCAGTATTCAGAACTTTGGTCAGCAGACAGATGAATGGAAAAATCTATGTATCTACGCTGACCTCGACTCCCTATGTCATGCTTACATACTGTAGATTGGTCTTCTTTTTGGGAAACTTTGTAAGGCACATCATTTTGGTCAAACAGTCTTTCTAGAGGAATTAAACCCTTAGGAATATGATTGCTGGGAAGTTGGACAATGCTATTGTTACCAATTTTATTTCTGAGCTGGGATTGGGAGGTTTCTTGCAAGGCTTAATTTTCTTGGTCAATTTGCATTTCGGAAAATTCATCAATGACTTGCAGAAACCTATTTATGTCATCATCATCATCAAAAAATTTCCAATGCTGGACATTATCAAGCAAGGATGGTTTGTATTTCATTTTCACTTCATAAACTAGTCTAGGAGGCATGGGAGGGACAAACATGCTAGCAGACACAACAAGGGAATCACCAAGCTGAGTTTTGGCTCTAGGAATATATGAAATACGAAAGTTTTCAAAGGAATATTTGAGTCTCCATACCTCATCTCTGTATGCTTTTAGCCTTGGGTGCTTTGCCTGAAATGTTTTATTTACTTACTGAATGATCAAATCTGCATCTCCAAATTGTTCCTCCTCCATGACTACATTTTGGAAAGGAGCTTTAACTTTCTATTCTTCTTTTGATTCTTCACCACTCTGAATAATTTGCAACAGTTCATTTGCTCTTCTGAAAGGATTTGGGTTTCTTTGAGCAAATGTGTTATGCTACCTTGTTTTTCCTTAATTTTTCTCAACCTTTAGCTTAGAAATTTCAGCAGCCAATGAATCTATCATCTTAGTCATTTTGTCTAATTTAGGCTCTAAAGATGATGCAGAGGATGTAGAAGCCTGACCTCTCTACCTCCTTCTGTCAGCTTGACTTTTGAGATTTTCTATAGCCATGATATTAGACTCTACTTCTAGAGCTACATCTTACATGTCTGCCAGAGTAGCACATCTCCTTTCTCTCAAAATAGGCAGAAATCAGAGTCAAAAGCATTGGCATAAGTGTGTTTGGCAAAGGTGGGGGTAGGATTTACCTCAACTGTTATCTTACTATACATACGATTGAATCTTTTATTAAAATCAGGCAATGATTCCCCATTTTCTCTCTTCAGGTTACCAAACTCAGTACGGTAATATAGCAAATCTTTCTTATCTCCCCTGTGCTTCAAAAATGCATCATCTAAGGCTTCAATATCAGCAATAGATCTAGGGGCTAGTTCTATGAACCACTTTCTGGCCTCTCCATCAAGGCTCTGGACAAAAACTCTCATCCACACATTAATTTCACTGATATCTAAGTTATAAGCATAACTGTAGAAGGCTTCAAGGTGTTCTTCTACTGTTAGTCCCTCTGTGCCAGTGAACTTAGGCATATATTTTTGATATTCTCCCATAGGCATAGGATTCAAAGGAACAGGCAAGACCAAAGGTCCATATCTGGTAGCAACAATTCTTTCTATCTTCGTAGGTGCTCGCTGGCCTACCATGATTGGGATATGTGGAATGATACTAGCAGATTGAGCAGTTTGAAACAATGAAATAGATGACAAAGACAAAGGGATGTTTTGGACTGTATGGGAATCTTTCTTTGGACTGAGATTCAAAGGGGAACTAGATGGACAAGGGGTTGTATTAATCTCTGAAGGAATTTCCTTATTAAAAGTTCCGGGCTCTAAATCATCAAACTGTATATCTTCAGCTATGACTTTATCTTTCACAGATGCATGATATTTCTTAGGCTTACCTGATCCTGATGCCCCTTTTTTGATGCTTTCTTTGATTTTCTAGTCCTCTCAGGGTCAGGCACTACTTCAGCTAGTGATTTATGAGGATTTCTTTAAGTATCTCTCACAAACTAAGCCAAAAATTCAATTTGGAGTCGCCAAATGTTGATCTTCCCCCAGTGGAGTCGCCAGATAGATGGTTACAACTAGAAATGTGCCTAGACCTTTTCTATCATCAAAATTTGGAACTGTGTCATTCTCCCAAGGAAGCTGAGCTTCAATCTCCTCTCCTCGGCAATGAAGCCAATTAATGTTATCACCCCAAGAAACTCTCCTAGGTTGTATCTCAGAGATGCTTGGGAACATTACAAACTCAACAAAATTGTTGGAAATAGGTGGATGAATGGAAGGAATGATGCATATTCAAGCCAAATAACCACTTCTACTATGCTTAACCCCAGATATGGGTGAACACCCCCAGACTACAACGCTTTAGACCACCAATTACTCACAGTTTGTAGGAATAAGTGAACATGACAAATACTGACCACACCAGCAGATGCACAATACCATATAATGGCCAGTTGCAACCAGTAAAGAGGTTTGCAAATCTATTTCCTAATGCACAGACAGGATGATAGCTCTCTGGCATTGAAACAACAGAAACTTGCATACACATTCAATAATACTTACTATATTCTAACACATAGGTGGGATGACAGCCCCTCTAATGCTAAACATCAAGAGCACATGAACAATGCATAACAGGCACAACCTGGAATAAAGAAGAAGTGGAAAGTGAGAAATTAACAGTGAAAGAAGCTTGTATTAGCTGAAAATGAAGACCAGATGCTCCAAGTATCGCAGTAGTTACAGTCTCCAGAAGTTGAACTTTACATCAAAACAATATCCATCAACCCTCATTGCATCTTATTTCTGGGTATATATAGAGTTTGTTTACAAAAATATCCGGTTGTTCTATGCGTGGAGGGGTCATCATGGACCACCAACCACCCTAACTATATAATATGGGTCTCTGCTACAAACTGTGTGCTTTAATGAACAAATTGACCTTTTCTGGTACTCTATTATACTCCTTGAGCAGGTGAAGTGTTGACTAAAAGGAGCTCCATAATTATTTAACGCTTTGATATGCTCAAGGCCGTCCTTTTTCTTCTCAGCCATCCTCTCTTGTTAAATGGAGTTGTTGAGGATTCATTGTGCAGAGAGCTGAAAAACTAGCCACCTTCCTCCCTCAAGTACATTAGAGAGGCTATGGACACAGGAAACATGGCGAAAGGCAAATACCAGCTGTTGGATCATGTGGATGAATGGCTGAGATTGATTTACAGGGGGTATCGAGAGAAAACACGAATGGAGAAACGTGGGTTGTCAGATCGTGGTCGGGCAGATCCGACGGCTATTGGGCAGCAGAGATGGAAGAATGTTAACGAGACGGGGACGTACGAGTAGGCGGTTAGCAGTTTTCCCATACTGCTTATGGGAGGTAGTGGTATTCATTTAGAGGGGTCGTGATACCACTCAGGCGTTGACATGTGGTGGATTTGACTTGTGGGAAACTGCTTTCCCCGTTGGCTAACAAGCGTGTAGGTTATGGGAGCGAGAGCTGTGGATGCTGTCTCATTGCAGTAGTGGTTGATCGGATAGTGGGGAGATGAATGTGGTTTAGCGGGATTGATGTTACAGGGGTAGCCGCGGGTGGCGCTTTTTGCAAAGGCGAAGTCATATGGGTTTAACGCCATTAGCACCTAGGGGCCTGGGAAAATGGGTTTATAAAGGGATTTGGGAGGAAAAACAGGGATAACAGGGTTAGGGGAACATAAAAAAATGAAGGAGGAGGAGGAAACGAAGGTAGCGGGAATTATAGAGTTATAAAGAAAATGAAGGAGGGAAGGAAAACCAACTGCGGCGACCCCCTTTTTGATCATCGACAACCCAATCAGGCTTGCATTTGTCCTTAAAATGTTGAAAGTAATAATAGAGCTAACAGGGGTTTCCATGATCTTGAGGCTCTTAAGTGGCTAATCTATAGAATTTTTTAATAAAAAACATTCCTTTGGTTGTGTAGGCCCACCTAAGAATATCAGTGTGTTCAAGAATGGCCAACTTTCTGGATCACAACTCTCTTTCCAACAAAGTCCATTGATCAGAATTTAGAGGGTGAGGCCAAGCCTGTTTCTCTTTCCATTTTCGCCAAGATGTGTTCATAGAGGGTTTCAAGTATTTCTCCACTATTATGTAGTTTTGACTATTTGTATAAAGAAAGAGGTTCACTAGATCTCGTCAGTTGAAGAGTTTTGCTCTTTGTTGCAAGGAGTCTTACCAAAAAAGAGCTTGTCTTCCATCCTAAATTTTCCAAAAAGTATGCGATCATATGATATATCTATTGGCGAAGGCTAAGTTCCAGATCAAGGACCCTTTCGAGATATTTTAGATTCTTAACAATTCTTCAATAGGGGTAGGCATCTAATATTTTTGTGTCCATATAGCTTTCCATAGATCCTGCCCATCCTGTATCCATCTCTACTAGATTTTCACCCTCATAACTTAATTCAGAATATATGGTTATGGGAGCCCAAGATCCCATGCCATCTTGGGTTAAGTGATGTTTTCCAAGGAGATGAGAGCCTAATTTTTTGCCTCTTTGGCCCCTTGCCACAAAACTATCCACCATGTTGGTGCATGAGGATTTTGGGGCAACCAAACTAGACAAATGATAGATCGGAAATGATTGAAGCACTGCCTTAAGAAGAACCACACGGCCAACTATATTCAGAGCCTAGAATGACCAAGACTGAAGTCGAGATTAGATGCGTCCAAAAGGTCTTTCCAACATGAAGTTCTAAGAGAGTTCAACACAAGGGGGATACCTAAGTATTTGGAGGGTAAGGATCCTATAAAAAACCCCAAGATCCGAGCTAGAAAATAATGAGTAGGGGAAGAGGTATGAAAGAGGAAGATATTAGATTTGTCATTATTAATCAAGGTGCCAAAGGCCTACATGAAATCATGGAGAATGTCTTTGATTATTCTGGCTTTGCGAGATATACTTGGCAGAAAAGAATAATATCATCAACAAATTTTTTATGAGTGAAAGGAAGGTCATTATGCCAAAGATGGATGTCGCGGAGAGAGACCAAATGGACAATCTATTTAATATAATGACCCAAACCTTCCACAACAGGGATGAATAGGAAGGGAGAGAGAGGATCACCTTTCCACAAACCATTGGAGGGGTTAAATGTTCATGATGGCAAACCATTGATTAAGATAGAAAACACGGGGGACGAGATAAGGGAGAAACCCAAGATATCCACGGAGATTCAAAACCAAAGGCTTTAGAAACATTTAAAAGGAAGGGCCAAATAATACGGTCAAAATCTTTGGAGAGATCCAATTTGATAAGCATGCCTTTAGATTTGAGATGTTTTATAGAATGAATCGCTTACTAAGAAGTGATGATTCCATCTAAGATTTGGCTACTTTGAACAATTCCAGTTTGCTCCGGGGAGATCAGAGATAGCAAAAGAGGCTTCAGTCTATTGACCATGATCGTGAAGATAATTTTATAGATGATATTCTATAATGAAATCAACTTGAAGCTCTGAAACTCCTCAAACTAATCATATTTGGGGATTAAAGCAATAAAGGTGGAGTTAAGAGACAAATTTATCTGTTTAGAATGTTGAGATTCCTTCACTACCTCTAGGATATCCTATCTCATGAAATGCCAGATTTCCTGAAATAAATCTGCTATGAAGCCATCTGGTCCATGAAATTTATTCCTAGCCATCCTCTTGACCACTTCTTCTACTTCTTCCATAATGATAACCCACATGAGTGCCATGTTTTGGTCCCTGCTCACCAAATGAGGGATATGTCTCATAATTATATGGATAGCTTCAGATCTAGTTTAGTCGGTTCAAAAAGGAGAGTATGGAAATGATCCACTAAGAGATTTTCCTTGTTCTCATGCTGAACCAACCGATTCCCTGTGGGGTCTTTGAATGAGAAGATCCTGTTTTGTTGGTGATGTTGAATCATGGGTTTATGAAAGAAACAAGTGTTTCTTTTTCCTTTAAGAAGTCATTGGATCCAAGATTTTTGTCTCTAGAGTATTTCCTGCTACTTTCTTTGTTATTCTAGCTAAGTTAGGGTATGACCCTCCTCTATTTCTAGAGCTCTATATCTACCTTCCATGATCATTCGCTTCTGAATGTGATGCATGCCTTGCTGGAGTTAGTGTTTCTCTTTCATGACATTACTGAACTCCATTTTATTCCAACCTTTTATCTGATGCTTAAGTTCTTTCAGCCTGAGTTAGAAAGTATGCACGTGGTTTTTGTCTTCCACCGAGCAGGATTTCCACCAACTTTCGAGCTTTCCCAAGAAGGAGGGATCCCAAAGCCAAAAGGACTCAAACTAGAATGGATGATTTCTAGGAGCTAACTTGAGATCCATTTCTAATCGAATTGGCCAATGATTTGACCTTTCCTCAATAGGATTGAAGCTTTGAAGAAGATATCTCTGCTTATAAGTCCTTATGACATCAAGAAACTGTCCACGCATGAGGCAACGTGATGTTGACCTCCTCATCGACTATTCCATGTAAACATGCCATTATTGGTGGGGACACTTACCAATTTCAAATTAAAGTTCATATCCCGGAAGGCCTCCATCTCTGGATCTTGGCGTCTACTCCCACCCATTTTTCCTCCAATGAGGTGATGAGATTAAGATCTCCCTCTATTATCCATAAATCATGAGGTGTTGCTGCAAAAAAGGTATTTTTGTGATCTGAAATCACCCGTAGATGACCTCAGAGAAATAATGAAGGTATTACAGACTCAAGTGATGGGGTGTGTCTATGTTATTTTATGTAATGGATTGATAAGATTGCGAAATACATAGACACTAAAATAGTAAGAGAACACAGTCAACAAACACATAAACACAACAAATTTAATAAGGATTTCACCCAATCCTCCTGGGTTACATCTCTTGGTCCAACCTTTAGTGGTGGTCTTTCCATTATGTCTTAAAGCAAATCTTTTACAATAAGGAGCTCAATTTGAGTCTCACTTAATAGATGATGATCAGTAGGATTGTACTTGGATTCCCCAAGTCTCTAGAGTACACAAAGTCCCCTTACTGAATCTTGACCTCAACTAGTCTTAGTGGTATGAGTCCAATTTGGTACTCAATACCTGATAGGTATACACAGAAGAGTTGCTTGAACCTCTCAAGCCTTCTCTGGAGTTCACAGACTCTCAAACTCTCTCTGTCTCTGTTTGCTCGATGTTGTCTTTGCTCTATAGGTCAGCTCAGCTTCTCCATTCTCTGCAATTCACTTCTTTCTTGCCTCTCAACTTTTTGCTTCGCTTTCTCTGCCTACATTTACTCTTTGTCTGTTCGTGGCTTAAAGCCAATCGGCTCCCTGACTGTTCGTTTCCGCTTCCTGGCTCTCTGGATCTCCTGCCTCTGCCCTCTGGAATTCCCCTACTCTGCGTCGTCATCACTGTGTAACGCTTCACAGAGAGGTGGCCACTTATTTCCTCACGAACTGAGTGTCAGTTCTCTTTGAAAGGTCATTATTTCCGTTGCTCCAAGACTGCCTGTGAAATTGATTCCTTTGCTAGCTCTGCAGTCATGCCGGACCTCAAATATTATATGACTCAACCTATTTCCTCGTTAAATTCAGTCATCCATCAGATCATTTCTCCGTTGTTGATCTGTAGCCTATAGATCCTACGGTCTCCGTCCATATCGGGCAGGTAAGTAGCATGACCTTTACCCATGCAATGTGAGTAGTTTTCTCTCTCGTCCATTGGATGCGTGTCGCCCAGTGTATGGCATCGGGCAGGACTCGGTCGAACCCGCTAACCGCTTGAAGACCTTCAGATATCCTGCTGGTTTTAGCGCATGGCCCACCTTCTGACGGAATCAACGATTTCCATATGGTTTTATGCTTTTCCTCGTGACTAAGCACTTGGGGGCTTTCCTTGACTGAGGGGGATGCCCTACGATACGTGATTCACGTATCAGAAACTACCTTTGTTTTTGGATTTGACCTCCCATTTGTCAATTTTTGCCAATGCGTGGTCACCATGGGCCAGCGGTCTGCGCGCTTTGACCGAGGGTCCTTGTTGTTCGGCGCTGACCAAAAATTGCCACTGTTCAGAGGTTATTTATGATAAGCTCGATATCCATAAGATTTTGAAGCTCGACATAATTTGAAACAGTCATGAAAACTTAGAAAATGTTTAAGGATCCTAATTCATATCATGGCCTTCCCACTGAAAAAGCTTTTGTACCACCAAAAGTTGGTATTCAAGCATCGACTAAGTGAGGGTATAGCTGTCTCACTTGTGTCCAATCTCTATCCACTTTGCACTGCTTGGCTTTGAACCTTGGAGTCAAATCCTGAGGTACTCAACATCTCCCCTGTGTGTCATCCTTACCTTTCTATCCAGAACCATATCTTCGTACAATTCATTGCGATATTCAGGTAACATATCATCAACAGAAGGTAATTGACCCTGCTCTTTGGGATCTCCAATTAATGAAGGTTCGAATAGTCTCAAGCTGTCTGCATTAACGATTGAGTAGATGTCCATGTAAGCTAGTAAATCAAGGCGGAAAGCATTCTCACCAATTTTCTCAAGTATCTTGAAAGGTCCATACCTTATTGGCTTTAGCTTTTTACCTTCACCTTGCATTTTGTCTTTTCTGATATACAACCAGACTTGATCACCAACTTAGAAACTATGCTCCATCCAATGCTTGTCATGCCTTGCCTTGTATTTGGCTTGGCTCTTTTCCAGCTGTTCCTATACCACCTGGTGAATCTCATGGATTTGTTCAATGCACTTGGTTGCCTTGTCCACATCACTATGTCCATCAACTGCTATGTCTTTACCAAAGACAAAATCCAAGGGAGACCTTGGTGTGAAACCAAAACAGGTCTCAAAAGGAGATCTCCATGTAGAAGAATGTTTTTCTTAGTTGTAAGCATGTTGCACATAACACAAATGTTCATCCCAAAGTTTGGGATGCTTGCTGCAATAGCCTCTGAGCAACTGGATCACTATCCTGTTGACCACTTTTGTCTGGCCATCTATTTGTGGATGAAAGGTTGTGCTTTTCTTCAGTTTGGTGTCCATCAATTCCCACAGGCTTGACCAAAGCTTGCCAACAAATCGGGTGTCTCGATCAGATACAATGGAAGTGGGTAATCCAAAATGAACCCATACATGCTGAAAGAAAAACTTTGCAGTTTGTTCACTTGTAATCTATTTTTTAGAAGGTATCAAAATACACATTTTGCTAAACCTATCCACAACAACATATAAATAGTCATGACCTTTCCTAGATTTAGGCAGTCCTCCAACAAAGTCCATGGAAATTCTTTCCCAAGGATGAGAAGGAACTGGTAGTCAAGTGTACACGCGTAGTTTTCTATTGTTGGGCTTGCTTTTAGCACACATGGTACACCCTCTTACATATCTAGAAACTGTCTCATTCATTTTTGGCCAATAACAAAGTCTTTGCAGCTGTGCAACCGTTTTACTTACCCCAAAGTGACTTGATATTAGAGAAGTGTGTGCTTCTCAAATTATATTTACTGTTTCAGTTTGTGGAATGCATAGCTTCCCACAATGATGCAAGAGTTGGTCCTTAATGTGATAATCCAATTCTTCTACTCATTTTCCTTGACTTAAAGTTTCATATACATCTTTAAAATCTATATCTTGAGCATATTGTTGAATGTAGCTCTCATGCAATACTGAGTTATACTTAAGTACATTAGATGCGTTTATAATTTGTGTAGATAACATATATGCAACTTTATTGTGTATGACCATTTTATATCTGATGACTAAATGAAACTGTTGTAGAAAACCCATCCATCTATAGTGTCTTAATTGTTGCAACTTAGTTTGGGAGTGTAGATATTGGAGTGGTTGATGATCAGTATATATAACTGTCTCTTTGCCCATTAATTAATGATTCCACTTTTCACACTCTGTACTAATACATACAATTCTTTATCATATGTGGAATAGTTAACTACTGCAGAATTAAATGTCTCAGAATGATAACATATGGGTTTACAATGTTGTATCAACACTGCTCCCATGGAATAGTCATTGACATCCGTTTGGATCTCAAATGGTCTTTGAAGATCGGGCAGTGCTAGTACTAGTGTTGTACTAATCTTTTCTTTCAAGCTGTCGAAGGCTTTCTGCTATTTGCCTTCCCACTGAAACACCTTGTTCAACCCTGTTAAAGCATGTAAGGGAGTTGCAATTAGGGAAAAGTTAGAAATGAACTTTCTCCAATATTGTGCTGCTCCTAAGAAGCTTCTAACTTTGGTAGTAGATTTGGGTTTAGGCTAGTTTACAATGACTGCCACCTTAGAGGGATCTATCTTCAATTCACCACCCCCTACTATAAGTCCCAAATAATTCAAACATGTTTTTCCAAATTCACATTTTGAGAGTTTAACATAAAGTTTTTCTCTTTTCAAAACATCCAGTGTCTCCTTAACATGCTTTAAATGTTCTTCCCATGTTTTGCTAAATATAAGAATGTCATCCGGATATACAATAACAAAAACATCCAGAAAAGGTCTGCGTACATCATTCATTATTCTCACGAAAGTAGTAGGAGCATTAGTTAAGCCAAAAGGCATAACCAGCCACTCATACACTCCTTGCTTTGTTTTGAAAGCAGTCTTCCATGCATCCTGTTTTGCAACTCTGACTTGATGATATCCACTATGCAAGTATAACTTGGAAAAATAAATAGCTTCCTTTAAGTAATCTAATAGGTCATCTATGCGAGGAAGGGGATAACGATTTTTTATTGTTATCTTATTCAGTGCTCGGTAATCAATGCACATTCTCCATGAGCCATCTTTCCTTTTCACCAAAACGATTGGAGACCCACATGGTGATGTCCTAGGTCTGATGAACCCCTTCTCGAGCAACTCCTGCACCTACTTCTTGATTCTACATTCTCTAAAGTGAAAAACCTTTTATACCTGTGGCTGCAATGGTTTTTTCATCTCCTAAGTCCGACCCCAAAAATTTTTGAATAGTTGTAGCAGTATTCTTCTTCTTGCCCTCAAACTTCTTAGGTCTCAGCTTTGAATGCAGGATCCAACAATGCTGATCATCATGCCCATCCTTCTTACAGTGAGTGCATGAAGACTTGCTTTTCTGTGTAGTGTTGGCCTTCCTCTCTTTCCATTTTTGTTTTCTTTTCTCCTTATTATTCCTTGCAATGGGCTTGGATGACCCCCCAACTTCTGGGTTCCCATTCTTTCCTCTAGCTTCTAGATGTGTAGCTTGAACAGATACCTCATCTATACAATAGAAAATTTTAGGGGCGAATGTTCGCCCTTTGGCGAAATTAAGGGGTTTTAAATTTTTAGTGGGTGAATATTTTGTAAGCACATTTTTAGAAATCACCTCAAACAGCCCACCTTATTTTAAGGGAGAGGGTAAAAAAGGTAAATTTATCCCTTGAAACTAGGAGTTACAACCTTGCATTGGCCCATTTTCAAGAATAGGTTTTATTTAAGTGAATCCTATGGGCCAAATACCATATTTATAAAAGAGGTATGGTAAATTAATAAAAATATAAATAAATGAGAGGTATGGTAAATAAATAAAACATTTTTTATATTTACTCCATAAGTCACCTTATATATATGCAAGGTGTAAACAAATAAAAATATAAGTAAAGTGGAGGTATGGTAAGTAAATAAAACGTCTTTTTATACTTAAAAGGTATGGTAAATAAACAAAAATATAAATAAACTAGACTTATGGTAAATAAATAAAACCTCTTTTTATATTTACTCCATAACCCTCATTCTATTTATGAAGGCTCAAGAAAGAGGTTTTATTTAAGTGAATCCTATGGCCAAATACCATATTGGTAAAAGGGGTATGGTAAATTAATAAAAATATAAATAAATGAGAGGTATGGTAAACAAATAAAACATTTTTTTATATTTACTCCATAAGTCACCTTATATTTACGAACACTCAAAAAATGCGTTATATTTAGGTGAAACCTATGGGCAAAATACTATGGGACAAATACCATGGACTAGATTGTTATTAATACCATGCAAAAAAACATTATTAACCCTAATATTAGTATTAATAAAAATAAAAATGGCACATGGTATTTACCCATGGTATTCACCAAAATGGAACATGGTATTGACCCATGGTATTCACCTGGAATGTAGCCTATCTAAGTGGGGTAATTAAAGCAGCATAGATTCATCTTTACTCTGGATCTACTAACCCTCGAGAGGTATCAAATATCGTGATATGCAAACTAGCATAGAGTGAAAAAATATTTGATCCCTCTTGAGGCTTGGTAGATCAAGAGTGAAAATGGATGTTGTAATTTAATGTATGTTAAACATTTTAGCTTGGTTAAAATAAAAAATAAAATAAAATTCAACTATTAATTTTGTTAATTTTTATAAATTACTAATAGTAATTTTTAAGCTCTAGGTTTATGATAACCCATGGTATTCACCCATGGTATTCATGTGAGCATAAACTATTTAAAGTGGAAATTTTATCATCTTAGATCCATCTTAATTTTGGGTCTACCAAGTGCTCAGAGGGATAAATAGATTTCATCCCCCTAAGAGTGGTAGATGTGGAGTTAAGATGGATATAGGTTGGTTTTTATGATAATGAAGATATTAAATAGACTTAGGAAATTATATTGTAAAAACATCTTAAGGTGAATGGTTAAAGCATAGACATTGGACAAGTATATTTGTATACTTCTGTTTTAAACTGAAACAAATCCAGGGCTAAAAGGAATGGATTGATTGCACTAGTCATCCTTCCATAACTTTCCAACATATGCTAGAGTAAACAGATTGTAATTTGGGTAATTTTTCTAACTACAAACAGGAACATACATGTGTATTGGCAGGGTGCTTACGAGGTCCCTAGAAGTGATGAATTTGAATTATTCTTAGTTTTATATATAGTATTAGGTTTTTCTCATGATTTTTGTGAATGACACGGGTGAATTTTATCCTACACTTGCAATTTTGATTTCAAAAGATATTTTAAAGAAATGCAATGATTTCATTTGTGTATTCAATAAACACAATATTATAATGGAATTCTGCATTTGTGGTTTACCTATATAGATTCCATGGAGAAGTGTTAGTCGTGTGACATCAATTGTCCTCAAGCAGAGGCTTTAGTTTTACTCTTTTTGGAAGCAAATACTTTCTTCCAACATTTTTGATTTCCATGAAAAATTTGAAAGTCCTAATAGTATTCAATTATGGGTTCAAGAGAGACATAGTATTCAATTATGGGTTAAAGAGATCCACACTGAATGATATATCGGCCTTATCTTCACTTAGTTTAAGACTATTCACTTGGAGAGCCTGCATGTGCCCCCACTTCAAGAGCATAGTAAAATCACGTAGAACTTAGAGAAGCTATCTTTAAGCTTTTAGTGAGGAATGGAAAAATGTCTGGGTTCAATAACAACTAGTCGAGCATTAAGCTTCCAATAATGCTAGATTTTAACCTGGAGCACTTTTGTGATTTGGAGGAGATGCCCCCTCGTATTTGTGACACATCTTCAGTTGTGAATTGAACTATTACTAACTGTCATTTCATTTGAAAGTTACTTGATGACTTGGGGAACCTCAACTCTTTAAGAATGTTAAGGAAGGAAAGAAAGTACATTATGCTAAGTTCTCTTATGTTTTTCAAGTTTTTCTTGGATATCTACAACGTGTCAGGTAGGAAAGTACATTTTATTAATGAAAATTTGCCTTGATAGAAAGGCCCAATTTCAAATTCTAATGCTTTCAAAAAACATTGTATAACTGTAATGTTTCTAAAAGGAAAGCATATTTTTTCAATTTAAGTATCATGATCCCATATTCCAACTTATTTTTCAATAACCCATTAGGCTTTGTAGCTTTGAATAAATCCATGTCTTTTGATAAGATCCTCTTCCAAATTAGAACACAGTTTCATTTTGGCAATAACCACATACAATGTCTCGATTTTGTTATTGAGAAAATAGAGGTTGTGAAACAAGCTTGTGCCATACAAGGACTTGATTCATTGATTATGTATCAATTATGGCTCTTGATGTAACAATGTCTTGATTTTGTTGCTTGAAAATAGAGGTTACGCTTTACTATTTCACAAAATTTCTTACAATCTTTCTATAAGTATTGATTTGTAATCTCAGTCACTGAGGGATGACAGTAATGAAAAAGGTAATATTCCATGGGTTGAAGTTACCCTCTTACTAAATATTTAAATATATCACCACAATTTAGCTGTTAGTTAAAGGAATTGTATTTGATTTGTAAACAATTCATTGCTTGATTTATAAATTTTGATTTTTTCCCTTTTCTATTTTTTTCTCAGATTTGGTATGAGATATCTTCCAATATTGGGTTCCCTAGTTTCCCCACCATAGCTATGAGGTTCAGATGTTATCATTAAATATTCTCAAAACATTAGAACTTTTCTAGTAAGTGTACTTTGAAACATTGTTGTTGATTTTCCATGGTGTTAATGCAAATAAGCACTACAACTAGTGCCATTATTTAGATTAAGTGCCGAAATCTAGGTGGTCTTGTAATGATGGAGTGATTTTTTTCTAGCTACTAAGGCCATATGCATTTTTATCTCTTATGTCGTCCTGAGATAAAATTCAGAATAATAATTGAGGTCTCGTTTCCACTGTAGATTACACTCAGTTTCTTGAACATAATATATAGTAGATTATATTTTACTAATAAACCGTGGATATGATCCTTTGCAGGAAAGGAAATTCAAAGTGACTTTGATTTCACATTGATTTGTCAAAACATCCACCAGGAAAGGAGATTCAAAGTGACACTGATTTCACATTGATTTGTCAAAATTGAGGCAAGAGAAAAGGAAACTTTGTATTCAGCAATGCTGTTAATTTCATATGTACATGCACAGACATATTAGTAGAAAATATTGAAGGGTTTCCTAAGTAATATTTTCCATTCCACCACATTCTTTATAGCTTATAAATAAATAACTCAGAACAATTCATTACACTACTTGTTATTCTTTATTAATCAGTGGTTAAGATTTTGATATTGAACTGGCTAAGATTTTTCTTCCTTCTCTAAAATTGTGTGTTCTATAATGCTTTTTTTCCATTCACTATGTATAGCATATAAAGTGTGTCTAATGGAGTAGGAAGATTGGAAAGTCTTGCAATCCTTGAACTATTTTACAAGGCAGAAACCCAAGGAGGTAGGGTAGGTGCATCCCCACAAAGGGGTCACAAATACCAAAGTTGGTATTGGCTAGTGCCTTGAGCTAGAAAATTTCCTTTACCCTTGTATTAACAATGAATCTGGAGAGGATTCTAATATTATCTTTATAAGATTTATATTAGTTAAGATTGATGAGTAAAATTCATGAGACATAAGCTAGGATGTCCTTGCCAGGTGGTTGTTGGTTATTGGAAGCTATGATGGCCATTATGTCAGGCTAGGTGGTCGCACTCCCTTGATTGTGAACACGATTGTGATCAAGATGGAAGAATTCATAGTCTGGATTGATTGTTTAGCAGTGATAATTAGTGGGCTCATTCACAAAAGCTTCTATTTCACTAATCCTTTTTGTAGAGTTGTAAGATTCAACTTCCAAAGGTTTTAATTACACTATAGAGTTGATTTCTGAGAGAGTTGTGATTCACAGTGTTAAGTATAGAAGCTATGACACTTGAATGAAGACAAGCATAGTAGATGTATCAGACTCTGTTATAAGCTTACCTGCATATTATAAGGGACTTGGTTGGCTTTTTTATAATTTATAAACAAGTTCCATTTCGTGGAAATGTGAAAAAAACAGTGATATTGCCACCATGTGGCTCTTGTTATATATGGTTTTATACTTTTTCAAAAGATTCTCTAAGAGTTCACAATGCTAAGATTCACTAGGACCTTACAAAGTTTTATTATTTAGTGAAAGACTCACCAAGATCTTACAAGATTTTATAATTGAGTAAAATATTCGCCATGCGTGGTGAGTGATTCGCCAAAAAATTATATATACATATTATATTATTGATAGAATCGCCTTCCATTTTTCCTATATACCATGGAGATTCACCCATCTATTATACATATAAATTTGGGGGGGTACTTAAAATTTTCCCTGATCTATACTAGTGTGATTAAACATGAGGATAGTGTGCCTCATGTAGCTGTGTAGAACACCTATGTACTTCAACAGAGTCTGAGGTGAGTCTAGTGAAATTCCTAGAATCAAAGCTCTTTTCCTAAATTCTTGGGTGTAACCTTGTACACTTTTTCCTTTCAATTGGCGAAGAGTTTGCCATCTCATCATGGCTTTCTGCATGTAAGCTAGTGGACAGAACTGCTTTTTGATTGCAGAAACAAATTCACTCCAGACAGAAAGAATCTTACCATGTTTCTTCATGTCAGCTTGTGTCCTACCTTCCCACCATACCAAGGCAGTGCCTCCGAGGTGTAGGTTGGCCAGCTGAATCTTACTCTTGTCTAAGTCGATACTCTGCACTCTGCAATAAAAATCAATTTGTCTTATCCAATTATCCAGCTTCTCTGCATTCAACTCTCCATCATATATTGGTAAATCAAATTTAACATCTAATTTAATCAAATATGTCTTCTTTTTATGTTAAGGGCTATTAAGAGGTGTGAGAAAGTTTTCTGCTTTCCCTTTTCATTTTGAGTGGTCATGGAGGAAAGACTTTTCTTCTCCTTTATCTTGTTTGGAGCCTGATGAATATTCATCTTTATGTTTCCTAAAGTCCCTATACATTTCCTCTACCATGGACCTCATGGCTAGGAAACTATCCATAAATTGGGGGTCTGGTCCCAAGGAACTTTCTTCTGTCATTTTTCTTCTGAGGATAGACTCTTCCAATTTCTGGGTTAGTTTCAACTAACTCTCCTTCTCCTAATTTAAGCTTTGATCTAGTTAGCATTCAACAACAAAATCTAGCACAAGCTTGTCTAACCTTAACAACCTAGAGCTCTAATACCACTTGATCTGAAATCACCTGTAGATGACCTTAGAGAAATAATGAAGGTATTACAGACTCAAGTGTTAGGGTGTGCCTATGTTATTTTATGTAACATATCGATAAGATTGTGAAATACACAGATACTTAAGTAGTAAGAGAACACGGTCAACAAACACATAAACACAACAAATTTAATAAGGAGTTCACCCAATCCTCCTGCGCTACGTCTCCTGGTCCAACCTTCAGTGGTGTCCTTTACATTATGTCTTAAAGCAGAGTTTTTACAATAAGGAGTTCAATTGGAGTCTCACTTAACAGATGATGATCAGTAGGATTGTACTTGGATTTCGCAAGTCTCTAGAGTACATAGACCCCCCTTACTGAATCTCGACCTCAACTGGTCTCAGTGGTATGAGTCCAATTTGGTACTCAATACCTGACATGTATACACACAAGAATTTCTTGAACCTCTCAAGCCTTCTTTGGATTTCACAGACTCTTTGACTCTCTTTGTCTCTATCTACTCGATGTTGCCTTTGCTCTGCAGGTCAGCTCAACTTCTCTGTTCTCTACAATTCACTTCTTTCTTGCCTCTCGGCTTTCTGCTTCTATTTCTATGTCTGCCTTTACTCTTTGTCTGTTCATGGCTTAAAGCCAATCTGCTCCTTGACTGTTAGTTTCCGCTTCCCGGCTCTCTCGATCTCCTGCCTCTGCCCGCTAGAATTACCTTGCTCTACGTCATCATCACTGTGTAATGCTTCACAGAGAGGTGGCCATTTGTTTCCTCACAAACTGAGTGTTAGTTCTCTTTGAACGGTCGTTATTTCCATTGCTCTAAGATTTCCCATGAAACTAATTCCTCTGCCAGCTCAGCGTCATGCAGGACCTCAAATCTTATATGACTCAGCCTATTTCCCTGTCGAATCTAGTCATCTATTAGTTCATTTCTCTGGTGTTGATCTGGAGCCTCCAGATCCTACAGTCTCCGTCCATATCGAGCGAGTAAGTAGCATGACCTTTACCCGCGCGATGTGAGTGGTTTTCTCTCTCATCCACTAGACGTGTGTCACCCAGTGTATGGCATCGGGTGGGACTCGGTCGAACCTGCTTACCGCTTGAAGCCCTTCCGATATCCTGCCAGTTTTACCGCGGGACCCACCTTTTGACGGAATCGGTGATTTCCGTACAGTTTTATGCTTTTCCTCATGACCGAGCACTTGGGGGCTTTCCTTCACTGAGGGGGACGCCCTACGATACGCGATTCACATATCAGAAACTGCCTCTATTTTTAGATTTGACCTCCTATTTGTCAATTTGTGCCAATGCGCAGTCACCATGGACCAACGGTCTGCACGCTTTGACCGAGGGTCCTCGTTGTTTCATGCTGACCACAAATTGCCATTATTCAGAGGTTATTTATGATAAGCTTGATATCCATAAGATTTTGAAGCTCGACATAATTTGAAAGAGTCATGAAAACTTAGAGAATGTTTAAGGATCCTAATTCGGATCATTTTGCCACTAGATTTTCCGGCAACGATGGGACGGTCGATCTGAAAATGGGGCACTTAGGCTTCTTGTCTAACTGACAATAACCTCTCCCACTTCCAAAGCTTTAAATATTCCCAAGATTTATTGATTAACTAATGCAAAATTGATAATATGCTTGAAAATATAGGTGTATGCTTATGTTTATTTTAAAACTATTACGTGTTCTAAGTTCACTTGCTTATGCTGATATGTAAATACATAAAACAGTAAATAGTGTAGCATTAAAAAAATGCATAGAACAACAATATTAATTTGGAGTTCACCCAAAACTCTTGGGCTATGTCTCCTTAAGCTCTAGTCAACTCAACTAGGCTCTCTGGGATTATGGAAATAATTCTTTTACAAGCTCCATGCTCAACTCCACTGGTTTACACAGGCTTTAGTGGGCTTAGAACACCATCTTATCTCTTTCTCTTGAAGCTCTTTGGCTTTCTGGCTCTCGGCTCTGGCTCTGGCTCTTGCTCTTGCTTTTTGTACTTACAACTCTTTGGCATTTCACTTAACCTCCAATTGACTCCCTCGGCTGCTCTGTGCATTCGTGTTTTTCCCTCTCTACCTCTTTTTGCTTCTCATCCTCCTAATTGAGCTCTCCCTTTGCCTCTTTTGAGGTACATTTCTGGCTTTCTAGCTTCCCCAACCATTTCTTTGTGGTTCATTATCCCTCTGCGACCCTGCAGCTTCTCTGCGCGTTGTCTGTTCGACTGGCCACCTCGCTCTGCAGCTATGTGGCTTCAAACGCATCATTATTTATCAAAAACTTCCACCTGTAGCATGCATCAATGATCAGGAGCTGTTACGAAGGGATCGGGGCAATTTCCTAAGCAAAAACCCAGAATTTGAGAAAATTCCCTTACACAAGGAATGTTTGCAAAATACACTATCGAGAGTGATTCTCGGACATGAAATTCCATTCAATCGCCCCTAAAATCCCTATCAGGTCCACCATTTGGCGGTATATCACACTGCATTGCAGATTAGGAAAAATCCCAATTACATGGGAAATACATGAAAACCCAACAAAATCCTTTCTATCGGACTTCAAAATTTACTGCATCTGCCCTATAATCACATCAGGTCCACCTATCGCTATCTCAAATCGTATTGGCCCTGTTATTGGGGACCACCGATGACCGATTTCCAATTTAATCCTGGTCGTCGATCTGATCTTGCGATCTAACGGTCCAGCTCGCATCGCATCGCTTCAGGGCATTTTCCTTTGTATTTCGGTTTTCATGTCGAAATGCACCAATACACAGAAACCCGACATATATCGGATCTCAAAATTTATATTTCCGCGCGTATAAAATCCATTGGATCTAGCATTATCCCCCTTTTTACATCACTGCGAGGCGACGTTGCGATGTGATATATCATAATCACAACTTGTGTTAGCCCGGGGGTCCTTCCTTTGCCTCGTGGCATCGCCGACGCCGATTCGCCGATATTGGCGATCGCAATATCGCTCGGCCCGAGACCCCGCAATTGAACACAAGCCTATCTCTAACTCGATATATCAAAGATTGGTGATCGGGGGGGGGGGTCTCTTCCACCTCTGTTTAAGTCCTCCGCTCACCCTTCTGATGCGATTTTCCTCTATAAGGTGCTTTTCTTGCCATTTTTTGAAGATTTTTCCTCTTTTTCCAAAGGATAAAGAGCAACTTTGTTTTGTGATAACTTCTGCATCTGAAGTTCATTTTTGCCCATTCAAGTTGTAGTAGATTCAGAATGAAAAGATATCTGCAATGGGTCTATTTACAAGAACTTCCTTGGACTTTCATTTTCCTCTTTGAGGAACAATTAGACTTAGGAGTCCCTCCAAAATCCATTTTGGATCATGCCTTCCCACTAAAAGAACTTTTGGTCTCCAAAAGACTGATATACTGATCTGAATAGTAAATGAGAGTAACAACATGCTCTTCTTTCAGCCTCCATACACTTGCCTTGCATAGTTCCTCTAAACCAAGGCCTTTGACCACTTTCCTTCCTGGATATGTTGGTCCTCCTGGGAAGAACTGCCTTCCTCCTTGCCTTCCTATAGAACTCCTACTGAGATGGTCATAGAACGTAGTTTGAACTTCTCTGCCTTGATCATTGATCCAAGGTGGATCAAACAAATGTGAAGTACATCTGCTCCACAAAATTCTTGTTTGCATTTGTTTGAAAAGCTGTCAACAACCACGGTTAACAACAACAGAAATACATATAACAACTAGATGGTCTAACAAAAGAAACATATTTCACATCTTATGAACACCTCCATGTCTTACATCTACATACAAATGATGGACTAGACAACAAGCCCATAAAACATGCCTTTAAAACAAATGACCCTTCAAGTCAAGCATGTAGAAAAAAAGACCATTAGAACTCTTTTTCAAAAGATGAAACCCCTCGTCATTATCTCCATCTTGAAGACCAAATCAACTTTTCCCAAGTCAATATTGCGTTACATGCATGTTTAAAAACAAAGCAATCAACCATTCAAGTTAATTACATATACATGTTTAAATACAAGGAAAACATCAACATCCCTGTGTTCATGTATCTCATGCTCATGCATTCAGTTCATCCTTCAACTTTCACCTAAGCACACTGTAATTTCGAAGCTGAAATGAAATATAATGTTGCAACAACAAAGTGAGCCTCCTACTCAACTTTTCCACTCGCCTTCTTGGTAAAATCCTACAACTTGCATCTCATCAACAAAGAAATGGAAATAGATGCATCAATAGGCATGAAATCTTAATTGGATAAGAACTCTAGCCATTTCTTACCAATCCATTTCAAAGGTCCCTCCTTTGTCTACACATCAGCATCAACATATGAATCATCGTGAGACACATCATTCATGGAATCTTCCTTTCCATTTCTGCCATTTTCTATTTCCACCTTCTTCAGCTTTTGTGGAAACGTTGTTGGATTCAGAGTCCAACATTTTGCAGCAACATGTCCTTTCTTATGCCAGTAAGTGCAACACATGTGCATCTTCTTAATAGCATGATTTTCCTTGTCCAATGGACCTTTGGCTTCTTTCTTCTTTTCCTTCAAAAGTTTCCTGTATGTGGCCATTCTCTTCCAACATCTAGAAACATGATGGTTATCCAAACCACAAAAGGAACATGCAATTCTTTTCCCATATCTATGTGGAAATCTATCATGCTTTGCAAAATCAAAAGGAATGTGATTAGAACCATATTTATACCTTTCTATTTCACCTTTATTTCCTTCATGAGGAGGTCAATTGAAAGAAGAAGTGGCTCCTTTTGGAACACCATCAATCTCTTCAAGACTATCAGAGCTTGCACAACTCTTTGGTTCAAGTGTGTGCTTCTGAACACCTGCATCCTGCAAATGATGTTTCAAGATATTGCATTCCTCCTAAATACAATCTTCACACTTCTAAGGTAGAGGACATGAAATGAAGCTCCTTCTTGGGACTGTTTCAATGGCCTTCATGGTAGCTTTGGAACTCTCTCCATAAGACTGTCTATAGCCAAGACCCAAATACTTAGGCCTTTCCTCAACCATTATTGGCTCAACAATACCTTGTGCACGCTTGCCCAAGCCTTTTCCTTCATATCCCATCTTAGACATTAGCTTGGAACTTATGTCTCTAGTATGTTTTTCAAAAGAACCAATATAATCATTTTTAGAAGAATTTGAAGACAAAGAAGAACTATTTACCTCTTATTCAAGCTGATACTTGACCAAGGGTTATTTGGCAACAAATAGCTGGGACTCCAACTCATGCATCCTCTTCGGGTTCATAATTGCAATATGAAGTTGCCTCTCCATTTCCTGCAATTTGTCATAAAGCATCTGCTTCTCTTCCTCCACGGAATTCAACTGCTCTTTAAGTATGTTGCTCTTCCATCCATCCTCATACATTTCTCTCACCTTGTCGATCATGATGAACAAGTCTTGCTTCATCCATCCATCAAAGAATCTTGTGATGAAGGATGAATTTGAGGATATACTTGTAGAAGTTTTCAATATGCAAATAAACAAAAGAACTTCAAACAAGGTTAATAAAGAGCTTATTCAACAACCTTTTGCAGCAAACCTCTTATGCTTCAAGGATTGCCTTGAGGTCCCTTGGGATAAAAGAATGCCTTCAACCCTTCTTCCTTCTTGTCCTTCCTAGACTGAGCTATCAATAGGTTTCCCTTCGCCTCTACAAACTCAGAAAATAGTCAGTCTACAACAAGCATACAGTCCATCAGACAATTAGTCCTTAGCTGCCCAAACACCTTTCAGATAAGCAATCTTTGCCCTATTAATCAAGCATTCTGATATAACCTTCTTTAAAGGTGGTTTTAATCAATCTCAAGCTTCGATACCACCTGATATGAAAATGGGGCACTTAGGCTTCTTGTCTAACTTACAAGAACCTCTCCTACTTCCAAAGCTTTAAATATTCCAAAGACTTATTGATTAACCAATGCGGAATTGATAATATGCTTGAAAATAAAGGTGTATGCTTATGTTTATTTTTAAAACTATTACGTGTTGTAAGTTCACTTGCTTATGCTGATATGTAAATACATAAAACAGTAAATAGTGCAACAATAAAACAAATGCACAGAACAACAATATTAATTTGGAGTTCACCCAAAACTCTTGGGCTACATCTCCTTGAGCTCTAGTCAACTCAGCTAGGCTCTCTGGGATTATGGAAATAATTCTTTTACAAGCTCCACGCTCAACTCCACTGGTTTACACAGAACTCAGTGGGATTAGAACACCATCTTATCCCTTGCTCTTGAAGCTCTTTGGATTTCTGGCTCTCGACTCTCACTTTGGCTCTGGCTCTTGCTTTTTGCACTTACAACTCTCTAGCTTTTCATTTAGCCTCCAAGTGACTCCCTCGGCTGCTCTGGGCATTCTCTTTTTTCTCTCTCTGCCTCTTTTTGCTTCTCCTCCTCCTAACTGAGCTCTCTCTCTGCCTCTTTTGAGGTACGTTCCAGCTTCCCCAACCATTTCTCTATGGTTCATTATCCCTTTGCAACCCTGTGGCTTCTCTGCGTGTTGTCTGTTCGACTAGCCACCTGGCTCTGTGGCTTTGTGGCTTCAAATGCATCATTGTTTGTAAAAAAATCCCACCTGTAGCACGCATCAACGATCAAGAGCTGTTATTAAGGGATCGGGGCTGTTTTCGAGGCAAAACCCCAAAATTTCAGAAAATTCCCTTACATAGGGAATGTCCAAAAAATACACTATGGGGTGTGATTTTCAGACGTGAAATTCCCTTCAATCACCCCTAAAATCCCTATCGGGTCCGCCATTTGGCGATATATCGCATCACATTGCAGATTAAGAAAAATCCCAATTACACGGGAAATATGTGAAAAACGCGACAAAATCCTTTCTATCAGACTTCAAAATTTATCGCATCCATCATATAATCACATCGGGTCTGCCTATCGCTATCACAAATCATATTGGCCCTATTATCAGGGACCGCCGAACGCCGATTTAATCCCGGCCGTCGATGTGATCCCACGATTCGATGGTCCAGATCGCATCACATCGCTTCCGGGCATTTTCCTTTGTATTTCGATTTTCATGCCAAAATGCGCCAATACGCAGAAACCCGACATATATTGGATCTCAAAATTTATATTGCCACGCGTATAAAATCCATCGGGTCCGACGTTATCCCCCCTTTTACATTGCTACGAGGCGACGTTGCGATGCAATATATCGCAATCGCAAGTCGCGTTTTCCTGGGGGTCTGTCCTTTGCCTCGTGGCATCGCCAACGCCGATCTGCCGATATCGGCAATCACATTATCACTCGGCCTAGGGTCCCGCCATTGAACACAAGCCTATCTCCGACCCGATATATGAGAGATTAGTGATCGAGGAGGTCTCTTCCGCCTCTGTTTATGTCCTCCGCTCACCCTTTCGATGCGATTTGCCTCTATAAGGTGATTTTTTTCTATTTTTTGAAGGTTTTGCCTCCTTTTCCAAAGGATAAAGGACAAATTCTTTTTGTGATAACTTCTACATCCAAAGTCTGTTTTTGCCCATTCAAGTTGCAGTAGATTCAGAATGAAAAGATCTCTGCAATGGGCTATTTCCAGGAACTTCCTTGGAACTTCAATTTCCTCTTTGAGGAACACTTAGACTTAGGAGTCCCTCTAAAATCCATTTTGGATCAACGGTAGGAGGGGATCTCTCTCCTCCCCGCGAGGATTCTCATGTGTTCTGTGAGTGTTAGGAGGTTCGATGGAGATGCCCAAAAGCCTTCCAATATGACACTATGTAGTATTAAAAAACAACCGTTTGAAACCTTAGCAAAACAAAATCCCATGAGAATGAAAAATCATTAATATAATATATTATTATCGATGCTAATAATTAATCTTATTATTTATTATTAATAATAATATACATTTATTATTATTATTATTATTATTATTATTATTATTATTGTTGTTGTTGTTGTTGTTGAAGAACAAAGACATTATCAATAATATTATTAATTTACTTTACTAATTATTTTCAGTTTATATTTTTATTTTAAAGAATTATTATTAAATTTATATTGCTCGGAATATTCAAACCATTATTGATTAATTAACATTATTAATTTATTTCTATTTGTGTAATTAGTTTATGATTTTTAATAATATACATTAATGAATTTTTATTTTTAATTATTATTATAAATAATCTATCCTTTATTTTTGTTAATATAATTATTATTTATTTAACTGTATTTAATTAATTTCTATTTAATTTCCATTATTAATTTACATTATTAATTAAATTTTAATTATTTTAAGATTATTTTACATATTAATTTTTTTCATAATGTTTGCTTTATTATTGTTAATATCATTATCATTTTCTTAATAATATTATTTTTCAAATATTGTTATCTATTATATAATTATTTTTTTATATATATGGGGATTTATCAACCATATTTATATTAATATAAATGTGGTTGTACTAGTTATATAATGGAATTGACATCAGTAACCTTTTAACAAGGACTTTGAAACTGAAAAATTATTGGAATTACTTTAAATTAATCCAACCAGTCGTGTATAAGACGAAAAATATTCAATCACAATTAAATCTCACATCTATAATTTTTTAATTTATAAAGAATTAAAATTCATGCACCAGAGTGCCAATATAAAACTACTCACAACTTAAATCCAATCATATATATTAATAATATTAAATGCTACTGACAAATAGTGTAAAAAAATGTGTCTTTAAACATTCTTTTCTTAATGTAATTTATCTTTCAAAAGTGAACCTACTTTTAAAATAAGGTATTGTAAGCTATTTATGTACCAGCCAAGTTTCAAATAAGGTATTGTAAGCTATTTATGTACCAGCCAAGTTTCATTGCAATTGAGTAATTTTTCAATCATGTTTTTTAAACTTTTATTTTAAACACTTTGCAAATACATGATTTAAGTATAAAAAAAAATTATCATTTCAAACTCCATTCATTTGGGAGAAGGACCAAAATATCCTAGCATCTTTCATTTTCACTCATTTAATTGAAATCGAAAAACACATCAAAGTGTCCACTTCCAACACAACATAATTAGGTTTCAATTTAATAAAGAGTACCTACTTCATTAGAGTTATTATAAACTATAGATTAATCCATTTGTATAGAGTTTAATTTTATCAATTAAATTTTAATTTCAATATTTTTCCAACACAACATAATTAGGTTTCAATTTTAAATTTCTAAATTCCTAATAAATAGTACCTACTTCATTATAGTTATTATAAACTATAGATTAATCCATTTGTATAGAGTTTAATTTTATCAATTAAATTTTAGTTTCAATATTTTTAAGAAAGATTGAGATTAAAATTCATAAAACAAAATATCCTAAAAATATCAAATTTAAGCAATTTGATAAATAAATAAGTCTTTTATTCAAAATTAAAATTAAAATCCTCTTTTAAATAAGATAACAAAAAAACCATCAACTAGTTCCCTATATCCTTATATTTGAAAGCGTGTCATACTCAACAAGGTAAGAATAACTTAATTTACACCATGAGCGTAATTGTTAGCATCCTCATCATTTATTTTAAGTAATGATAATTGGCCGTCCTTAATCCTACCTCTAGCTATAAATTGTTGGTGGAAAGCCAAAATCAGAGCATCCATGAACTATCTTGTGCCTAACAAAAGTCAGAATTAGCAATGCAGAAATTGAGCATCCCTCAAGAATCTTGTTTCTAACATCTAATTAAAGAGAAAAAAAGTAGAAATATGTTTTTTTAATAATTAATAATTAAATGAATTAACTTATTTATTGTTGAAGAGGACTTTGAAAATCATTTTTTTTAATGAAAATTCTTAAATCTTGTTTTTAACATTGAAGTAAAGAGACAAATAAGTTTATTTTTTTTTAATAATTAATAATTAAAAAACATTGAAGTAAAGAGACAAATAAGTTTATTTTTTTTTAATAATTAATAATTAAATAAATTAACTTATGGTTGAAAAAGATTTAACGGTAAATATTTTTATACCATCTTTTTTAAGAGATTTATTATTTTATACAGATTTCCAATATTTAATAATTATTAATTAAGCAGATTAGCTTGTTTATTTTAAACTAAGATTCTCATGATTTAACTATTTTTCTTATACAAATTATTTAACCATAAACTTTTTTTATACAAATTCATTAATAATAATAATAACAACCAAAAAAAGATTTATTTCAATTTAATTTAAATAAATATATATATAAAATTTAGTTTCTTTTATATCTTTATTTCTAATAGCTTTTATTTCTTATTATTGATTTAACAGTTTAATTCTATTTATAATTAACAAAAACTTCTTTCCTTTTGTATCATAAGGCATCTTAACTCCTTTAAATATGGTATTGGTTTTGACCTATGAAAATTGGCACATGCAAGTACTTGCAGTTGTTTATTAAATATTTTCATAACCTTGTCATACAAAACTCGGATATATATTTGAAATGGATACCCTAGTTCTCATATGTATGTATGATGACCATGATAGAAATTAATCAATTTTTTTTCCTTTTCATGTATGAGTATTACTATTGAGGATGGCTCAATTATAAATGAATATATTCATAATAGTCATTCATTTTAATAAAATCTAGGCACTTTGGGTTAAACTATATTCTCCTTGATTTTGATAGAGAAGCAAACCTGGGATTCATCCTGTCCATCTGCCACACATTAAAGAGGCATTTCACTTACATCATGTTCCTATTCATCCTTCCTCATGTTAGCACAAAATTAGTAAAGGATTTCAGATTTTAAGTGATATTATTGGAGGGTTTCTTTATTGTGAGGATGTAAAAAGTATAAACTAGAAATTGTACTAGAAGTTGCAAAGGAAATACTGTAAAGCAGTAGCATATGAAAGCGTAGCATATGAAAGCGTAGCATTAAATTGTTAGTTGTAGCATAGGAAAGAGTAGCATTAAAATGTTACTTGTAGCATTAAATTGTTAGTCTTCCATGATCACAGTGAAAGTGTCACCAAATGTTTGCAAAGGGTGTAAGTAGAATTTTGGATCTTAGTTAAAGAGGGGGGTCTCAAGAATTGCATCATTGACATGACAAGAGTATCTACAATACAAGGTTCTCTCTTTTTGGTTATTTAGTGTAGTTGCCAAAAAAATCATTGTAAAGATAACAAGTATCTCCATCCTTAGCAATTATTGAACACAAGGCCTTGGCCCCAGCTTTGGTCTTTTGGATAAACATCCATATGTATTTGCACTTGAAACACTTGTGTAATCCATATGTATTTACACTTGAAACACTTGTGTTTGAAGTACTTTCCTACTTGAATGGTTGGAATTTATCCACACCCTACTTGTATCGATATGTGGATTGGATCATAATGACCTTCATGGAATGATTTTGGATAAATTATAAGAAGATCAAGTTGAAGCCAAAATATGAATCTTTTGAACTCAAGGATGTTGAAAATTTGACTAAATTCTTTAGTTGTTTTCATTTTTTGAGGCTAATGCAACTAATGACTTAATTCAAAAATTGTTCCATGATACAATAGTTGGTTATACATGTCTATGTGAAGCTTCTGTAAATCAATATGAAGCTTGTAAATCAATATGAAGCTTCTGTAAATCAATATTACAAACAATATAAGAAAAATCCAAAGCATAGGAATCATTGTGCTCCAAGGTGGGTGCAATGCCATAATCTTGACTCATGCATTTGAAGTATCGAAGGCCCTCATCCACCAAACCTACACGACTGTATGTAGATAAGATACTAATGAAGGTGACGTGGTCTGGATTTTTTCCTACCTGTTGCATTTGGGTGAAAAGTTCAGTTTCATCCTCACCATGCCCGTGCATTCCATACGCTCCAATCATTGTACTCCATGAGAACTTGTCTTTTTTCGACATTCTGTCAAAACATTTGCCATGCAACTCCTAAATTTCCACATTTAGCAAACATGTCCACAAGATCATTTCCCACAGAAATACCAAACTCTATTCCACTTTTAATTGTGTAAACATGGATCCACATACCTTGTTTCCTAGCTGCTAGATAAGCACATGTTGGAAGCACACTCAACATAGTAACAAAATTGGGTTTAACTACAGTGATTTGCATTTCATGAAAGAGTACCAAAGCTTCATTGGCAAGTCCATTCTACATGTGCCTAAAAATCATGGCATTCCATGAGACCACATCTTTCAGACATTTTTTGGAAAATATTGCGCTCAACCTCAATTTTTCCAAACTTGGCATACACATCTACAAGGAAATTCCCCACAGAAAAATTTGATTCAAGTCCATTTCTGATAATATAATCATGGATCTTCATGCAGACAGGTTAAATGGCCACATGCAGGGAGTACACTCACAATGGTAGTTGAATTGGGCTTCAAATTGGCCATTTCCATTTGACGAAAGAGTCTCAATGCTTCAATAGCTTGTCCATTAAGGACATAACCCACAATCATTGCATTCCATGAAATCACATCTCTTAAACATTTTGTCAAGAAATTGTCAAGCAAGTTTTATTCTTCCACACTTAGCATACATGTCCATAAGCGCAGTCTCCACAGAAATATCTAATTCAAATTTTCTCATAATAATATAATCATGGATCCACTTACCCTATTGTAGATCTGCTAAATGGGCGCACGCTGATAACACACTAACCATGGTAATTGCGTTGGGTTTGATGTCTGCCAACTGCATTTGATGAAAAATGGTTAAAGCTTCATTGGAAAATCCATTCTGGGCTAACCCAGAAATCATTGCACTCCATGAAACTACATCCCTTTTAGATGTTTTGTCAGAGACTTGGCATGTTGCTTCTACATAGCTGCACTTGGAGTACATGTCAAGGATTGTGCACACATAAACATCAGACTCAAAGCCATTTCTAATAATGTGATGATGAATCTCTTTACCCTCTTGCAAAGTTGATAGCCCATCACATGCCTTGAGAACAATGGGAAAGGTGAAGTTGTTTGGCTTTATCCCTTCTTGTTGCATTTGATAATACAACCTTATGACCTCCTCACATAGCCCTTTCCTGGAATATTCTCTGATGATGGCACTCCATATAATCACACCTCGTTCGTATTTCGTCAAACACTTGGCGTGCATCCAAAATATTTTCAAATTGTGCATACATACAAGTTTGAATCCTAAAAACAAATTTTCCTCAAATCTGTTTATCACGATGTGGGCATGAACTTGTTTTCTCTCTAATAATGCATGGATATCTGCACAAGCTTTCGATAGAGAAGTGTAACCGAAAAATATTCCATACTATTCAATTTTTAGTTTATCACATTACCACACCACTCAAATTTCAATTTATTCTTGACATATCACACCCAACCACTTACAATTACATTATAGAACACTAGTCCCACAACTCAATTTTCAATTTATACTTGGGATATCATACTTAACCATATTTTTTAAATTTTTTAACCCTTACCATTAATTGATTACAATTACATTATAGAACATTCATTTCGTCACTTACCCAATCGAAAACGCTTTCCAATACCGATAACTAAGTCTTAATTTATATATATTAATTATAGTATAGAACGTCCATTCATTAATTACAGTATAGAACATTCATTCATTCTCTTTCCCAATAAAAAACACATGGAATATAGACAACTCATTGTTAATTTATATCACACTATGGCCAGAGCTGAATCCAAACACACTAATCCATAAATTCCATGTTTAAAAAACCATAGCCTACCAACATCCTTTTCACAATTATCAATGTTAAATTACAACATAAATTACAAGTATTTTCATCTCAAATAAAACCATTAATCAACTTATATAATAATATTACAACATATGTTTGGTAGAGGGTAGATAGAATCATTCAATTGGTCTTGACTAAGTGACGATTCATCTCCATTAAATATATAAACACAGTTCTACTTCTTGATATCAATTCTAATTGTAATTATTTTATTTTTACATTTTAGTCAATTCAAATATCAGATTTGTAGTTAGAAATACCACTGCATCATCTCATTTCTAGGCCTTCTTTGCGGCAAGTGCTGCCCTCTACAGTTTAGGAGAAGTCAACCTCTTTATAGCTAGAGAAGTCACCCTCTTTATAGCCTTGGCACAGGCCTGCCTCTTGGCAGGATTTGCTTTCTTTGTAGGTAGGGGAGAGTCTCCTAATGTTGTGCAGGGACGAGTAATTGATATGGTATTGGTCCCACCAAACCACTAGAAATTGAGACTTTTGCAACCAATATTTAAACAAAGATAAATAACTTTAAGTATAAATAAGTATTAATTAATGTCCAAAATTTCCCCATACATTGACTCGGCCCACAACTATCCATAAATAGTACTGTAATACTTAAGAGTGCAAACCATATTGGCCCAACTAGAAAACAGATAAAACCATAAATGCTTCCAAAATGGTCTATTCCAGAAGTACAAATTAGCAGTCACTTCAACCCCCACTCCTCAGAACTGAAGCTTTATATTCGAAATAAATATCCATGCCTTCACATAATAAAAGAGAATGTATATCAGCCATAACTGTTGTGTTGTTCAACAACTAAACCCCCTATGTTCAATAAATGACACCCAACCCAATAACATTTAAACCCACTTTGTTCAATAAATGACACCCAAACCCAATAACTGCAATAAATGACACCCAACTCACTCTATTTCTCATTAAAACAAATCAAAGCACATGGATCAACAAATAACAAATTCCCAACCATTAGATCACATCAAATTAAATCCAGACCACACATTCAAAATGAAGCCATTGCAATCCATGTCCATCCATGTCCACCAATTAAATTTAAGTGCCAAAAACTATAAAAGAAGTTCAACCACTGCTAAAGTTGCATCTTATGCTTTCAAACTATTCAACAAACTTGAAGACAAAACATCAAAAAACAGTTGCCAGTATATCCAGGTTAGTTATATCAATTACAACACATTTTTCTCAGAGTTCTGTTTTCATTTATCAGAGTTCTTACAGTTTCAGTTCTTACAGATTCAGTTTCACTTTCATGAAAATCAACACACAGGCTACAGTACTATTTCACAATTCACCTTCTTACACATTCAGTTTCACTTTCATGAAAATAAACACACAACCTACAATTCTATTTCACAATTCACCTATTTCTATTTCTATGTTCAGACTTATAGACGTATTGATGTTCCCGACAAGATTTTAATGAAAATCATAATCAAATGACTACTACTTAAGAAGAGCTAACATATAACGAGGAGGATGAGACGAAAACATACTGTAAGGAAAATACTGTTAAGGAGCATCGAGATATAATGACAAGGATATGACAAAAATAGACAGTAATGAAAAGACTATTAAGGGGAACCGAGTTATAAGATGAAAACATACAATAAGGAAAATATTTTTGTCCATTTATATGAAAACATACATTAAGGAAAATAGAGTCCCCAGAACAACATTTATAATGATGATCCATCCCGAGGCACTAGTCATCAGAATCTATGATTGGTATTATGAATTATCGTAATCAATAAGAATCGAGGCCCCTCACATCATCAGATGCATCTATCACCCCCTCTATCACTATGAAATGCATTCCTCGCATACGAATTAGTATCCCAACACACAGAGATGAACCTCCACTCATAGGAGTTGTGGCCACCAACAATGTATCCTCTCATTGTTGTTGTGGCCACCATAAAATAACCCCCACCCTAGTGTGAAATCATGCGAATGAGCTAGGGAACTACCTTAATAAGCTTTCAAGTGGTTAACATAGTGTCAAATCACCATAAAAATGCATGCAATAAGGCTAGTGCTCCATCAAGGGATGTTGGACACATCATAACAAAGTGGTTCATGTGTGCAATTCCCTCATATCTCCTAGGACATTCTAACTAGGAGACTTCAAACTCGAAATATCTAGACAATGTGAACAATGAGAAAGTAAGCTAGTGCCCTCAATAAGAATGATCTCCAAAATTGCAAACCATAAGAAATTCAGCATCCAAAGTGCTAGGGTGCTCCATCTTAATGAAGATTAATCACAACCAAACCATGGTGAAGCACCCTTAATTTAACCATCATACCAAGAAGCAAATTATTAACACTTGAAACTTAGGGAGACCCTAAGTTGATGGGTTCCCACTACATGAAATGCATGAAGTGTTTAATAGTTGCTAAGCTGAGACAACTCAAACATGCCAACACTGCTAAATAATGAGGGTGCACTAGAACATCAAGAGTTTAAATCATTAGGCACATGCTAACTCATCAATTAGGCCATCACTGACATGCTAGAACATCCCATCCGACACTCACCAGCAACCATCGTGGCAATAATTTCACCCCAAGATAGCACCATTTATAAGCCAAAACACAAATGCACGCCCTATCCATCAAAACATCTATCAATGTGATCTTGCAAGCTTGATCCTTGTGACAAAAATTCACTAGTGTTGTGATGAAAATCACAAGTGCAAACCTCATGTAACATGAGGGGTAACAACATGTACGAAAGGGGTTGGCCCTGTGGTTGTTTATTGTGCTGTGGTTTTAAGTTTTAATTGTTATAGCACCAAAAACCTTTCACACAGCAAGCCCTGTAATTTCAATTACCAAGATAAATTAATGCATAGGAAATCCTGGTGTGGTTTATTTATTTTTTCCTGTTTCTGTGCATGCTCGTCTGTGTATTTGAGCTTTTAGTGCAAGCTGTGCTAAAGTGACTGAGATTGTAACAGGCAGAGGTGTCCTCTAGTGTTGGCATCACCAAATCAAAGATGAAGACATATACAAGACAACATAGTAGCATACCGAACAAGATGCTACTATGAGCAACAAATGCCCCAACTACTTTTATCATTTATCTTCTGGATGGACACTATATTAGAAAATTGTTGAAATGTTTCTTACTTGTTTTTCCTTGATGATACTTTGACAAATTTTAAGTTCAGAGGATAACATAATGATCATATCAGGCTTTTATTGCAAGCACTTAGGGAACAATAGATTCATGTCAAACTCGGTAAATGTTGTTAGTAAAAATCTAAGTTTTCTTCCATTTCCATCCAGTTACATCACTATAGTAAAAACGTAGGGATATGGTCAAAGGACAGGTTTGGAGAAAGGGATGTTGAGGCAAGAACTCTATTTGTAATCTTTGACTTCTGTAATAATACATATTCTAATGTCAGCCAATCACTTACAGAAAACAACAAAACAACAAAAAACAATTAACAACAAAACAATATTTTAAGTAGTCAAACTGAACAAGAGCTCTATTGGGAAATGCAAAACAAAACCAATCAATACATTCATGGTATTTTAAGTGTAAAGACAAGTTATCAAAACAACAATCACTGATAATTTTGAAGACATACAACAAAATGATTCTGTATATTTGATTTTTCAAGGATACTAACATACATGTTGATAATTTCCTGTAATAAAGCAAAAGTGTTTTTGCCTTGTATGAAAGCATAATTTACAAATATTCTAATGTATAAATGCATGCAATAATTTTACATGTTGTTGCATCTATGGAGAAAGGAAGTTATGCTACTCGTAGAAGGAGAAGTGGCAGGAGAGTGACAAGGGGTGCGCAACTGCGATGCACATCGTTTGATGAGGACAGGACAGTTGATGTCAATGTCAACAATGCACTAGGAAACATTGTTGAGGATAACCATGTGATGAAAGTTAATGTTAACACACCATCAGTTATAGAACCACTATCAAGAACAGTCCAAGGGGCAAGTTCAACTAAAAATATCAGTGTTATAAGAGGATAAACAAAAGAGCAAATGTTAGTTGCAATTGACGACATAGAGTTTAATGGATACTCAGTTCGGGCATATTAAAAAAAACATGATATTCCTCCCTCATCTATACATTATTGGATAAATGGACTGACTCATACAAAACGTATAGGGCCTATTACAGTTATGACTGAGGAGGAGGAGGCAGAGTTGGTTGAGTAGTGTAAAGAGATAGCCCAATTGGGACATGAGCTAGAGTTGATACAACTGAAATCCACAGTTGCTCAAATCTATCAAGGGAGGCCAAATCCATTCAAAGATGGGTTTCCTCGTAACCCATGGTGGTTTGGGTTTAAAAAAAGGCATCTAGAAATTGTATTGCATACTGCTGAGGGACTTGACAGAGACAGAGCATTAAATTTGCACCCTACAGTTGTGCAAAAGTTCTATGACACACTTTCTAGTGCTTATGATAAACATTCTTATGGAGCAGACCATATATGGAATTGTGGCATGCGGGTAATTTCCAAGAGAGGGAGCCAAAATGTGCCAAAGATTTTGCCTAAGAGTAGGGAGTCGATAACTATTTAATCTTGTGTCAATGCAATTGGTACTTCAATCCCAGGATTTTATCTATTCAAAGGTAAAAATCAGCTGAAAAACTATATACGGAACTATGAACCAGGTGCATGCATGGCTTCACATCCCCATGCATGGATGACTAAAGAACTGTTTCTAGGTTGGCTTTTTCACTTTGCTACATCGGTACCAGGTGGCGTCTCGCCTAATAACAGACACCTATTGATATTTGTTGGCCATGGGAGCCACATGTCTGTACAAACGATTGAGGAAGCAAACAATTTAGGCATCGACCTGTTGACATTTCCCGCTCATACCACTCACAGACTGCAACCCCTTGATGTTAGTGTGTTTGGCCCTTTCAAGAACTATTTCAGGTTGGAGCACACTGCATGGATGGCAAAGAATCTAGGGGTTGAGGTGAAAAGGTTCGAGCTAGCAGAGCTTGCAAGTAAAGCTTTTGAAAGGGCTTTTACACCATAAAATATCAAGGCTGGATTTAGGAGGACAAGAATATGGTCATTGAACTATGATGCTCTTATGCATGATACTCGTTGTAACCAAGCATTTCATGTGGATGGTCAGGAAGAAGGGAATGCCCAAATAGGTGTTGAAGTGTAAGAAGTAGATGACCAAGATGATGTTGTTGCACCTGGTAATATGATTTCCCTATCTCAAGGACACTTATATGCTGAAGATGATGAAATTATATGTGAAACACAATATAACCATGAACAAATTCGCAGTAACATGGAGATCGTTCCACCAACTCAAAAACATGAAACTCCTATTGCTGATATTGCTAATGACATTGTTGAACATGCAGTTGAAAAAGACCAATTGACATTGCCAGCCCAAGTAACCCCACCTTCATGACTAGCAAAAGCAATGATTAATATGAATGCATAGTGTCTTAGCAACCAATGAAGAAAGCATGAACATGCCCTCACAACCAATAGAATTGAACAGTGAAATTGTTCATTTTTTTGTGGACAATAGACCAATGGAAGAAGATGAAGCACATAATGAAGCATCAAATGAAGATAATGATATAGTTCAATCAGTTCCATCAGATACTGAAAGGGAAGTACCAAGCAATGACATGCAAGTGGGAGGGGTGGAGAAGGCACTTGGTCAGTTCCTAAAGCTACCAGTAGAGAGAGCATCAACGAAAAAAAGCAAGGTGCACTAGATAATCTTCTTCTAGGCTGAAGCTCACAGTTACTCACCTCAGAGGACTATATAAACCTGTTAGTTGAGTCTGAAAAGAAGAAATTTGAAATGCAACAATTAAAACAAAAAAAGAAGGATCTAGTCAAGGAGAAGAAGGGAGCAAGGATCGTCGTAGTGCAACATCGAGTAGATGAAAGGATTGAAAGAGATAAAGCAAGGCAAGTTAAGGACCAACAAAAACAAATGGCAAGACAGGAAAAGGAAAAAGGAAAGGCACACCAACTGCTTGAAAAGGAACAAGGGTTGATCAATATGGTTGACAATGATACAAGAATAGCTGATGAAACTAGGATTATTTCGAACTCATTGGACTAGATTGCAGATAATACACCATTATTCCAAGATCTCATAAACATTCAAGTGCCTCACTATCAAACTGAGGGTTTACCCACTTGCCTTATTCCTACTAGAGTTGGTGTCAATTCTATGTATGCTCATTACACAACTCCACTTAATGCAGGGGTTAGTAGTGCAAATGTGAGGTATGGGTACTCAATACCTCCATGGTTGGAAGCTGCAAATTGGAGTCAATCATATGGCAACAATCAACCATTTCCTAATCAACCCTTGACACGTAGGCCAACCTACCTGGCTCAAGAAGGTAACTCGGGGAGTTTTGGCACTCAAGATTCTTAGATCCATAAATAATAGGGGTTTCATATGTTTTTGGTTGTAGCCACATTATGATGTGGATTTTGGATGGATTGTATCTTTTTCTTGTCACAGAAACATTTTGTCTTACAACTTAGGTTGTTTTATTTCATAATGTGTGCGACACTGTAGCCAAAATCCATTTTAGAAGGAACATATATAGTCTATTATAATGTAGAAATCTTACAAGATTCTCAAGGTCATAAAGAATAAGGGTGTCATATGTTTTTGGTTGTAACAACATTATGATGTGGATTTTGGATGGATTGTGTCTTTTTCTTGTGAAAGAAACATTTTGGCTTACAACCTAGGTTGTTTTATTGCTTTGAAACGCTAACAACATTATGGTTCTATCCACGTGTCATCTAAAGTACATAGAAATCAAAGTGCAAACATTGTTCTCAATCTTCATTTAATATTCTTGCACAATTTGAGACATGCAATAAATTTGAAACTTGCAAACTTCTCTCCTTGGATATATATATATATATATATATATATATATATAATCTGGAAAGAAAAAACATTTATATTTCAAAAAGAGAAATATACATGTTACATCCTCTGTAAGGAACTAGAAGTGGCTCACAATGCTTTTCTATAAACTTGAATCATACATCAATCATGTTGATATGTTTACTATACCGGCCCATTCATGGCCAATTAGAGCAAAAAGCCAAAAAGGAGAGGTCTAGTTTGTATATCCTAAATTCCACTTTGTAAAATGACTTTGAGAGAAAAAAACTAAAAAACTGAAAGGGACAATGGAATTTAAAACCTAAAAAGAGGGACATGTCCTGAATCAAATGACCATCCAGGAATTCATGAGAGAAAAGCTCTACCTTGGAGGGACAAAACTTCCTTAGACAACTTATATATCTTTGTGTTGATTCCCCTGAAAATATGAGAAGCAAATTCTGCCTTCATATCATATATGTGAACCAAAGCCTAGAGCATAATGGAGATAAAAGAAATGAGAGGAGTTTAAGTGAAGAACAATTCTTACTCCACACTGAGGAGGATAGCCTTGACTCGCCCCATCAAAAAACCCCCAAGGGATCTCGAAATCCATTCATGAGGAGTTTATGATGTTTGAAATTTATTTTTAATGCATCTGAAACTTAAGATATTCTAAAATTTCATAGAGTTTACAAATAAAATTATTCAAAAATCGTGTAAAGTTTACAAATAAAAATTACGATTGCGAGTAACAAGTTTCTTCTGGACAAATAAGTATGATACCATTCCAAAATTCTGTTTAATATTTGACTAAACATGTTTGAAAAACAATCTCCCAAAACATTTAACACTTAAACTACAACCTCCCAAAACATATTACAGTGAAACTACAACCTTCCAAAACATATAACAGTTAAACTACACCCTAAAATAAATCAGAAAGAAAAAATATCCTTACGGACTTGGAATTCTAAAATTATGAAAAATAACAAAAGTCTGGATTCGGATTCATTAAAAAAAGAACAAACCCCTAAAACTAAATAAATAAATCAACAGACCATTGTGCAGATTTCTTGAACTCATGTAGTTGTCCTTTTTATTCCTGAACTAATCGACATGCTTACTAAGTTCATTCACATCCACAAGCCTATCTATAAGTAGCTTTAAGGCGAGAAGGAGGCAGCATGGAGGGAATGAAGGTTGTTGCAAGGCTAAGACAAGGCTACGACAGGGTTGAAGGCAACAACAGGCAGAAGGAGGAAGGGACAACGACAAGGAGATGGAGGAAGAAGAAAAGTAGGGACTGAAGCACAGGGAAGGGAAGCTCCTACAGGCAGTGGAGAAGAGGAGGTAGGCCAGTGAAAAGAGGAGCATCAGAAACCCTAAACCCCTAACCAAGGCTTAAAAAATTTAGAATTTTGCCCAAAACCCTAAAACCTGCAAAAACCCTGATGGGAAACATGATGGGAAACCTGCAAAACCCTAAACCCTCAAAACCTGCCATGCAAAGTTAACAAAAATTCCAATAAGGTGTTTTGTGTTGAAAAATACATAAGAAATGGCTAGTAGGATTAAAGTCCTACTGGATGGAAGCCATCTCCAAGTCTAGAGCTCGCCACACCTTCGCCAAACCCTCTCCAGAGCTCACTACACCTGCAACAAGTCGGAAATTAGCAATTGGACAACAAAAAAACCAAACTAAAAAACACAAAAACTTGTAATTACCTGTAAATGCAACTTTCAACCTCGAACTCGCTGAAAATGCTATTGGCTTTTTACCAAACAACAAATAGCGCAAATTAAACCACCACCAAGGAATCCCTAAACCACCTGCGGTCCAGAATGACCAACAATTGCAGGCCTAAAACCACAAGAAAGACAGAAACCTTGTTCCAACCATGCTCGCATATCGGTAAACAATGGCAGACATGAGCGCAACCATGGCAGACGAAGTGTGCAGGTACTCGAGCCATCCCGCGCCATCATCAGTGAAGGGCTTCGTCCAACAACTCGACACGAACAGAAAAACAAGAGGGAAACAACACATCGCATAAATGAGGCAGAAACAAACCTTGAGATGGTGCGAAAGCGTGTTTTGAAACCTTGACACATGCCCAACATGTGGCAGTCCACGTCGGACACCTATGGTATGACGGCAACTGCGGTTCACCTGGCTGTAGGTGAGGTGGAGGGGAGGGCGCACACGTAATGGCGTCCCGCCTACCCACTTTTTATCAGGCATTAGCTACTTTGGTGAGTGTTTTAGCTTTCTTGGCCCAAGGGCGGGCCTTAGGCTTAACTGTGAGCTTCTTGGCCAGGGCTTTAGCCTTTACAAGTTTGGCCTCTTGCGCTTCATAGGCTTCTTCAGCTCCTCCGAAAGCTTGAAGGAGTTCTTGACCTTGATGAGCTTGCCAGATTTGGCAAGATTTCTCAGCTGAACTGCTAGCAGCTTCTTAAAATTGGCAGGGAGTTGGGATTGGTACTTGCTGCCAACATAGGTTGTTATGGCATACTGGCTAGACCCGGTTCTCTCCTTCAAAGATGTAATCGCCTCCGTGCTCATCTTCTAAAAAAAGGGGAAATGAGACTCGTGCGTTCAAAACCTAATGTGAGAAAAAAATTCAGAGGCCAAGAATTGAAACCTAAAAATATGTGGGATGAGAAGGTAGCAGTTTTGATCCCTTGGAACCCCTCGACTTATTTTCTTTGACCGCATTCCTGACTACAGGCTTTGCAGTTGCCTGAGCCGAAGACATTGTCCAGAAATCTCATTATTTATAAGGCGCAAGATCTCAAGGTTGTAAATAAAGTTGAGAGATGAAAGTTGTCGGGAGAGCCCGATTGTTGGTGATATCTAGAACCTTCAATTTTTCGAAAGGAATTGGCCGTTATAATCCAAGCTTCGGTTAAGCTTATTGCTACTGAGATTGAGATACTGAAGAGTATATAAGGCCGAACACAATCGGTCACATATAAAGCATGGGTCCAGAGAGCTCGTTTCTGCTAAAATCAATGTATTCCGTAGACTGCAACAACACGAGGCCACTGTCAATGGGACCGCTAAGCTTACTCAAATGCAAATCTAGCTGACACAACTCTCTAAGCTTTTGGAAACACTTGGGGATTATGTCGGTCAGATTTTTTGATGACAGGTTCAGGTAAATTAGGCGTTATTGAAATAGGAGGAAGCCCCCTGATGCCCACATATTCATGAAGATTATTGCATTTGGCAGTTATAAGTGGAGATTAATGCTACTGGAAATAGGAGGAAGCCCCCTGATGCCCACATATGCATGCGGATTATTTCATTTGGCAGTTATAAGTGAAGATTAATGTTACCGCTTTGATCATAGATTCATCTCTATTCAGATATATGTTTTCTCTGTGAATTTTTTTCAGCGTTAGGCACACCTGTAACCAGGCTGCGATCATGGCCGAAGCCCAGGTAAAAATAAATATTCTAGGTGCTGCAACAGTGGCTGTGGCCATCGCCACCGAGAATCATACCATGTTCCTCTCCAATATCGACTTGATTTGGATTCCCATTGTGAAGTATGAGTCCGTGATGTTCTATAAAACAAATCAAGATTTGGATTTTAATGCGGTCACAAATACGTTGAAGATGAGGATAACTGTGGAAGATATCACAAAACTTAATGGTCACAGATATGTTAAAGAGGAGGATAACTGTGGAAGATGTCACAAAACTTAATGGCATCAAGAAACTGTTCAACAAGAAGCAGTTATATGATTATTTTAGAAATATGCTTATTACACATTCTAATTCTTAGTTTTTAACTTTTCTTATAACTATTAATATGATGGCTTAAAATTTTTCACATTCTATTTAATGGTTCAAGTTGGTACACAGTAGAACTGTTTTAAAGAGAAACGCCTTACCACATAAATATGTAATACCCCATAATGTCAAAAAAACAAGAAATATGTAACGAGATAACGCCCCATAATGTAGAAAAAAAGAAAAATAATGCGAGACAAGTGAATGGGTGATAGAAACATGACGATGCTATATATCCTTCAAACGTTTGAGTAATCCTTCAACCGTCTGGGTAATGTCGGGTGGAAAGATGCAGGCCTCGAATTTGACGTCTCACAACAAGTATTTCATATTTTAAGATGTATTTGACTAAATTTTTACCCGTCAAATTTAACTTGCTTCATAAATCAAAAACTGTCATTTTGACGTTTAATTTAAGATTTGTCCGGTCAAAACTTATAGTACCCGAGTTAAAAACATCAAAATTAGGGTAATCCTTCAAGTGTCTGGGTAATGTCAGGTGGAAAGAATTAAAAACACCAAAGTCAGGGTAATCCTTCAAGCGTCTGGGTCAAAATTTATAGTACTCATCTTAAGTTAAAAACACCAAAGTCAAGGCAATCCTTCAACCGTCTGGGTCAAAATTTATAGTACTCATCTTAAGTTAAAAACACCAAGGTCAAGGCAATCCTTCAAGTGTCTCGGTAATGTCGGGTGGCAAGAATTAAAAGCACCAAAGTCAGGGTAATCCTTCAAGCGTCTGGGTAATGTCCGGTGGAAAGAAGCTGGCCTCGAATTTGATGTCCCACAAGAAGTGTTTCATATTTTAAGACTTGACTAAATTTAAGTTAAAAACACCAAAGTCAGGGTAATCCTTCAAGCGTCTCGGTAATGTTGGCGGGAAAGAATTAAAAACACCAAAGTTAAGGTAATCCTAAAACACCAAAGTCAGGGTAATCCTTCAAGCGTCTGGGTTATGTCGAGTGGAAAGAAGCAGATCTGGAATTTGACATCCCACAAGATGTATTTCATATTTTAAGACATATCTGACTAAATTTTTACCCGTCAAATTTAAAGTAGGCGCTTCATAAATCAAAAACCTTTGTCCCCATCTTTAAGTTTAAAACACCAAAGTCACACTAAGCCGAGAGTCATAACTCAAATGCATACAATACCTCTTGCTCACATGGGTTATAGTGAGACAAAAATAGTCAGAATAAGCATACCTCTTGTGTATTTTTAATATTTTTCAATCATGTACTAGCTTACTAGATTACAATGTGGTTGTTCTTAGTGGTCTAGGGCCAAATGTCCCTCCATAAGATTTAAATCTATGAAAGGATTATAGTGAGATAAACTTACCATTTTGAAAAGCCCATGCTTATTTTGACTATTTTTGTTTTTTTGAGTGCTGTGGCTTATTTTGACTAAAAATAGCTTGTGATTTATTGCATAATGAAGTGCTCAATTACCATTTTGAAAAGCCCACACTTATTTTGACTATTTTTGTTTTTTTGAGTGCCTTGATTATTTCAACTAATTTTGTATTTTGAGTTTTTTACTAAATGCTTTGAAATCAAATTCATTTTTACCGTAGTGAATTTATCTTTAAAAAAAATAATTATATAGTTATTAAGCTAAACTTCTCTTACAATAAAAATAATTATTGAAAATGTTACAAACTCCTATTTATTTAACATACCTATTTAGATTGTCAACCACTTCTAATATATTTTTATTTGGAGGATTCAACTAGTACTAAGTACATGAATAGAATAAGTGATGGTATTGTCTAGGGCAATGCTTAATAGGAAGGATTTCTTTGTGTAGTTAGTTGGGCTATATATTCCGTCTATGATGTGGACAATAATGTGAATCTAATTTTTTAAGATGAAGAAATCATAGGCTCATATGTAAGATATTATGAAAATTATTAGTTAACAATGTTCAAATGCAGATGATGAGTTGATTATTTCTTAGATAGATTGCAGAGTTTGCTTAGTCTTCACATTTTTGAGCTTCATGGTTTTAGGAATAATGAGTTCCAAATATGTGTAATGGATATCAAATTAGTTGAAAGGATATATAAATATTTTAAAAAATATTTAGCTACCATTATTGGAGTTGGTTGAAAGTGCACTTATATGGATTAAAGTTATCTTGGTATAAATAAAGAATTCAATAAATAAAATATGTAGTGAGTAAATAAAGATGTGTGTGCCAATCTCTAAATAAAATATTTGTTGAAAATAAGTTATTAAGAAATAGTCAAACATGTAATTATATGTTTAATAAATTTGACATATGTAGTAGATTATTCGATTTAAATAAATTATAAAAATGGATAGTAGTTAAATTCTTGATATTTAAAAAAAATAACTCTATCTCATTTACTTGTAGTTGAGAATCCTCATCATCTTAACTATAAGGCTTTCTTTAGTTTCTTTCACATGTCAAAATTTATGTACATAATCAAAATTATTAACTCCCGAAGGCTAAAAAGCTTTATAAAATCTTAAAAATATGGTTGTATACTAGGTGGAAACACATACGCTGAGAAAAAACAAGGCATTCTCATAGGGAGATTAAAGGAAGTTGAGATTAAGGAATAGTTGTTGTTGGGTTGTGTTATATTCTTTCCATGTAGTTAATAGGGGGTTTGAAGGGCACCTGTAACCCCACTTTATGGGGTCCAAGGCAGCGCCCTGGAAAATTTTGGTTTTGGACCCTATGTTAGGTTGGGCAGACCCACCTATGGTTTTGTGCATGATTTTCGCACATGTTTTTTGGATGCGATGCTTTGTGGTCCATGGTATTGGACGCGATGTTTTTTGGTCCATGGTATTGGATGCTTCGACATGTATAAATATGTACTGTAACATTGAAAGGAACATAATGAAAAATCAAGCTAGTAGTCCCGGTTTTGGGATCCAGGGGAAAATCTCTGTGTATATGTGTTTTATGTGTTATGATCTCGCATTATTTATTTTCTATGTTTTAGAATTCATATGTAGGTAATTTCTGTACGGGGTTAAAACCTACATTTGGTATCAGAGCTGTTTTGGCTTCAAGGGGACACTTTTGTTGCTGAGGGGTTTCGCTCGGGCCTGTGGTAGACCCTATTTAGTTGGAGATCTGCGAGATCGATTCTGGTGGTGAAAAAAGATGGCGAGTAGTGGAAAGATAGAGATCAAGAAATTTAATGGTCAGAGTTTTGAGTTGTAGAAACTCAAGATGGAGGATATATTGGTGGATAAAGACCAATGGATCGTAGTAGATTCAGGTACTAAACCAACGAGAGTGTCTGATGAAGAATGGAAGAAGTTGGATTGGAAGGCAAATAACATAATACAATTGTGTGTCTCAGATTCAGTATTGCTGAATGTATCAGGGGAAGCTACAACAAAGGCTTTGTGGGAAAAGTTAGGGACTTTGTACCAATTTAAGTCTTTGGTGAATAAACTATTGCTGCGGAAACAACTGTATAACCTGAGGATGAAAGATGGAGACTCGATAACAGAGCATCTGAATGCATTTAATACTGTGGTAAGTCAGTTAGCATCTGTTGATATTAAAATTTCAAATGAAGATAAGTGCAACAGTTTGTTTCATTCTCTACCAGATTCGTGGGATAGTCTGGTTATTGCAATAGGTAGCAATGTGATTACTTTGCATTTTAATGAAATAGTCTCATCCTTGCTGATGGAGGAGATGAAACAGAAAAATATGGAGAGCCAAAATGGTGATGCCTTATCTATACGAGGGCGAACTCAGAACAGAACAAAAATAAGTCATCGAGTGGGAAATATAGATCTCCAAGAAAACCTATAAAGGTGGTGTGCTGGAAATGTGGAAAGGAAGGGCACTACAAAAGGGACTGTAAATTTAAAGCTCTTGACAAAGGAAAGGGATCTGATGAGGCTTCTTTTGTAGAGGCGAAAACCACCTCTGATGAAGGTGGGGATGTGTACTGGCTTCTTCAAGTACACGTAGATCATGAGGCATGGTTGATTGACTCAGGTGCATCCTCTCACTTCACTCCCCATAGATAGTGGTTCTGCGAGTATGAGAAATATGATGGTGGTGATGTCTTCCTGGGGGATGACAGGAAGGCTAGAATCGTTGGTCGTGGAAAAGTAAAGTTGAAGTTGCAAGGTGGAAGGGTTAGAACGCTTCCAGGCATTCTACATATTCCTGCATTAACCATAAATCTGATTTTTGTTAGCAAGTTGGATGATGCAGGTGTAAAAACAGTGTTCGAGAAGGATACCTACAAGATGGTTCGAGGAGCATTGGTATTGATATAGGGAGTTCAGATTGGAACTCTGTACACGCTGCAAGGTAGCACTATTATTGATGGGTGCAATAGTTATGTGGTTCCTGAAAGTGGAGCAGAAAATCTAGTGGTCTCTGGAGAGAAAACCATGTTGTGGCATCAAAGGCTTGGACATATTGGAGAAAAGGGCCTTCGAATACATCATGGTAAAGGTATGGTAGAAGGTATGAGTAATAGCTCTCTGAATTTTGATTTCTATGAAAATTGTGTATATGGGAAGCAGAATCGGGTGAGTTTCCCCTCTGGTAGTAAGAGGGCGAAACAGATATTAGAACTTATGCACACTGATGTGTTTGGAACTGTGAAGATTCCATCACTGGGTAAGTCTGTGTACTATGTATCATTTAAGGCTCTGGTGGAAAACCAGACAGAGAAGAAGATAAAGGTGTTGAGGACAGATAACGGTGGACAGTTTTGTAGTAAGGAATTTGAAGAATTCTATAAGAAGTGTGGTATAACACGACAGAATACTGCTCCATATACACCTCAACAAAATGAAGTTGTAGAAAGAATGAATAAGACGTTTTTGGAAAGGGAAAGAAGAATGCTCAGTGGTGCCGGGTTAGGACAGGAATTCTGGGCAGAGGCAGTGGATACTGCATGTTATGTAGTCAACAGGTCACCTTCATTAGCGTTGGAGGATAAGACTCCACAAGAGGTATGGACTGGTAAGAAACCATCTCTTTCACATCTGTGGGTATTTGGATGTGTTGCATATGTACATGTTCCAAAGGAGAAACAAACCAAGTTCGATAGTAAATCTGAAAAGTGCATCTTTATTGGGTATAAGGATGGTTTAAAGGGTTATAAGCTTTGGAACCCAGTGACACGGAAAGTTGTGTACAGCTGAGATGTGGTGTTTAAAGAGGTGAAATATGTTATTAAATATGAATTCCAACGAAAGGAACCTGAGAAGATGGATTTTTAGCTAAAGGAGGAAGAATTAGGTTCTACAACAGAGGAGGAATCAAAATATGAAGAGCCACAAACTCCAGCAGTGAGAAGATCAGTTCGAGAAAGTAGGCAGCCTGAAAGATATAGTCCATCTACTTTCTGTTCAAAATTTTCTTAATCTATTATTGGCGATGATCCCAGAACTATGAAGGAAGCAGTAGATTCAGAGGATGGAAAACTCTGGAAAGAGGCCATGGTTTATGAAATGGCATCTTTTCACAAAAATGAGGCTTGGGATCTGGTGGAATTGCCGGCTAGAAGGAAACCCATTGGCAGCAAATGGGTGTTCAAAAAGAAGACAAATGCAGAAGGAAAAGTGGAGAAATACAAAGCTCGGTTAGTAGAAAAAGGTTATTCCCAGGTGTCGAGAATTGATTTTGGTGATATTTTTTCTCCTGTTGCTAAGGTAACTTCTATTAGATTACTTCTATCTGTTGTTGCTGCTTTTCATTTTGAGGTAGAATAGATGGATGTGAATACAACGTTTCTTCACGGGGATCTGGAAGAGGAAATATACATGAAGCAACCTGAAGGCTTTGCAGTGAAGGGTAAGAAAGAACTGGTATGCAAGTTAAAGAAGTCTTTGTATGGGTTCAAACAGTCACCAAGGATGTGGTATCAGAAATTTGATACATTTATATGGGGACTTGGCTTCACTAGAAGCAAAGCAGATCACTGTGTGTATTTTAAATTAATTGGTGACCGTGTTATTTATCTGGTTTTGTATGTGGATGATATGTTGCTGGTTGGAAATGACAAAGAAATTATCCAGGATTTGAAGACCCAATTGTCGTCCAAATTCTACATGAAAGATCTTGGTGCTACAAACTATATTTTGGGCATGGAAATTAAAAGAGATCGGGAAAAGAGAAAGTTTTGGTTAAACCAGAGGGAATATGTCAAGACAATACTGGAGGGGTTTAATATGTAGGATAGTAAACCAGTGAAGGTTCCTATTCCTGTAGGTGTGAGGTTATCTGCTGAACAATGTCCTAAGACACAAGAAGAGGAAGAGGACATGTCCCGTGTTTCATATGCAAGTGCAAATGGTAGCCTGATGTATGCAATGGTTTGTACTAGACTAGACAGTGCACATGGAGTGTGAGTATTGAGCAAGTTTATGTCAAAACCAGGAAAGGAGCATTGGACAGTAGTGAAGTGGGTTTTCGGATATTTGCATGGCACTAGTGATTATGGTATGTGCTACCAAGGAAGACCAGGATTAGACAGGGTGTTGGATATTCATGGCTTTGTTGATGTAGATTACTCTGGAGATCTGGATCAGAGAAGATCTACAAGTGGGTATGTGTTTAACCTATTTGGAGGTGCAGTGAGTTGGATAAGTAAGAAACAATCTGTAGTGGCACCATCAACTACAGAGACAGAATACATGGCAGCCACTCATGCAAGCAAGGAAGCAGTTTGGTTGCAGAGATTGTGTTCAAGTATGGGGTTAGCATAGGAAGCTATAAGGATAGATTGTGACAGCCAAAGCGCAATTTTCTTGGCAAAGAATCCTGCATATCATTCAAAGACAAAGCACATTGATGTTCAATATCACTTTGTGAGGGATATGATAGAAGACAAAAAGGTGTTGTTGGTAAAGGTGGACACTTTGAAGAATATTTCAGATGCATTGACAAAATATGTGAGCTCTGAGAAGTTGTCTTGGTGTAGAAAGACAATGGGCATTCAGGGCTGGAAAAATGACTAAGCTCTCTTGTGGCCCCCTGTGGAAAGAAAGCAACAAGTGGGAGAATGTTGGGTTGTGTTATTTTCTTTCCATGTAGTTAACAAGGGGTTTGAAGGGCTCCGGTAACCCCACTTTCTGGGGTCCGAGGCAGCGCCCCGAAAAAATTTGGTTTTGGACCCTATGTTAGGTTTGGTGGACACACCTATGGTTTTGTGCATGATTTTCGCACATGTTTTTTGGAGGCGATGGTTTTCGGTCCATGGTATTGGACACGATGGTTTTCAGTTCATGGTATTGGATGCTTTGACATGTATAAATATGTATTGTAACATTGAAAGGAACATAATGAAAAATCAAGCTGGTAGTCCTGGTTTTGGGATCCAGGGGAAATCTTTGTGTATATGTGTTTTATGTGTTATGATCTTGCATTGTTTATTTTCTGTGTTTTAGAATTTGTATGCAGGTAATTTCCGTACGGGTTTAAAAACCTACACTTGTAAGAGAATTTCTAGATAAAGGGAAGTCGACACTCACAAATTTAAGTAGAACGTAAAATGAAAGGCATGAAAAATGCCAAAATGTCATCAAATTTTCATTTGATGGGCAAAGAGGATTTGAAATTCCAGGCCTAGAAAGAAGGATAAAAATAGTGATATAAGGTCGTTATAGGTTAGCAAATGTGTATTACCCCATAATCTAGAAAAAACATCCTTTTTCCTATAATGATTCATTAAATTTATCCTATTTTATTTTTCCCTGTGCATGTTTAATTATTTCCATATTTTGGTACCATATGGACATTGAACTTGCCTTTAGAGAATGTTTGAATGGATTTGTTTGTTATAAATAAAATATTAATTTTACTAATTGTTTAATTATATGAATTAAATGATGGGTAATATTTTAAATATTTTTATAGATAACATAATAATTTTAATAATTAACTAGTGTAATTATATAAATTAAGTGATTGTTAAATGGTGATTTTTTTATTTTTAAATTACACATTAGTTATTATGATGATTAAGAGAGTTCTTGAAGAGGGACTTTTGTTTTGGGGAACAATAAGTTTGTTTTTGATTCCATAGTTCTCAAATTTGATCCCTTCACTATCGTTATCACCATGGCCACCTTCAAGGCTATAATCCTTAAACAAGAGTATATCTAAAGATGAAACAACATTGACACCCAAAATGTAAAAGCTAGAAGCCATATGAGCCCTAATGTCAACAATTTATATGATTAGTTAGTAGTACATTTCCCCATCCATAAAGGTAGAGAACCATAGTAGTGATGTACTAGAAGAGTAGAATGAAGAGTTAAACATGTTCTTAATGGTCCAACAGGAAGAAACAAATAATGGTATCCCTTCATGGGAAATGGCTATCAATAAAGCTCCAATTTAGGGGATAAAAAGAAAAGAAATTTGAAACTTCTAATCTTGGTAAGAGGAGTTGGCATTGATTGACAATGTCAATTTACAATTAGTTCTCATGACCCTTCTCCAAGGAGATAGATAGAGATCTAAAAGAAGAACATAAATAAATGTTAAATTTGTAACACCTTGTTTTGGGCTATTTTTCTTTAAGTCAAAAAAATCTCTACTAATCACTACATGGATATTTTCTAACACAATTGCTGCATGTGCAAAGTGTAATTTTTTAAGATTTTGAGATTTATATTACTATGATTTTGTAAATTTTCTCTTTATTATTTTAGACTTAAAATTTACTAAATCTAAATATTTTATACTCTATTAAAAAAATTAAGTTTAATTTCTTTAATATTGGCAACTTTTATATTTTTATATTTTGAGAAAAAATTAAAGATATATGATTTTTTAATAATTTTTCATCTATAAAGATTTAGATTTATTTTTAAATTTGGATTTGTATAAATTGAATATCTAATATATAAAATAAATTTAAAGATTTTTAATTTATAGTATATTATAGGTATTTGATATTCAAAATAAAAAATAAAAAAATTAAATCAATATAATTACTTATCAAAAGTGCACACACACACACACACATATATATCAAGTGCAATAATATAAATTGAAAACCTAAATATGTTCGTATAATACTATGAATCAAATTGAGGAACCTAGATTGCAAGTTATACAATAGTAATCCTCGATGGGGGTGTTAAGTCCTGCATTAAATGCTAATGCAACTTCTGAGGAACAATGATGTTGGCTATGTTTTATATTATTTCCACGACTAGCTCCATTCGTGAAGCCGAGGGTTAGAGGGGGGGGCCGGCCAGGCCCCCTTTGTTGCACCGGGGGTAGTGCCCTAGATCTTTTTTTTTTGGGATCCTATATTAGGTGGGTGGACCTACCTATGGTTTTGTGTATAGATTTCGCTTTTGGGAATGATGGTTTTCTACCCATGGTATTTTGCAGATCTAGTCAAGGGAACTACGATTATGTTTTAATCCATGGTTAATTGATTGGGGTTTATGGATTCTTTGATATGTATATATATGCATTATAACATTAAAAGGAATATAATAAAAAATCAATATGGTAGTCCTGGTTTTGGGATTGAGGGGAAAATATTTGTGTATATATGGTTTATGTTTTATTCTATTCCCATTGCTTATTTTTTGTTTTTAAGAATTTGCTTGCAGTTAATTTCTGTACAGGGTTAAAAACTAATGCAACTTCTAAGGAACAATGAGACACAAGTGTTGGACATAGTGTTGTCATTGATGTCAAAGGGGATGTCTAAATAAGAAACAATATCATCCATGAATCCAAGTAAGAAAGTGCCTTCCATGCCTACATCACATAAAGCCAAATGCTTTGGAGTTTATTGAGCTTTTTCAAAGCCACAATGCCTAGACGATGGAATGGTTGGATAAATTTCTCTAAGGCCTTTCTAAAGGTATATCATACTTGGAAAAAATCCTCCCGGATCAAAAGTTATCATCATTTAAAGTTGGAACCTATAACGAGGAACGGAAACACAAAATTTATTTGAAAACCACCAAATTTGTTAAAGATTGTGCATTTTGAGGGAGGCTCCAAACATTGGCATCAATCAACGGGTGCTCATGCACGATCATATGCATTATTTAACACAATTAAACATTGTGCACCTTTTAAATCATCTAATGATGAGAAAGAGAATGTGTGGTGGATTATGTGCATAGATGCATGCCATTTAATGCCACCCATATATTCCACATGCCTTTATTTAAATGAAAATGTTGACAAGTGGAAAACATCTAGTGGATATATAGGTGGCACAATAAGATTGACCAAATGGCAATGACACATGTCATACTAGAGGACAATAGCATCACATACAATGATGATGTGGTAGCATAAGAATGGAAAAGGTTGATGACGTGGAAGAACAATGACATGTGGAAATTTGTGGTTGGCCTAAAATGATGATGTTGTAGTGGAGTTTAACATGGAAGCAAGGTGATGATGTGGTAGTGCCATGTGGCACTAATGTTAAGGATGATGAGGTGTGATCCAGGTGGCTCTAGGGACACACACAAGACAAAGAGTACTCAGAAAGGGTCAAAAATCAAAGTATTTAGATTGTTCTCGAACTAGGTTCATGTTGAATATCTCGTCGTTGTGATCGAAGTAGTGCAAACAGTTCGTCAAACCGAGCTCGTATGCGAAAGATAGAGCTCTTCAAATTTTGACATGACAAGGAAAAAAAACAGAGCCTACAGTGTGCCACATGGCATCCTAGTCAACAAGTTGGACCCACTAAATTTATGTGGCGGATTAATGGCCACTAAAGCATCAACACACGACACTCTAGCATTTGTCCTTACACATGTAAAAGACAAAAAATATAATATTAAAATATCTCATATAAAACAAACAAACAAAAACTATATAAAATATGGTTTACAAACCATATATTAAAAATAACACCATATAACAAAAATCAAAACATAATATGGTTAATATGTTTTGTTAATTCAAAAAAATGTCATATGGTTACATAATTTGGTACAAAGTGGTTATACCAACTATTAAGGTTGGTATGTAACAAACCATACCAACTATTAAGGTTTGTATTTGCAACACATTAAGGTTAATGCTATATTAAGGTTTCCAAACATGTTAAAAGATAACTGTGCCAAAGTCAGGATCAAACGCGGGTCTTGTGTGCCCAAGTGGGGCTTTAAACTAATGGCTCGGCAACCATTTCCTTGGATATTCTACCCACAAAATATACTTAAGCTCATTTCCACAGAGCGTTGAGTGGGGAACGGAGGACAGGGGCACTAAACAGTAGAGCGACGAAATAGAGTTGTGGTAGTGCAGAGGGGCCCACCTTGGGCACAGAAATTGAGGAAAATTCCCAAAATATTTTAGGGAATATTTTCATGTAGAATATTTAAGGAATCTTAAGATTCCGTGTGAGGTAAATTTTTTTTATTAGAATGTAACTAAGTTTATAGTCAATTTTCTTAGATTTTCACAGGGAATGCTATGGCGAGGTTGGATTCGCCTTTTGAGCAGCATATCTTTACATTCTCAGCAAAGGAGAATCTTCAAGAATCTTGAGGGAATCTTCCAGATTCCTTGGAGGCTGAAATTTGTCAGAGTCAAAATGCAACCAACTTCATATTCATTTTTCTCAGAACTTCACAACGAACCTGATGGCGTAAATAGAATTTTTATCTGAGCAGCAGATATTTAGATGACCTAGAGGAGGGAATCTTTGTGGAATGCAGGGGGAATGTAAAAGATAGCTATAGCCCCATATTCTCACTTTATCAGAATTCTAAAATTTGACAGTCGATTTTACACTATTTGACACCACAAATATGATGGTGCATTCATATTTTCCATTTTATCATTTCATTGTTTGGCCACTTTTCAAATTGGAGTGCAGGTGTCAACATTCATGGGCAAGCAATCATTTCCATGAGATTCAACGCTGCGAGATTGATGGTACGGCCAACTTCAGTAGTTTGACATCCTTTTCTTTAGATGGCCCCAGGATGTGAGGTATATGCAATGTGTTCATGTACTTCTTTTTGCTATGAGATGCATTGTGTTGCATATATCCATATTTGATGTTTGATGTGGGATCTTGTTTTCTTACTTGTTTCATGTGATGCGAAAGCATCTGTGGGATGTACTTGTTGTCATGATTCGTCGTGTTTTTTTAATCACTTTGTTTTTATGTATATGGGATACTCATCTGTCGCCATGTATGTTTTCATTTGAGATCCCTTTTATGCATGTTGGTTGGATGCTCATTATCATCACGCATCAGTTTAGGTTATACTGATAGGAGTCCTTCTTGAATGAGAGTTCTTGCAGTGGAACATCTCTTGGAGCCACTCCTGCGTAAGGGCATTTTCCTTGTATGATAGAGACATCACCACCTATGTACATCATCATTATTGACAACACTTAATGCAGCGGCCTACACCATCTTGACACCAGGGCCCGGAGACGTAGTCCTTCCTAGATGAACTCCATTATCAACGTCTCGTTATTTTATGTTGCTAATGATTGTCATGTTCCTTCTTCTTTACAGCATGCATATATGTTCAATTATGCTATTTTAAATGCAATTCTAATCACATCATGAAAGTAAAATATCTTGGTTAAATCCGGGAGTTGAGTCAACTTAGATCAAGGTGGAAGATCCAAATGGTAGTAAAATGACATGTGGAAGCTTGTGACAAGCTCAAAGATGATCACGTAGCATTTAAGGATGATGTGGAAGGTAACGATGACATGGATGTCAGGTCATCTTAATGACATAAGTAGGGTGATGTGGAAATACAGATGGTTGCCACATGGTAGGTATAGTTGGCATTTTTTAGCAACCAATACAACTAATTTCAAGTGACATATGGCACCTATCATAGGCTACTAAGTGGCATGATGACATTGCACTATTGTCAACACATGGGTGATCATGAACCCTAAGGATAGAGTCGCATGGCTTAAGGGGTTAGGCAAAAAATATTGTGACATAGATAAAAGGGACAAGATCATTTGGTTAAAGTCATATGGTTGGAAAGTTGTAGTCACATGAGTAAATCGTCTAGGAATATTTGGCTTAAACATCAACCCTATAGGCTTTGGGTCACATGAATGATATGTGTGTGTGTGTGTGTGACGATAACTCCATTTGAATATCACTTGGAAACACAATAATTTTGGTGGCTCTTTAGATAAAAGAGAAGGAGTTTTGGTTTGAGTTTTTGTGGCCGATTTTGAGGAGGCCATACTATGTCATCATGGATTATTTATTTGGTTTTGTTGTGTTACATCGTGGTTTCAAAGTGATTCGTATCATTAATAGGTTTTTTCTAGTGACGTCATTTTCACAGTTGGTCCAAAAAACAGACACTTACGAGACAATTGATACACTGATCCAAGCATGGAATATGAGCAACAGAGTTGGTATACAATTGGTATATGAGGAGGTTAGCAAATCAAATTTTCATATATATGTTAAATTTATTTTTTTATAGGGTTACTGATGCATCGGTTTGTACATTATTTTGAACCCTTAAAATGACATTCTGTAGAACTTGTAAAGGATCATTTTGTATAGTGCACCCCATCTCTATTGTTTTATTAAACAATAATTTTTTTTATATTGTTTTATATGGTTTTTATGAATGATTTTGAAGCCAAATTGAATTTTGGAAAAGGGGAAATGATCAAAATTAAGGTGTTATTTTTCCAGGGGTTATGAAGATCCATGAAGATGAATTTTTGATACTATACAAAAATATTTATTATTTTTGGGGTTATGAATAGGTTTTAGGATTTTTAAGTAGGTGTTGTCTATATAATCAAACCATGATCCAGGAAAGGTTTCATGGTACCAAATTGATGAACAAGTTGATGTAAAATTGATGAATAGGTTATGACAACATAAATATGATAGGACCATGATTATTTTTTGAAGATCTATATGATTTTTGGTGCAAGTGTATCCAATTTGAAATATTGTGAAAATTGGTCCACAAAAAGATGAAGAAGGAGGTGGGTTCCTCTCACAACATGGCTGCAACCATCAACGATTTTCCCTAGGCCACCTATTTGACATGGAATTCTAGATCTTGCAAAATCCCTAACTCCCTCGAATCATATCTTCAAAAATATAGCTAACCAAGATCTGAAATTTGTACACGAAGTTCACCAATATTTCGGATCCACATGGTTGTAAGTTAATGTTATGAAGCCTCATAGAAAGAGACATTATAGAGAAAATTCTAGGATGACCTGTTTGAGAAAGTTAAACCCTAGAATCCAAAGATATGGTACCAAATGTTATGCAACCAACTCACAAAATAGAAGAAAAGATAGATCAATGACTTGAAAATTAGCCGAAAACCTCCTCTAAATTACATAAATGAATAATTCTTCAATGATACAAATGATAATACCTCCATGGTATATATATGAGTCTAAGGGGTCACAATATAAGCAGAGCATACATAACAATAATATTGTAAGGGCACAACAATAACATAGTGGGTTCTACGGGGCGTAACAATAACAATATGGGTAATACATGGGGACAACAATAACAATAAAAATAAGGGAGATATACTAGTATTATAGGGACCTAACAACCTGTTGTTATTGAATTGGAAGAATATGGAGCTACTACACCTAGTTGATAATGATGGAGATTCTTAAGTTATGTTTATGGTATTTGGTATGTGTGTGGATGGTTTTTATCCTATATAATAAATTAAAGGGCCTATCATTGTTGATTTGAAGGTCATGCAGATGTTGGAGTAGCTTTGGAGCAGTTTTATGGCTTAAGTATTAGTGTAGCTAATGGATGGCATGATGCATGGCATTCATGTTAGCCTAGCTTGACTTGTGATGATGATGTAGTTGTGACAGTGGTTCATTGCAATGTTGTAATGGCTACAATGGCTCCCTAAGGTCTTACAGAAGTTTTTAAGTAGTAGAGAAATTTTGGATGGATTATGAGCTAAGGGAATTTGATTTTGACCATCCTCTGCCTCAATTGCATGGATGATGGGTTATTCATGTGAGTAAGACATCCTAGTCAATTTTTCACAGTCTTGTGTGTGCAATTAAATCTAACTTACATAGGTTTGTGCATGCGAATGAAAGGAGACATGAAATGTAGTCCATATTTCACATGCACAATTGGAATTATTTTGTTTTTGGTGAAGCTTATGGTTGTAATTTTCTAGAAAAAGGTCGAGACAAGTCGCGGGGCCTCCAAAAGTTGATCGGCTTTGAAAATATCAAAAGGCTAGTGAAGTAAGTGGATTTATTTTGTCAAGAAGCCTATCTCTATCAAATTTGAAGCATGTGAAAATGTTTTGGTTGAGCTCCGTCATATGAAGAATTTATTGATTTAACCATTTCCAGAAATTACAAATATGAGGAGAAAGGTTAATAATTTGGTTGGTTCTCTTGTGTGAGAAAATTTTCATAGTGTTTTGGAGAGCTAGTGGTGAGGAGAGTGAATTTTCTGTAGCATAGTGTGCATGGAGTTGTAGTAGTAGAAGAGACAAAAGTATGCATGGCTGGAGACTATTTGCATGCAGAAGAAAAGTGAAAAGGATACTAAGGAGTTTTCTAATGTGTTTGTGATTATAGGGGAATAATTTTACTTGAGTTTATATATGTTGTTGATATGATTGTGATAGATTGGATGCAACATTGTCTCATGTTTTTATATGCAAATTTTATATTGCATTATTGAGTTTTTCAATCTAGATTATTTGCAGCTAATGTATTGAGGCAATGTGAGTTAAGGTTGGTGTGTGGATGTGAGAGAGATCTATTTTAGAGCTAATGTATTTGTAGTGTTGTTGATGGTGCAAATATTAATGCATTGCTTGGGCAGAGAGTGTTTTATTGTATTATGAGTTTTTGATTATATGCTATGAAGATATTGTTGTTGCGATGTTCATCTTGAGCCACTAAAAGGTTATAGTTTTAAAATGCATGAAAGGTGAACCACATAGAGAACTGGAGTGGGGGATCTAGCCAAAAAAGTATTGAGAATATATTTCTTCATAAGACCAATAGGTGTTGGATGAAGCTCGCTGATCATGGAGGCTTCCAATGGATGGTGGTCTATAGAGTCATGAGATGGATATCAAAGTTCCTTTCATATAGTTTCAATTTTTTATTCTCTATGTAATGATTTTCTTGACAGATAATAAAATATATTGAGCTGCACAACAACAAAAGGGTTGTTTTTTGACCCAAAGGAGATTTTCCACCAAATATATTATGTCCATATGTGATGTGATGATTTGTATCTCATTCTGAATGTTTATTTCATATGGTATGGCTCTCATGCGTTGATACTTATTGTATTGATTCAACCCCCCCCCCCAAGTAGTTACACTGGTTCCAACAATTGGTATCAGAGCATGGTTCCTTCTAGTGTAGCTTCACTATTGTAAGCCAGATCATGGGTAACCAAGGAATATTTACAATAGTTGGAGTTCCTTTTCTACATGGATCATGTTATACCCTTTAGAAGTTGAAATTTGAAACATATATTCTAACTCTTTATGTGAATATTTTTCTCTTAATTGAATATGGTGTGTAGGATGAACTTAGTGAGGAAGCCAAGAAGATAACTTTAAAAGGATTATAAGATCATGATGTGGTTAAAGTGAGACATTCTGTGAATGAAAAAGCAATCATGTACAAGTTTTATAGTTTGTATGGAAGAGAAAGGGTTCAATATTCAAAAATTGTTGAAAAACCCCATCGCATTCTTGAGGAGAAAGAGAATGATAAAAAGGTCTCCACATTCCTAGCAGTAACATATCCAATTTTCTCTCTAGAAGATAGTGAGAGGTAGTGACGAGAGTAATAATCTGCAAATCATTTATATAAATATACAACATGAGGAATTCATCAAGGCCAGTGAGAATTTTTCAAATCGACTTCAAGACCGGGAAGCCTATTTTGCAAGACTAGAAAAGGAATTAGCCTCTTTGAGATGCTAGCTTGAAAAGGAAAATAATCAACTATCCCACTATCGAAAGTTGGAGAAAGGAACCAAAATTTTGGGTGAAATCCTCATCAATCAAAGATCTCCTCTTTTCAAAACTGGATTGGGCTTTGAAGAAGAATCATGCCTTGTGAAGGAAAAGGATAAATTGGAGGGCATCCATGTAGTAGACAATCGCAATTCCACCACCTTTGAAGTCAATCAAGGACCTAAGAAGAAACATCATCCAAAAAAGCCAAATAATAAAAGATATTATCAACAGAAGAAAATAAAAGAATATCACAATCACAACATGCATCAGTTCATGAAGTTAAGGAAGAAACCAACTATTCATGGTCTAGCAAATAAAAAAGAAAGGTATCCAATTTTATTTTATGGGTATTATTTTTATTATAATCATTATGGTCATAATGCTAGAGAATGAAAATTTTATTCAATAAAACAAATTTTGCTAGATAATCGTTGTTTTTTATGTGGAAAATATGGCCACAAAGCTCTAGCTTGCAGATATGACAAGATCAAGCCTACAAAACTAGTAAGCCCACCAATGAAGACAAAGAAGGTATGGAGGAGAAAAGATGAGTTGCAAAACATATCTCTTCAAAGGATTTCAAGGAAGGATATTTTTTTTTGAGAAATGATAATCGTCTCAGGGGGATTAGATCTATTAATTTATGCAAATAGGGTAAAATTCCCACTTCGTCATCTCATATGATGGAGATGATGATTACATTGAATTCTTCTTTTTGTGAGGACCCAAATTGACCTAAATATAACCTCATTTGGACAAGCAGCAGATGGTTCTTGAATTTATGTACCCACTCATGTACATTGGGATAGGTGAGACTCACACACATGTCTAATTAGACAAGTTGGCCTCAACATCAAATGGTCCCCCATTGAAGGCCATAAATATAAGAGATCTCAAGATCATTTGATCATGATCATGCATCATTTTCTCTTCTTTTATTGTTTGGTTTTTATAAGTATGACAAAGAAAGCTCGTGCAAGGTCCAAAATTATAGGTCTAAGGCTCACACACTTTTTTAGGTTTCTTTTTTCAAGTCTCATGCTTGCCGCAGGTCAAATTCAACTGTATTCACATCCTCGGAGTGCCTCAGAGAGTGTATGGGAAGCTACATTCACTCTCATAACATATTGCAGGGTGCAACAAGGCTCTGAGATAGTTCTAGGGAGATCCAAGCATAGTCATTCACTTACAATGCTTCAGAGAGTAACCAGGAAGTCATAGTCATTCGCTGACAGTGTCTTAGGGAGAGATGGAAAGGAGACACAATTTCTTGTAGAATAACTTGATGAGTGTGATTGGGGTTCTGAGCTAGGGTTTGACAGTTGATCGTAGTTTACCACAAATTTATGAAGGTTGGAAGGTTTCTCTATGTTGTACAGTAACTATGGAAGCCAGGGAAAATTTTAAGAACCCCCCCTAAATTTATATGTATAATAAATGGGTGAATCTCCATGGTATATAGGAAAAATGGAAGGAAATTTCATCAATAATATAATATGTATATATAATTTTTTGGCGAATCTCTCACTAGGCATGGCGAATATTTCACTCAATTATAAAATCTTGTAAGATCTTGGTGAGTCTTTTACTAAATAATAAAACTTTGTAAGGTCCTAGTGAATCTTAGCATTGTGAAATCTTAGAGAATTTTTTGAAAAAGTATAAAACCATATATGACAAGATCCACATGGTGGCAATATCACTGTTTTTTTCACATTTCCACGAAATGGAACTTGTTTATAAAATTATAAAAAAGCCAACCAAGTCCCTTATAATATGCAGGTAAGCTTATAACATAGTTTGATAAATCTACAATGCTTGTCCCCATTCAAGTGTCATAGTTGCTATACTTAACACTGTGAATCACAAATCTCTAAGAACTCAACTCTATAGTGTAATTAAAACCTTTGGAAATTGAATCTGACAACTCTATAAAAAGGATTAGTGAAATAGAAGCTTTTGTGAATGAGCCCACTAACTATCACTGCTAAACAATCAATCCAGACTATGAAGTCTTCCATCTTGATCACAATTGTGCTCACGATCAAGGGAGTGCGACCACCTAGCCTGACATAATGGCCATCATAGCTTCCAATAATCAACAACCACTTGGCAAGGACATCCTAGCTCATGTCTCATGAATTTTATTCATCAATATTAACTAATATAAATCTTATAAAGGTAATATTAGAATCCTCTCTGGATTCACTGTTAATACAAGGGTAAAGGAAATTTTCTAGCTCAAGGCACTAGCCAATACCAACTTTGGTATTTGTGACCCCTTTGTGGGGATGCACCTACCCTGCCCCATTGGGTTTCTTCCTTGTAATATAGTTCAAGGATCACAAGACTTTCCAATCTTCCTACTCCATTAGACACACTTTATATGCTATACATAGTGAATGGAAAAGAAGCATTATAGAACACTCAATTTCACAAAAGGAAGAAAAATCTTAGCCAATTCAATATCAAAATCTTAATCACTGATTAATAAAGAATAACAAGTAGTGTAATGAATTGTTCCGAGTTATTTATTTACAAGCTATAAAGAATGTAGTGGAATGGAAAATATTACTTAGGAAACCCTTCAATATTTTCTACTAATATGTCTGTGCATGTACATATGAAATTAAGAGCAGTGTTGAATACAAAGTTTCTTTTTCTCTTGCCTCCATTTTGACAAATCAGTGTGAAATCAGTGTCACTTTGAATCTCCTTTCCTGTGTGGATGTTTTGACAAATCAATGTGAAATCAAAGTCACTTTGAATTTCCTTTCTTGCAAGGGATCACATTCACAGTTGATTAGTAAAATGTAATCTACTATATATTATGTTCAAGAAACTGACTGCAATCTACAGCGGAAACGAGAACTCAATTCTTATTCTGAATTTGAATATCTCAGGACAACATAAGAGATAAAAATCCATATGGCCTTAGTAGCTAGAAAACAATCACTCCATCATTACAAGACCACCTAGATTTCGACACTTAATCTAAATAATGGCACTAGTTGTAGTGCTTATTTGCATTAACGCCATGGAAAAGCAACAACAATATTTCAAAGTACTCTTACTAGAAAAGTTGTAACGTTCTGAGAATATTTAATGATAGCATCTGAACCTCATAGCTATGGTGGGGAAACTAGGGAACCCAAATATTGGAAGATATCTCATACCAAATCTAAGAAAAAAAAAATTTCTATAAATCAAGCAATGAATTGTTTACAAATCAAATACAATTCCTTTAACTAACAGTTAAATTGTGGTGATATATTTAAATATTTAGTGAATGAGATTACCTTTGTCATTACTGTCATCCCTTAGTGAATGAGATTACAAATCAATACTTATGGAAATATTGTAAGAAATTCTGTGAAATAGTAAAGTGTAACCTCTATTTTCAAGCAACAAAATCAAGAAATTGTTACACCAAGAGCCATAATTGATACATAATCAATGAATCAAGTCCTTGTATGGCACAAGCTTGTTTCACAACCTCTATTTTCTCAATCACAAAATCAAGACAGTGTATGTGGTTATTGCCAAAATGAAACTGCGTTCTAATTTGGAAGAGGATCTTATCAAAAGACATGGATTTATTCAAAGCTACAAAGCCTAATGGGTTATTGAAGAATAATTCGGAATATGGGATCATGATACTTAAATTGAAAAAATATTCTTTCCTTTTAGAAACATTATAGTTATACAATGTTTTTTGAAAGCATTAGAATTTGAAATTGGGACTTTCTATCAAGACAAATTTTCATTAAGAAAATGTACTTTCCTACCTGAAACATTGTAGATATCCAAGAAAAACTTGAAAAGCATAAGAGAACCTAGCTTAATGTACTTTCTTTCCTTCCTTAACATTCTTAAAGAGTTGAGGTTCCCCAAGTCATCAGGTAACTTTCGAAGGAAATGACAATTAGTAACAGTCTAATTCAAAACTAAAGATGTGTCACAAATACAAGGGGGCATCTCCTCCAAATCACAAAAGTGCTCTAGGTTAAATTCTAGCATTATTGGAAGCTTAATGCTCAACTAGTTGTTATTGAACCCAGACATTTTTCCATTCTTCACTTAAAGCTTAAAGATAGCTTCTCTAAGTTCTACATGAATTTACTATGCTCTTGAAGTGGGGGCACATGTAGGTTCTCCAAGTAAATAGTCTTAAAATAAATGAAGATAAGGCTGATAGATCATTTAGTGTGGATCTCTTTAACCCATAATTGAATACTATGTCTCTCTTGAACCCATAATTGAATACTATTAGGACTTTCAAATTTTTCATGGAACTCAAAAATGTTGGAAGAAAGTATTTGCTTCCAAAAAGAGTAAAACTAAAGCCTCTACTTGAGGACAATTGATGTCACACCACTAACACTTCTCCATGGAATCTATATAGGTAAACCACAAATGCAGAATTCCATTAGAATATTGTGTTTATTGAATGCACAAATGAAATCATTGCATTTCTTTAAAATATCTTTTGAAATCAAAATTAGGGGTGTAGGATAAAATTCACCCGTGTGATTCACAAAAAGCATGAGAAAAAACCTAATACTATATATAAAACCAAGAAAAATTCAAATTCATCACTTCTAGGGACCTCGTAACCACCCTGCCAATACACAAGTATGTTCCTGTTTGCAGTTAGAAAAATTACCCAAATTGCAATCTGTTTACTCCAGCATATGTTGCAAAGTTATAGAAGGATGACTAGTGCAATCAATCCATTACTTTTAGCCCTAGATTTGTTTTAGTTTAAAATAGAAGTATACAAATATACTTGTCCAATGTCTATGCTTTAACCATTCACCTTAAGATATTTTTACAATATAATTTCCTAAGTCTATTTAATATCTTCATTATCATAAAAACCAACCTATATCCATCTTAACTCCACATCTACCACTCTTAGGGGGATGAAGTCTATTTATCCCTCTTAGCATTTGGTAGACCGAGAATTAATATGGATATAAGATGATAGAATTTCCCCTTTAAATAGTTTATGCTCACATGAATACCATGGTATTACCATGGGTCCATACCATGGGTTATCATAAACCTGGAGCTTAAAAATTAATATTAGTAATTTATAAAAATTAATAAAATTAATAGTTGAATTTTATTTTATTTTTTATTTTAACCAAGCTAAAATGTTTAACATACATTAAATTACAACACCCATTTTTACTCTTAATCCACCAAGCCCCGAGAGGGATCAAATATTTTTTCACTCTATGCTAGTTTGGATATCATGATATTTGATACCTCTCGGGGGTTAGTAGATCCAAAGTAAAGATGGATCTATGCTGGTTTAATTCCCCCATTTAAATAGGCTACATTCCAGGTGAATACCATGGGTCAATACCATGTGCCATTTTGGTGAATACCATGGGTCAATACCATGTGCCATTTTTATTTTTATTAATACTAATATTAAGGTTAATAATGTTTTTTGCATGGTATTAATAACAATCTAGTCCATGGTATTTGTCCCATAGTATTTTGCCCATCGGTTTCACCTAAATATAATGCATTTTTTGAGTGTTCGTAAATATAAGGTGTCTTATGGAGTAAATATAAAAAAATGTTTTATTTGTCTACCATACCTCTCGTTTATTTATAATTTTATTAATTTACCACACCTCTTTTACAAATATGGTATCTGGCCCATAGCATTCACTTAAATAAAACCTATTCTTGAAAATGGGCAAATGGAAGGTTGTAACTCCTAGTTTCAAGGGCTAAATTTACCTTTTTTACCCTCTCCCTTAAGGTGGGCTATTTGAGGTGATTTGTAAAAATGTGCTATGATACAAAATTTTCACCCACTAAAAATTTAAAACCCCTTAATTTCGCCAAAGGGCGAACATTCGCCCGTAAAATTTTCTATGGAAGCCTACTTCTGATTTGTATTAGGTAAATATTTGCTGGATGATTATGTATTGGGATCATTGTACTCTCTGCTGAAATTATGACAATCTAATAAGAAAAGTATTTGAAAGGGTTTTCCCCCCTATTAGGGTTTTCCCCTAGTCTTTGACCAATTTGGTGTCTCTTGTGGTTGTGTTGTTGTTTCCTTTTTCATTACATATATTGTTCTATATTAAATTAATTTTTATGATTGGAGACATTGTTAATAATTAGATGCAATGATAAATGAAGAATTGAATTGGGATGAAGTAATTGAAATTAATGTTTATGATTGGAGACATTGTTAATAATTAGATGCAATGATAAATGAAGAATTGAATTGGGTTGAAGTAATTGAAACCACATAGAAAAATCTGAAAAATTAACATGGTTTCAAAGCTAAGGTGAAGGAAAAACCCAAAACAAGACAAGCATTGAAGTCATTACCTTTGGAAAGTTGAAGGAGCTTATATAGTCAAAGTATATATGTATTCCTCTACCTTCAAGGAGCATGAGGAATTGGGTGACTCATCACACTTTTTAGCATGGAAAGTCAAGTTGGAGATCATAAGTAACAACAATGATGTATTAGGGTACATTCAAGGAAGAGTGCCAAATCCTCCAGAAAATGCTTCCGCTTCCATCAAAAATAGGTATAAGAAAGGTGAATCCAAAGAAAAACGAATTTTAGTTGATGGTTTACAAGATCATTTAACTCATTATGTTGGGAATTTAAGTAAGTATAAAGAAATGTATGATAAGATAGCTAGCATGTATGAAATAAATAATTTGAATGAGATCATATCTTTGAATGATCAACTCAAAGACACTAAGGTGAACAAGGGAGAATTTGTTAAATCCTATATCATGAGGATATCTTGTCTTAGAGACCAATTGCAGAGATGGAGAATTAGTGCCTGATAGGGAATTAGTGATTATGACTCTTATAGGTCTCGCTCCTATTTGGGAAACCTTCATCACTACTATAAGAAACAACAATTTCCTCCTGTAATTTGATGAAATTGTTGGAAATCCTACACAAGAAGAATCAAGGATGATATCAAGAGGTAAAATTCAAAAACATGAAGAGGGAGAGCCTACTACATATATCACTCATGACAAAAAGAAGAAGAAAGGAAAAGGAGTTCCATCAAGAAAGCCTCCTACTAAAAATGGAAAAAGAAGGAATGATAGAACAACATCTCATATTGAATGTTATAATTGTCACAAGAAGGGCCATTATGCATGAGATTATCTTGAGAAGAACAGAGGACCATGCTCCAACACTAGAAGCAAAAAACACAAATACAATAATCAGAGGAGAAGAGACGATTGAAGCAAATACCACAATAGAATATATGAAAGAAGAAGAAGAGATGCTTCAAGCGACCATGAAGAAGATCACCATGCTCAAAAGAAGTCAAGCTTTTCTAGGTATGAAAGTAAAGTTGCAAATCAATTTGAATACATTCTTAATTCTACCCTTACTAGTTCGTATCTTATGGATTCGAGGGATGGTTGGTTTATAGTAGGGCCACTCATCATTTCTTTGGATACAAGGAATTTATTTCTAATCTAGTAGAGAGGGAAACTAAGATGAAGATTATTCTTGGAGACAACTCCACTCATCCCATGAAATATTTTGGGTCCATCAAATTTCATTTGAATTCTGTGGAATCAATTTTGTTGAATGATGTTATGTATGTGCGAAGATTAAATAAGAATTTGGTATCTATATCTACTCTAGAAGATAAAGGGATGAGGGTTTCCTTCATCAAGGGATAATTTTTTTCATGGTTTGAGGGTTCATCTATGAGAGATGCATTCACATTGGGATCAAGATTTGAAGGAATCTATAGAGTCACTAGAATATAACTTCTAGCATTGGCTCATAATACTAATAATCTAAGAGACTTATAAAACTCAAGATTGGCTCATCTACATTATGATGCTCTCCTGAAATTGAAGAAATTGGTCTATGGTATTCTCGATGTTCAAGCCCATCATGATGGAGTATGTACAGGGGACCATTCCCCTCTAGTGAGAACAATACAAATGACATCCCACATCTCATTCATTCTGATATATTTGGTTTGGTTCCTATGCATTATATTAGTGGTAATATCTACTACATCACCTTGATTGATGACTTCTCAAGAAAGACATGGATATACTATTTGAAATACAAGGATGAATCCTTCAAAATGTTCAAGGAGTTCAAATATTTTATTGAAAATCAAACAAGGAAGAGAATCAAAGTATTCAAGTCTGACAATGGTGGGGAATACATGTCAAATGATTTCATAGCATTTTGAAAGAAATATGGAATAAAAAAGGAAAGAATTGTGCCATATACACTTGAACAAAATGGGTTGAAAAAAGGCAGAACAAGTCTATATTAGAAGTTTCCCGTGTCATGCTCCATGATCAAAAGTTTCCAAAGTTCCTTTGGGGAGAAGCAAATCATGTTGCTTTATATGTTCAAAATAGGTGCCTCATCAACCATTAGAAAACAATACCCCCAAAGAAGTGTTCACAGGTGTCAAGCCTAACATTAGCCATCTTTGTATCTTTGGATACCCATATAATTTCATGTACTGAAGGACAAAAGGAACAAGTTTGAAGCTACATGAAGAAAAGGTACATTTGTTGGTTATTGTGTAAATTCTAAAACATATAGAATATATATTCCTGGTCAAAGGAAGGTTGAAACTAGCAGGTATGTAACATTTGATGAAGATGCACCTCTTGGAAAAGAAAGAGACCTTCCTCCACCTCCTCCTCCCAAGAAGAGTAATGATGAAAAGGATATTCTAGATTCAAGGAAGCCATCACACAATAACAATTCAATCATGCAAGACTCTGAAAGGATGTTCAAAATAACAATTCAATCAACATCCAAGGAAGCCATTAATGAACCCATCACACAAAAACAATTCAATCAATATCTAAAGAAACTATTAATTAGAAAGGTATTAAAAAGGCTATACCGCCCTGGCCTCGAGTCACATGACTTAATTTATACATTAAACGGTTGATAAAGAATTATTATAAAACAAATTAATATTTAATTATTGGAGTTATAATTTATAGTTAATAGTACAAGTATATTAATTTGAAAAGCACTCAAAATAATAGTTACTCGCAAATGCAATAGATAATTAATAATTAAGAAGAAACCACTTGCTTTTCATCACTTTCCATGCTCGAGTGTGAGACTGTTATTGTTGATGATCCCATGGATCCTATGGATCCCTTAGATCCTCCTACTAGGAAGAGACCACTTAGGCTCCCTGACACTCTACAAGATATAGAGAGACATGTTCCTATTCAAAGATCATTTAGAGAAAGGAAGCAATGATGTAGGTACCAAGGATATGTTGCAACCATGAGCACTATAATTCAAGCCAAACCTTCCACATTCGAAGAAGACATAAAAGAAAAAGTATGGAAAGATGTTATGGTTGAAGAGTATGAATCAATTATGAAGAATGATGTATGAGATGTTGTGGTTAGACTAAAAGCAAAATCTGTAGCAACATCAAAGTGGCTATTCAAGATCAAGCTTGGGATTGATGGTAGCTTTGAGAAATACAAGGCAAGGTTCATGGCTCAAGGATCCTCATAGAAAGAGGGAGATGATTATGATGATATATTTTCACTTGTGGCTTGATACAAAACCATTCATTTGATAATATCCCTTGTCGCAAGTCAAGGATGGACTCTACATCAGATGGATGTAAATAATGAATTTCTCTATGGCATGTTACAAGAACATGTGTATGTTGAGAACCACAGGGGTTTGAAGTAGAGGATCCCAAGAAACATGTTTGCCAGTTGAAGAAGGCATTGTATCTTTTAAAGAAAGACCCCATATCATGGTACGCCCACATAGACATTCTTTTGGTGAAGTTGGGATTCACAAGAAGTAATGTTGATCCCAACCTATACTTCAAGGTAGTCAAAGGTATGCAGTTGATTTTGATTTTATATGTTGACAACATATTCTTGATAGGTAGTGAGCCTCTAATGATCGAGTGCAATAGGGAGCTAGCCTCTGAATTCAAGATGGACCTTGGACTCATGCACTACATTCTAGGCCTTGAGGTGTGGCAAAGGCCCGACAAGATTTTACATTCACAAAGAAAGTATGTTGTGAAGTTTCTAGATATACTTGGAATGAAAAAATTAAAGTCCATGACCACACCGAAAGAAATGAACTTCAAGAAGTTATGTGGAGAAGCTACAGGACCTGATTTTGCAAATCCGTCTGAGCATAGACAACTAATTTGGGCTCTGATGTTAGTTGTGAACACCTATCCAGACATATGCTACGCAATGGAAATGTTGATTAAATTCATGACTAAGCCTCTCCATGACCATTGGATCGCTGCCAAACACATTTTGAGATATTTTCATGGGATGGTCACACTTGGTCTAAAATATTCTTCTAGAGATGTTTGACTTCATGGATATGCTGATGGTGATTAGGCAGGAAATCTTATCGACAAGAAGAGTATGTATGGGTGTTGTTTTATTCTTGGAACTTACATGATATCTTGGATGAGCAAGAAGCAAAATTCAGTAGAATTGAGTATCCTTGAGGCAAAATATATTTCCACTAGAATGGCTTGTTGTGGTGTAGTTTGGTTAAGGAATCTCTTTAAAGAGCAATTTGAGCAAGTACTAGATACTACAATGATATATTGTGACAACAAGAGTGGGATCCATCTGGTAGTGAATCTCTTATTTCATGACAAGTCCAAGAAAAGAGAGATTAGATATCACTTCATTCGAGACATGGTGCAGAGAGGAGCCATTAGACTCTATCACATATTGATAGATGAGTATATTGCATATATTCTCACCAAGGTTTTGCCAAAAGGGAAATTCTTTCTCTCAGAGAATAACTTGGACTAATTAATGTGACCCCTCCTGATAAGGGGAAATGCTGATTGAGAACACTGAGGAAACTCTTCCACCCTATTGAGCTCCCATAGTGAGGAATTGAGATAGAAGCTCCTAGGGCTGAGGGATCTCTAGACAATAGGGTATTACCCCTATCTGTTACAAATAGGGATATAGATATTGCTCCCCTATCTACCCATAGGGTTGGAGATGTTTCTCCCCTATCTATTCCATGCAAAGTGTACCCTAGTTGGAATCATACCCACAAGATAAGCTTGTTGGGAATACCGCTCCCCTTTTGGCCAATGGATTGATAGTGTACTTGGGGTGTAAAACCCAAGTTAATTATGATGCAAGTGTTATACTCATGACTCTTGAGGGTCATTGATGGCAATATAGAAAACCAATAGGATTGGGTTGAGGTTTGCTCCCCTTTGTGATTCTCGGTTGAGAATGAGCTCCCTAAAGCGATTCCAGGGCTAATATATTCTCTCGTGTGCATTTGGATATCCTATTGCTTGATATGGGGTTGAGAAATGTCACTACCCCATGAGATAGACGGTGGAAGATAATGTTCTTTGATTCTTCTTCTTTTAGATTAGAGAATTTTTAAGCAGATAGAGTTGAGCAGAGATGGACACAACATGATGATAATATGACAAGATGATATGATGATCAATTTTTCTTAGTTGAGAGGGAGTGTTAATTTGTGCAACTAGGGTCAAATTCCACCTTTGAAAACTCATATGATGGAGATGATTATTGCATTGCATTCCTATTTTCAAGAGGAACAAAATCAACCTAAATATCACCTCACTTGGACAAGAAGAATTTGGTTTTTGAATTTATGTACCCACTCATGTACATTGGGACAGGTCGACCTCTTAAACATGTACAATTGGACAGGTTCGCCTCAATATCAAATGGACCCCCATGGAAGCCTATAAATATAAGGTGCCACAAGCTCATTTGATCATGATCATGAAGCATCTTCTCTTCTTTGATTTTTTAGTTTGCACAGGTTTGACAAAGGAAGCTTGCGCGAGGTCTGAAATTATAGGTCCGAGGCTCATGCATGCTTAGAGTTTTTATTTTTAGGTCTCACGCTTGTTGCAGGTCAAATTCGACTATATATTCACACACTCGTGGTGGCTCAAAGAGTGACTAGGAAGCCATAGTTTCTAACATAACAACTTGAAGGGTATGACTATGGCTCTAAGATAGTTCTCGGTAGATCTGGCCATAGTTTCTCGCTTATAGTGCTTTAAAGAGTGATGAGGAAGTGATAGTCACTTTCTCACAGTGTCTAAGGGAGTGACCGATAAGACACCAACACTTTCATAATAACTCAATGAGTGTGACTGGGGTTTTGATCCAAGGTTTTACAACTGATCTCAATTGACTGCAAATTTCTAGAGGCTAGAATGTTTCTCTCTATTGTATAGTAATTATGGAAGTTTGCTTCTAATTTGTATTGGGTACATATTTTCTAGATGATTATGTATTGGGATCATTGTACTCTATGCTGAAACATTTTATGAAAATAAAATAAGAAGAATATTTGAAATGGTTTTCCTCCTAGTGGGGTTTTTCCTTGGTCTTTGACCAATCTAGTATCTCTTGTGGTTGTGCTATTATTTCCTTTTGTCATTGCATATATTTTTCTATCTTCAATTATTGTTTATGATTGGAAACATTGTTAATAATTGGATGCAATTCTAAATAATTGAATTGGGCTGAAGTAATTGAAACAACATAGAACAATATGAAAAACTAACGAGATATTTATCTTATGCCCAATAGGAGATTGCTTCAAGAGAATCCAAACTTGATAGGTGCATGTGATTAAAAGAGGAAATTTCAACTTCATGCATCTATTCATTTCAGATTCAAAAGATCTATATGAGGCATAGAAGGAGAGTGGATGAGTCCAGGGGGAGTTCTAAAAGATTTGATGTATTACATGCCATTTTTATCTTTTTGTCTCATGATTGTTGATGGTCACAACCATGTTGTGAGAATATATTTTTTATATCTATGAACACTAACATAAGTTTATGTAGAAAAAAACAATTTTTGATGGAGAAATGACATATTCTTAAGCAGATTTTGATATGGATTTATGATATGCATGTATAACACTTATATCGTGCATGTTTCTACTTCTTCCATGTAATGCAAAGCGGAGTCAAGATCCAAGCACCCTAAGTATCTAGTTTTGAATCTTTCTCATGAGGATCTTACCTTGAAGACTACCACATGTATTTGTTGATGATGAGGATTGTGCTTGTTGGTGCACATATGATATCAAGAGATAATGGATGAAGTTCCTATTGCACATTCCTTACTTTGTTGATGGTCATCTTATGCGTAGAGGTTGTTCTACAAAAACATGATTGCATGGTTACCATTGTTGATTCTATTTTAGCATTACTTTCATATGTTAGTTGCTACATTATTTTTTTTCAGATCAAATTATTGAAGTTGAGTCATTGATGATATTAGTACTTGTGATGAATGTGTGTTTTTGGTGTTGGATAGAGTAAGGTTGTGTTGATGTAATATATATATATATATATATATATATATATATATATATATATATATATATATATATATATATATATATATATATATATATATATATATATATATATATATATATATATATATATATATATATAGATATAGAGATATATAGATATATATATGTTTTGTCATATGATAGTTTCCTGATTATTAGATGCATGTTGTTGCTTGCTTTTTAGCTGGAGGTTATAGTGTTGATTGATCCACGCTTCTTATTGCTACATGTTGATGGATAATCATTGCTATAATTTATTCTTGGAGGCTTGTGATTTTGGTAATTCTAACTATTGATGTTGTAGATTGGTAGTCCATGACATGTGCTGGAAAATATTTGGAGAGAGTTGTGTATAATACTTTTGGCATGCTATTATTCATTTATAAATCTTGATCATGGGTTGTTGTTTACATTATCATAACATTATACTTCTAGTTAAATATTTATAATCTCATATTGTGAGCCATGGGTCATATTGTATGTGCGGTCATGAGTCAAAATTGTTCTGAGAGAGAGATATTTGAGAGTCATTTCATCCTTATTTATGCTCATATATGCTATGTATTGCAGCCATGTGTGGGATTTAAGATTCATTGTATAACCATGTAATGTCATGTATCTCTTTAGAGTTATTGGTGGAGTCACATTTTAGTCTTGAGGAGGCATTGCACAGTCACATTTTAGTCTTGTGGTCATCCAATAGACCCATAAAGACTTCTACTTTCATTACAGATATTTTTGGGTCATAGTCCTTGGTCCTCTTGGAGTAGCCTCCTCCTTGTTGCATGGAGGAAATGATTGTTGCAAAAGTATTTTGTTCATCAACTTGGTGAGACAACTATAGCCTCTTATACATATTCAAGGGGAGTACATTAAATGAGAAAATACATGATGATGGCATATTTTTTCACCTATGAGAGACAAAGAGAGAATGATGATGACTACACCATAATGCTTGTGATGTTTTATGATATGTTTTTGCTACTTGAGGAGAGCTACTATGAACATGATCACCCCTACATATGTGTTGATATAATGTCTTGGTGAAGGAAAAATGATTGATGATGATGTCATTGTTGCTCATTGATATTAGTAGGGAGTGTTGTTGCTCATGGGATGTTGTTTCTCATGGTTATATATATGTTATTGTTGCCTTGGTTGAGAGTGATGTTAATATGGATGGAGTTGTTGATTATTTTTGATGTTGTTGCTTATGATGTGTTGTTGTTGATGACTATGTTGTTGTTTAGGAGGATGTTGTTGCTTCCTTCAATATAATGATAAATGTGGTTTGTTGCTACTCTATCAGTTGGTTTGACAATGTTGTTCTTAAACAAAGTCTTTTGGTAGAAATCACATGAGAGAATTTTTTGGCCGATGCATTTCGAACCAACAAGTGTGGTTCATCATCAGGACCAAATGAAGAGGCATACCATGGCAAAGGCTTAAATAGAGAGCAATGTAGAGACATAATTTCAAGTAATGGCTATATTTGAACATAGCTGTTACTTAAAATTATGTCTCTACATTGCTCTCTATTTAAGCCTTTGCCATGGTCTGCCTCCTCATCTTGTCTTGATGATGAACCACACTTGTTGGTTCGAAATGCATCGACCAAAAAATTATCTCATGTGATTTCTACTGAAAGAGTTTGTTTAATTCATTATGGATCATAGAAGCTCGAATACAGAAATTTTGTTCTTATAGTTGGAGTACTGCTTGAGTTTGTTGCCATTATACATCTATTTTTGTTGCTACTGCCATGATATGAAGAGTTTGTTGTTGATGTAGTTGGAGCTATTAATTGGGTTTGTTTTTGATATACTAACTTCCTTTTTTGCAACCACTTTGGATGGGGGTTGAGATTATTATTGTTGGTTCATATGAAAGTGGGTTATTGTTGCTGCCTTTTATCTTGCACTCATAGAGGAGTGGGAGTGTTTGTTTCCTGATCACTTATGTAGCCCTTGGTCACTCTATAAAGTTTTGATGGTTTGATTGTTGACCTTTGACATTGATGTCAAAGGGGAATAAAGTGAAGAGTTAGTTAGTTTTGTTCAATTATTCAGAGGTTGTTTGGATGGTTCAACTGGGGTTTCCGTCGATTCCAAAGGGGGATATTATTGGCATTGATGTTGTGATGCAGTGTTGATGGCTGGCTTGATGTAAACCTAATAGCATGAGATATTAGTACCATGTGAAAGGTAATTGGTTTGTGCATTGCTTTCTTAACTTAGTTCAGTGGTTGCTGATGTTGGTGCAAGTGTTTTTGGCATGTATGTTGATTCCTTGGAAGAATGTGGAGCTGTTACACCTAGTTCACAATGATGGAGAGTGTCAAGTTATGTTTATGGTACCTAGTATGTGTGTGGATAGTTTTTAGCCATTATGATCATTTGTAGGGCCTATCATTGTTGATTGAAGATCTTGTAGACATTGGAGTAGCTTTGGAGTTGTTTAATGGATTAAGTGTTAATGCAATTGACAGATGGCATTTAAGTGAACCTAGATTGACTTGCGATGATGATGGGGTTGTGACAATGGTTTGTTTGAGTGTTAAAATGTCTACAATGGGTCCTTGTGGTCTTACAAAATGTTGTTAAGTAGTGGAGCACATTTGGGCAGATTCTGAGCTAAGGAAATTTGATTTTGGCCATCCTCTGCCATAGTTGCATGGATGATGGATTATGCATGCGACTAAAAAGTCCCAGTCTAATTTTCATAGTCTTCTGTGTGAGTGCGGTCTATTTTTCATAGGTTTGTGAGTGCGACTGAAAGTAAACAATAAATTTACTCCAGATTTTGAGCGCACAATTGGAATTTTTTTTTTTTTGGTGAAGCTTGTGGTTGGAATTTTGGAGAAAAAGGTTGAGACAAGTTATGGGGCCTTTAGAAGTTGATCAACGTTGAAAATATCAAAAGGCTAGTGGAATAAGTGGCTTGGTTTGGTCAAGAAGCCTATCACAATTCAATCTGTATCATGTGAAAAGTTTTTAGGTGAGATCCATCATTTGAAGAATTTATTAATTTAACCATTTTTAGAATTTACAAATATGAGGATAAAGGTTGCTCATTTGGTTGGTTCTCTTGTGTGAGAAAATTGTCATAGTGTTTTTAGAGAGCCAATGGTAAGGAGAGTGAATTTTCTGTAGCACAGTTTGCAATCAGCTGTAGCAGTAGAAGAGACAAAAGTATGCATGGCTAAGTACTATTTGCATGCAAAATAAAAGTAATAGGGTTTATACTAAGGAGTTTTTTATTGTGTTTGTGGTTATTGGGGAAGAATTTTATTTGAGTTTATATATGCTACTAATATGAGTGTGATAGATTGGATACAACAATGTATCATGGTTTTTTATGAAAATTTGATATCACATCATTGAGTTTTTGCATCTAGATTATTTTCAACTAATGTATTTGAATAATTGTTGATGGTGCACTGATTGATGCATTATTTGAGCAAAGAATGTTGTATTGTATTTTGATCTTTTGATTATGTGCTATGAAGATATTGTTATTGTGATTCTCATGTTGAGAATCTCAAAGATTACGATTTGCAAATGCATGAAAGGTGAAACACATAAGAAGTGGAGTGCGAGATCTAACAGAACAAGTATTGAGAACATATTTCTTGATAAGTCCAATAGAGTTGGTTGAGATTTGTTGGTCGTGGAGGATTCTAACAGATGGTGGTCTGTAGAGTTGTGAGATGGAGATCAAAGTTCCTTTCACATAGTTGCCATTTTGTATTCTCTATGTAATGATTTGCTTGAAATATAATAAAATATATTGAGAAACACAACAATAATAAGGGTGGTTTTTGACCTGGAGGACGTTTTGAAGAAAATATCCTGTGTCCTATTTGATGTGATGATTTGTGTCTCATTGTGCATGTTTATTTCATATGTTATGGCTCTCATGTGCTGATACTTGTTGAATTTTCCTGTTCAGATCTAATGGTTATTTGTTAAGTGATGAATTGATTCATATACATGACGAAATTTTTTAAAGTTGTGTAATTTCTATCACTACGGATTCACCACCCTCTCTCGAGAGTGACCCTAGTTCCAGTAACATATCCATGCTTCCATATCTATATGCATATAAAAAAGTTACACATATACAAAATATGACTTCTGTATATCTGCAACTTCCATATATAAACGTAGATATGGAAGCATGCATATATGAAATTCACAAAAATGAAAAAATGTATTGACATTATTAAAATTAACCATTCTTTTAGCTTTAATTCATGTGTGAATAAAAAAATACCCACTTTTATTCTTGTATTTTCATCCTCACTTCAACACCACACAGTCACTTAGGTATCATATGGGACCGCATAGTCACACATATTTGGAATTCATCTTCCATATATTCACTTTCATTTCCACATATGTCTGAATTCCATATATGGATTCTTCCATACCTATGTGCATATATAGAAGCTACTCATATACGGAAGATGGGTTTTGTATATGCACATATATGTGGAACAGTGTATATATAGAAGTCTCATATATGCAGAAATGGAAGTGCATATAAGAAAGTTGACTCCTATATATGTTCTTGCATATCTATGTGTATAAATAGAATCTACATATAGAAAAAACCCATCTTCCATATGTGTGGACTTCTATATATGAACATAGGTATGCAAGAGCATATATACAAGTAAGCTTTAGTGACTTCTACATATGTGGAAGTCATCTTCCATATATAAAATTGCATTCTACGTACACATGGCTTCCATATATGCAAGCTTCCATATTTACGTGCATATAAAGAAATTTTCATATATAGAAGATGGTTTTCGTATATGTGCAAATTTTGTATATGGACACAAATACAGAAGGGTGCATTTATGGAAGTCACACATATGCGGAAATTAAAGTGCATATAGGAAAGTTGATTCTATGTATGTGCTTACATATCTATGTGCATTTACAAATATTCACATATACATAATACATATTCCATATATGAGCAACTTCTATATAATTGATAGATATGAAAACACATTTATAGAAGTTGACATTTTATGCGCACTTTTGTATTTGTTCATATGTGTGACTTTTGTATATACACGACTCAATTTATATGTGCATATAAAGTTACACATATATATAAGCTATGTTTGAGTGAGAATGAAAAGGAAAGAATAAGAATGGATTTTTTTAAGTACAAATTAAACAAAGAGGGAAAAAGGTTACCTTTCATCCTATGAATGCATTTTCATATATGTGTGACTTCCATATATGCACACCTTCATATCTATGTGCATATATGCAAGCTGTGAATATACATAAGCCATTTTTTGTATATGAGTAAATGTTATATATGAACATAGATCTTGAAGCATGGATATATGTCAGATGATTTCCACATATATGTGAATTTCATATAAGCACCCTTCCATATCTATATGCATATACAAAACTACACATATATATATTCTATCTTCCATATATGCGTAGCTTATATGTATGTGAGTAGATATGGAATTGTGCGTATACAAAAGTCACACATATTCAGAAATATGAAAGTGCATATAAAAATTTGACTTCTATAGACATTCTTGCATATCTATGTGCATATCAAAAATCCATCTTTTTCATATGTGAAACTTTTGTATGTACTGATAGATATGGAAGCATACATATATAGAACTTTCTATTATGTGTAAACACAAGTGCATATAGAAAAGTAAACTTCTATATATGTTCTTTCCTAACTAAGCGGATATATAAAATTGCACACATATGGAAGATGACTTCTCTATATGTAGAACTTTATATTCACATAGAAGTCAACTTTTATATATGTATGCTTCCATATTTATATGCATATATAGAAGTTGAATATATATAAAAGATGGCTTTTGTATATGTGAAACTATCATATTTCCACATAGATATAAAAATGTACATAAAAGAAAGTTACAGATATGCAAAAATGCATTCATAGAATTAAAACTAACCATCTTTTGTACTTTGTTTTATGTGTGAACTCATTCATATTCTTGCATTTTCATCCTCACTTAAGCACCACACACTTACATGGGCATCGCAAGGGACCACATAGTCACACATGTTTAGAAGTCATCCTTCATATATTCACTTTCATTTTTGCATATGTGTAATTTCCATATATATGTGCATATACAAAATTTTCACATATACAAAAGATGGTTTTTTATATGTGTAACTTCTTTATATGGATATAGATATGGAAGGGTGCATACATGAAATTCGGACATATGTGGAAATGCAATTTCATATATGAAAGTTGACTTGTATATATGTGCTTGCATATTAATGTGCATATACAGTAGTTGCACATATACACAAGTCATCATCCATATGTGTGCACTTGTGTATATACATAGAAGTATACAAACACATGTATAGAATTCATTTTTTTTTACTTTCGTATACGTGGAATTCATCTTCTACATATTCACTTGGATTTTTGCATATGTGTGACTTACATATATGCACGATTCCATATATATGTGCATATACAAAATTTGTGCATATATGGAAGACAACTTTGATATATGTGTAGATTCTATGCAAGAACATAGATATGGAAGCATCCATATATGGACATCACACATGTGGAAATGCAAGTGGATATAGGAAATTCAACTTATATATGTGTTTTCATTACTATTTGCATATACAAAAGTTGTGCATATACAAAATCTATCTTTCATGTATGCACAACTTTTCTATATGCATAGATATAGAAGTCAAATTTTTATATGCACTTCCATATTTATGTATATTTGTGATTATTATACATATTCACACTTCCATATATATGTATATAGAAGTTTCACATATATGGAAGATGCTTCTATATATGTGCAATTCTATATATGCATATTGATATGGAAACGTAAATACAAAAATGTAACACATATGTGGAATCCATTTTCCGATATGCATGCCTCCATATCTATGTGCATATATAGTAGTTCCACATATACACAATATGACTTCCATATATACACATGGATATGTAAGCACTCATATATGAAAGTTACACATATGCAGAGATGCATTAACAAAATTAAAGTTAACCCTTTTCTCTACTTGTTTTACATGTGAGTAAAAATAGGCTCATTGTTATTCAAACATTTGTATCCTCACATAATCACCACACACTGAGTTGGGAATCATAAGGGACCACATAGTTACACAAATGAAAATTTTATCTTCCATATATCCACTTGCATTTATGCATATTTTTCACTTATGTATATGCTCTCTTCCATATCTATGTGCATATATAAAAGTTGTGCATATATAGAGTGTTGAGACTCATGGTGAATTGACACCCTATGACCCCCACGAATAGCTAATTTTTAAAACTCATGACTTTTATATATATGTGTATATATGGATGTCAACTTCAATATATACACATATACAAAATCATGTTTTTATTATTGCTTCCATATATGGACATATATAAAAGATACTTTCATTATGGTTTCCATATGTACACATATATAGAAGCATGTGTTCATATATCTGCATATATGGATGTTAAATGTTGTATATAAACATATACATAATCTTAAATTTGTACACGTGTATTTACGTAAATCCACATATACCAAAGATAGGTTTTGTATATTCATATATATGAAAACCCACTTCTATAACTATGCATTTATTGAATAAGTATTTCATATATACATAAGTTAACATCTATATATGAACATATCTAGAAATGATTCCATATTTGTGCTTATAAGTTGACTTCCATAATGCACATAAAGGGAAACAAACATCCATATATTCACATATATAGAATCCCACTTCTGTAAATGTATATTTAAAGATATCTATATATAGAGAATCCATTTCTTGTAAATGTGCATATATGGAAGAAGGCTATTCATAAATACAAAATCTCACTTTCATAACTGAACATTTATCAAATTAAGTTTTTGTATATGATCATATATAGAAGACCGCTTTTATATATGTGTAAATATGGAAGTTGACTTCCATATACGTGCATATACAAAAACATTCGTAGAAGTAACTTCCATATATGTCCATATAAAGAACTTGGCTCTTGTATGTGTGTAAACACATAAATATTTTGTTATATGATAATTACAGAATGTAGCTTCCATATTTGTGCATATGTGGAAGGACTTTTGTATGTGTGAAAGCTATCTTATGCATATAGACATAAACATATCCATTCAGGAAAACCAATTTCCATTTATTCACATATATGGAAGTCTACTCCCATACATACATATATATGTCAGTGTTTGTATATGTGCAAATATAAAAACACTTATATATACATGCACATATATGGATACCCACTTTTGTATAAGTTGTCTTCCTTAAATGAACCTATATGAAATTCCACTTTTATATATGCACTCTTACCAAATCATGGTTCTATAAATGTGCATTTACAAAAACACTTCCATAGATGTGCACTTATAGATGAAGGATTTTTTATGTTTACATATACGAAATGTAAATTCTACAAGTGTGCATATATTGAAGTGATTTTGTATGTGTATATACAAAATAATTTTTGCATATGTATATATGGAAGAACATTTGTATATGAGCATTTAATAAATCTTATTTCCATATATCCATTGACATGGAAGCCCATTTCCATAAACGAAAATTCAAAGAATAACATTTTATCTCATCGTGAATCTTAAAGCCTAAAAACATCAAATTATCAACTATTGCCCATTTCCATAAATGAAAATTCAAAGAATAACATTTTATCTCATCGTGAAGCTTAAAGCCTAAAAACATCAAATTATCAACTATTGTGGTACATCAAAGTCACTAGTAGTAGAAGAAGGAATAATATTTTAACATGTTATATCAATTGTTCCTAGGAATTTCTATAGGTTGTCATTCTCTATCGATCTTCCCAAATATTTTTGTTGGGGTAGTCAAAGCGATAGACATGGAAAATTAAATAGTTCGACAAATGCATGAAGATTTAGAAAATGAGAATGTATCATTGGAGATATTAACCAATTAGTGAATAGTTGACATGTTTCCTTTTAATCTCAGTTTCTCATATATTATTTTACATTGTTTTTTCTCTAGACTAGTTCATTATATGCTACCACTAGACTGTTTAAAGAACCATTACATTAGTCAACATTCAATTCTAAATGTGGGTCTATTTAAAACTATGTTCTAAGACACTCATTTTTTATTTTTATTTTTTCATTAATCTACTATTATGTTCAACGAAAGGTTTTCATCATTACATTACATTAGTCAACATTCAATTCTAAATCTGGGTCTATTTAAAACTATGTTCCAAGACACTCATTTTTTATTTTTATTTTTTCATTAATCTACTATTATGTTCAACGAAAGGTTTTCATCATATAGATGGTATTCATTTTAGCTTAGAAAAAATTAAAAATAATTAACTCGTCTTTCATTGAAATGTGTCTTTAATGAGATAGTTTAAGAGTCCTTTGTTAACAATATTAACAATGTTTCTAAGAATGAAATTCAATGTGTATTTCCTTTAAATACATCATAAAATCTATAACAACTATTATCTACTCGTTTTTACTGTTTTTTACATTTTTTAATGAAAATTATTTTGTCACCACCTATGTTTTGCAAGTCTAGATAAATAGTGGAAAATTTTATAATGTTATCTTGAAATTTATTATTATAGAATATAGATTAACTATGTTTATATCAAATCCTATATGAAAGAATGCACTTATGGTACATGCATTATGTATGTAGAAAATTTCTACAAATCCGATTCTCATACCATGTAGAAAAATTTCTACAAATCTAGCTTTGATACCATGTAGAAAATCTGGTACAGGTTAACCCGATAATGCAATATAAATCAAAGAAAAATACTATAACCCACTTCTACTATCAATTTGTGGAAGCTTAAGGATTCAAGATGAGAAATATAATTAGAAGAAGAAGAATCAATGCACAATACACATGAAAATACTTTGGGGAAAGGCTCAACTAAAAACTCCAATATCTGTATTATCATACAAGGTGGAAATACATAGGAATTATACAAAGCCTTAGCTCTCACAACTAGCTAACTCTCAGTGCAATCCTCACAAATTCTCACAGGCAATCTTGGCTTCTCTCCAACCTTCCTCTCTGCCCTCCAAGCTCCTATTTCCTTGCGCTATTCCTTTGGGATGATTCTCCTTCAACCAAGTGGAACACTCTCTCACACACTGTCAGAACTGTGCAATCCTCAAGGAATTATCCTTGACTACATGCATGAGTTTTCTTTATAAGAAAACACATGAAATTGATAGTACACTGTCGTTGACTTTAATCTCAACTGGGTATTTCTTAGAATACACATGCATGAGTTTATGATGAGGGAATCTTCAGTTAACTTGAGTACACTAGTTGAGTGCATGCATGCATCAACTGACTGTTACCTCTCCATTAGTTCCTCAAATAGTTTGGAACTAATTTAACTAGACTTAAATCAGTAAACGAATTTAACTAATTACAACTCAAATATAACTCAATCTTATCTCCTTAATTTAAGAGATAACTATTATATGACTTCAGAAAGACTTATAACTTGAATTTCTCCAACTAATTAATTCAAAATGAATTAATCAATTATTTCCAAGTAGCTGTTAAGGCTAAATTCAATTTAATTCACAATTTAATTCAAGGACAAATTAAATTGGAATATTCTTGTTGCCACATTTCAACACTCCCTCTTAACAAGAAAGGGATTATCTACCACCCCGATCCCATCTCTATGGAACTCAAATTTACACTTTGACAATGCCTTTGTCAAAATGTCAACTTCTTGCTCCTCTATAGAAATATACTGCAGCAACATGATCCTCTCGACCTATGAAAATCCATCGGCAACAAATCTTGCCTTATGCTTCTCCACACTACCATCAACAACTTGATTTCCCTTGTAAAGCCAACATGAACTCACAACTGACTTGTTCTCTGGCCTCATAACCACATCCCAAACACTATTACGAACTATGGAGTCATACTCCTCCACCATAGCATCAACCCAAATCGACTGTCGCACTGCTTCCTCAAAGGGAGATGGATCAGTCTCAACACATTCCCCAACAAGGGCCATGTATCCAGTGTACCTCTTAGGTGACCTCCTTTGTCTGCTCTGAGAAGATGGTGCTCCCATATTCTCTCTCGCATCCTTCAACAATCTATCAGCTTCTCTTGTGCGCTTCCATCCATCTTTGGAAGACTCTGCTTGAGTGGATGTCTCCACTCGTGGAACCTCTACATGCAGCTACTCCACATCAGTTTGAGGCTCCTCCATCTTAGGAACGAACAGTTCATCCACAGCTTGTAGTTGGATCTCCTTCTCAAGGGAAACTTGCATGGCCTTCTGCTCATAAAACTTGAGATCTCTGCGAACCACTATCCTCCGACTGGTAGGCAAGTACACCCGATAGTTGTGAGGTGTATCAGTGTACCCCACAAATATCCCCAACTCTGATGTTGGCTCAAGCTTCTTCCATGCATCCTTTGTCACATGGCAATATACCGTTTAGCCAAAGATCCTAAAGTGGCCCACATCTGGTCTCTTGCCAGAGAAATCTTGCTCTGGTGTCTTCATCCCAAGTATGTTGCGTGGGCTTCTATTCTACAAATAGACTGATGCGTTGCATGCCTTAGCCCACAAGTGAAGTGATAGTTCTTGGTCACGTAGCATTTCCCATGTTGCCCCTACAATAGTTCTGTTCTTCCTCTCAGCCACCCCATTCTGTTGTGGGTTATGAGGTGCCATCAACTCTCATTTAATTCATTCCACTGCAAATAAGTCCGCAAACTCTTGAGAGACATATTCTCCACCATTTTCGCTTCTCAAGGCCTTGATCTTCTTCCCTGACTATTTCTCGACCAAAGCTTTGAACTCACAAAACTTTGTGAAAGTTTGGTCCTTCTTCTGCATGAAATAAATCCAGCATTTACGAGAATAGTCATCAATGAAAATCACATAATACCTTTTCTTCACCGTGGATTCCGTTGAGAATAGTCCACACACATCAGTATGAACTCGCTCTAAGATAGCCTTTGCTCAACTTTCTCGATTATGAAAGGAATATTTGGTGTACTTTCCCATGGTACAACCTTTGCATGAGTTAACTTGCTCAAGTTTACCTCTGGGAAGTCCTGTAGATATCTGTTGCATTATCTTCAAAGCCCCATGATGTAAATGGCCTAACCGCCTATGCCATAACTCGCCAATGTCTTGGCTTTGCACCAATTTTGCTTTCGTACACAATGCTGCACAATCATCTACCTCTAGTTTATAGAGATTATTCAACCAAATCCCTATCCTCTTTGTCTGACCCCTGGTTATGTGTCTTAGGAATGCCTTTCCTTTACTGAAGACAACATCGTAGCCTTTTTCCTCCAACATCGCGATCGATACCAAGTTCGTCTTCAGTCCAGGCACATACTTCACATCTACCACGGTGATAGGAGCTCCATGCTCCCTCTCAAAAGCAATAGTGTCCACTACTGAAACACTATACCTTTCATCGTCACCCATCTCTGTGCGCATCTTGAGGTCTTTCTCCTCCAAGGCACTAAATAAACTTTTATCACTGGTCATGTGGAATGAGGCTCCATTGTCAAGGTACCAGACACAACCCATCATCGATGACACCATGCGTGCGATGAGGATAAAGTCCATTTCAAACTAAGAGGCTAATGCCTCACCTTCCAATCCTTCCGAGGATCCCTTCTTGGACTTCTTTGATGGATAATTAGTTCCATAATGTCCCATCTCATGACAACTAAGGCATCTTACTTTAGACATGTCACCCTTCTTCCCTCCATGAGAAGAATTCACTTTGGAATGGGAAGCCTTCCCCTTCCATTTCCTCGCGTTACTTGCTAAGGCTAGATTTTCTTCATCATCATTCTTGGATGAAGAACCATCTCGTGTGCTCCTCCTGATCTCCTCCTACATAAGATCTGACCACAATCATTCCCAATCCAACAGTTTCTACCTTCCATTCATAGAGTCCTAGTAGCTATTCCAACTTTTTGGAAGGCCGAGGAGAGCGAGGTTCACCATATCATCATTGATAGTTGTTATTCCCACACTACCAAACTCATCACTACAGGTGGTGAGCTTGTTTAAATATGTGCAAAAAGTATCGCCCTTCTCCATCTTGATTCTTCGAAGCTTATCCTTGAGCGTCAATTTCCTCTGGTCACTATTGTTCTGGTAGAGGTCCTTTAATGTCTTCCACATTGAAATTGGAGTATCCTTCCCATGGAGACTCGATACAATATGGTCTCAAACTCCATCAAGGATGATCCGTCTCGCCTTCACCACACACTTCTTCCTCTCAGCCAACTCTTGTGCATTAGGTGAAGATGGCTTTGGGATTTCTTGATCAATGAATTCCTTCAAGCCATTGTCTTATAATCGAACCTCCATTCTATCTTTCCATGCTATGTAATTCGATCTACCTTCCAAGGCATACTCGAGTCTCAAGCCATAGAATGCCATTGGCCAACCTTGAAGTATGATATGAATTAAATTTGGGCCTACAACCTTGAAATTCAAAATTTGAATTCTCTTCTCAATATACTATTCACAGCTCCAATACCATGTAGAAAACTTCTAGAAATCCAGTTCTGATATCATGTAGAAAAATTTCTACAAATGTAGCTTTGATACGATGTAGAAAATCTGGTGTAGGTTAACCCGATAATGCAATATAAATCAAAGCAGAATACTATAACCTACTTCTACTATCAATTTGTGGAAGCTTAAATATTTTAGCTAAACAATATAACCAGAAGAAGAATCAATGCACAATACACATGAAAATACTTTGGGGAAAACCTCAACTAAAAACCCCACTATTTGTATTATTATACAAGGTGGAAATACATAGGAATTATAAAAAGCCTTAGCTCTCACAGCTAGCCAGATCTTAGTACATTACTCACAAATCCTCACAGACAATCTTGGCTTCTCTCCAGCCTTCCTCTCTACCTTCCAAGATCCTATTTCCTTGCGGTGTTCCTCTAGGATGATTCTCCTTCAACCAAGTGGAACACTCTCTCACACATTGTCAAAATTGCGCAATCCTCAAGGAATGATCCTTGACTACATGCATGAGTTTTCTTTATAAGAAAACACATGCAACTGATAGTACACTATCCTTGACTTTAATCTCAACTAGATCTTTCTCAAAATAGACATGCATGAGTTTCTGATGAGGGAATCTTCAGTTAACTGGAGTAGACTAGTTGAGTGCATGCATGCGTGAGCTAATTGTTAACTCTCTATTAGTGTTATGGAACCAGCTCAAGAAAAGATAGAAAAGATAGATCAACGCCTTAGAATTCAGCCTCTTCGAGGGGGCAACCTCCTTTACATTACATAAATGAACAATTCTTGGATGATACAAATGACAAAACCTCCTTTCTATATATAGGAGTCTAAGGAGTCACAATATAATCCAGCCGACCTAACAATAATAATATAAAGCCACAAAAATAACAATAGAGGGATTCTATGGGGCACAGAAATAACAATATGGGGGTAATAGGGGCACAACAATATAAATAAGGGGTATAACTACAATAGTAATGGGGTAATCACTAGTATTATAGGGACCCAACATGCCCCTCTCCTTCAAAAAAGTGTTGTCCTCAACGCTTGAGTAGTTCTGGATACTTCTGCATAAAATTCTCATCCTCCCATGTGGAATCTTCAACGGATAAGTTCTTCCACTTGATAAGATACTCTGAAATTGATCGATTTTGTAGCTGTCGAGTTCTTGTTTCTGTGACTGCTTCTGTTTCCAATATAATTTTTCCTTCCTCGTCAAGTTCTGGCAATATTGTTTGAATTGGGAGCTTGTCGCCTATAACCTTCTTTAAACATGAAACATGGAAAACTGGGTGCAATCGAGAAGCTGCAGGAAGCTCCAATTTGTATGCCATAGTACCAATCTTTTGCAACACCTTGTACGGACCATAATACTTTGGTGATAATTTATTATCCTTCTTAGCTTGCTTTAGGGACATTTGCTTATATGGTTGTAGCCGTAGGAATACCCAATCACCTACATCAAAACTTCTTTCACTGCGATGTTGATCTGCCTGTTGTTTCATTCTATTTTGTGCCAACACGAGGTTATCCTTTAAGAGTTGGAGGACTTGTTGTTGATGTTCGATGTGATGTTCCACTGCCTGAACCTTAGAATTTTCTCTTAAATATGATGTGATGGATGGTGGTTGATACCCATAAAGTGCCATAAATGGGGTCATTTTTGTTGCTGTATGGAAGGAAGTGTTATACCACCATTCAGCCAGAGGCAACCATTTGACCCATTGTGTCTGTTTATCAGATACAAAGCAACGAAGATATCCTTCCAAACATTTGTTTACTATCTCAGTTTTCCCATCAGATTGAGGATGATAAGATGAGCTATGAGCTAACTGAGTACCAAGACAAGAAAATAATTCTGTCCAAAAATTTCCAGTGAAAATGGGATCTCTGTCACTTACAATAATCTTTGGGTTTCCATGTAGCTTTTGAATTGTTTCCATAAATGCAGTAGAAACTGTACTGGCTTTAAATGGATGTGATAATGCACAAAAGTGTGCATACTTGGTAAGTCTGTCAACTACCACCATGATGACACTCTTTCCCTCAGACTTGGGTAAACCTGTGATAAAATCCATTGAAACCTCCTCCCAACGTTGGCTTGGAATGGATAAAGGTTGTAATAGACCCGGTGTCTTAATTGTTTCAACTTTATTTTGTTGGCAAACCAAACATTCCGCCACAAACTTTTGAATATCTGATTTAAGGCCATCCCAAAAAAATTCCTTCTTAACCCTGTGGTAAGTTTTTAAAAATCCTGAGTGCCCTCCTAAGGGAGAAGTGTGCAATTCCATAAGAATCTTTTGTTTTAGCTGGGAATTCTTACAGAGGTATAAGCGATCTTTGTACCATAACGAATCATTTTGCCAGCTAAATGTATCAGACGTACTGGAATCTTGTTGTAGCTTTCGAATAAGTGCCCACACTTCTTCATCATTCTTCCATTCCTCCCTTGCTTCGTTTATCCAATCTGGTTGGATAATAGAAATGGCGCACAACAATGCTTCCACATCCTCATCCTTTCTTGAGAGTGCATCTGCCACCACATTTTGCTTCCCTTTTTTGTAGATGATTTCAAAGTCATAACCCAACATCTTTGTGACCCACTTTTGTTGCTCTTCAGAGGATAATCTTTGTTCTAAAAAGTATTTAAGGCTATCATGATCCGTTTTTACCTTGAAGTGTCTTCCCATTAGGTAGGGTCGCCATTTCTTAAGTGCATGGAGTATTGCCAACATTTCCTTCTCATAAATAGCTTTGCTTAAAAACTTTCCCTTGATTGGACGACTTTCAAAAGCAATGGGTCTTTCATCTTGCATTAGAACAGCACCAATTCCATTTCCTGAAGCATCACATTCCACAATAAAGGTTTTTGTGAAGTCCGGTGTAGCTAAGACCGGTGCTTGGCACATTGCCTCTTTAAGATGTTCAAAGGCCTTTGTTGCTTCCGGAGTCCATGAAAATGCATCTTTCTTCAATAATGTTGTTAGAGGTGCTGCTATTCTCCCATAATTCTTAACAAACTTGCGATAATACCCTGTCAACCCAAGAAATCCTCGCAGATGCTTTATGGATGTGGGGATTTTCCATTCCTTAATGGCTTTAATTTTGCTAGGGTCTACCTTAACTCCTTCATGAGATACAATATGACCCAAATATTCCACCTCCTGGACTCCAAAGAAACATTTGGATCTTTTTGCATATAATTGTTTCTCCTCCAATAGTTGTAGCACCCTGTCAACATGTTCAACATGATCCTTCCAAGACTTGTTGTAGATTAGTATATCATCAAAAAATACTAACACAAATTTTCTAAGGAATGGTTTGAAAATTGAATTCATCAAACCTTGAAATGTTGAAGGTGCATTGGTAAGGCCAAAAGGCATGACCAAAAATTCATAATGACCCTCATGAGTTCTAAATGCCGTTTTCGGAATGTCTTCAATCTTCATTCTGATTTGATGATATCCTGAACGAAGATCCAACTTGGTGAAGTAAATTGATCCATGCAATTCATCCAGTAATTCATCAATGACAGGAATGGGGAACTTATCTTTAATAGTGAGCTTGTTGAGCTCCCTATAATCCGGACACATGCGCCATGATCCATCCTTCTTGTGCACCAATACTACTGGAGTAGAGAAAGAACTTTGACTTGGTTGAATTATACCAGCCTCTAGCATTTCTGCAACCATACGTTCAATTTCACTTTTTTGGACATAGGGATATCTGTACGGCCTGATGTTTGGAGGAACACTTCCTGGAATCAGATGAATAGCATGATCATGATCACGCATAGGTGGGAGACCTTTGGGAGTCTCAAATACCTTGGAATGATTGTCCAGGACTTTTTGGAGATCTGGAGAAATAGATGATTCCAATGTGGAAACATCTAGCGAACATAATTGTGCAATTACACCTCTTTGCTCCTTTTTTAGAAGCTTTGTCATACCATTAGAGCTGATTATCTTTCCTGGTTTCCCTGCAATACCCCTTAATTCAACTTCCTTTCCTTCCATAGAAAATTTGATGAAAAGTTCTTGAAAATTAAAAGCTATTGTACCCAAGGATTGTAGCCATTGGACTCCTAGTACAACATCAGCACCTCCCATTGGAATGGAAAGCATTGGGCTAGTCAATACATATTCTCCCATGGATAGCTTGATATTATGGCACTTTCCAGAGAATTTATTGTTCCTCCATTTGCAATCATCACTTGACACTCTGGTGCTGGATATAGGAAGCAATTCAATTCTTTTGCTACCCTACAATGAATAAAATTGTGGGTGCTTCCTGAATCAATCAACACTATTACCTTTTTCTTCTTGATTTGTCCTTCTATCTTGATGGTTTGAGGAGTGGTAATTCCCGCCAATGCATTACAAGATATGGTCGGATTTATTTGTTCTTCATCTAGGCTTTGTTCCTGGAGTATATCTTCTTCTTTTGACCTTTCTTGCTCCTTTTCTTCTTCCTCTTCACAATCTATGTAGAATAATTTCTTCTCAGCACACTTATGACCTTTAGTGTATTTGCTATCACAACTGTAACAAAGCCCTTTTGCTCTTTTTTCTTCCAATTGTTGTGGTGTCAACCTTATAGGTTGTGGAAGACTAGGGGCAACAACACTTCCATCTTTATAGTTGTGAGTGGTATGCTTCCTGGTTGCCATAATTTTGCTTTCCATTTTTCTTGCTAACCTGAATGCCTTCTCTAATGAATCAGGTTCCCAAAGGCGAACATCATGTTGGATATTATCCTTTAAAGACCCTATGAACACATCAATCCTATGCTCCTCTGGAATATCTTTTACCCTTATGTTCAATTTTTGGAACTCCTCAATGTGCTCCATTACTGAACCCTTTTGTTTGAGACTTATCAATTGGCTAAAAAAAGTGTTGCTTTTTGTATCTTCATAATGTGCTATCAATTCTTCCGTAAAAATTTCCCAAGTGATAAATTGTTTACGAGAGCAAAGCCATTGATACCATACAAACTGATTTGGTTCCAAATATACAGTTTCCATACGTACCTTTTGTGTGTTTTGCACATTATTGAGATCGAAGAATTGCTCCATCTGTAATATCCATGTGGCGGGATCCTTGCCATCAAACTTCCTCATATCGATTTTTGGAATATGGTGGGTCTTCGATCCAACATTAGAGTCTATGGAATCATGATTAACATTACTTTTGTTCACATCATGAGTTTCCTTTACAACCTTTTCACCATTAGTAAGTATTTCTTGTAGAAAATTTGTCAAATCTGTCTTCAAATCTGCCATGTCTGTCTTCAAATCTGTCTTCAAATCTACCATGTCTCTCTTCAAATTTGTCTTCGAATCATCCATATTAGCTTCCATGCCCTTTATCTTAGATTCCACGCCATTTATTTTAGCTTCTGTTAGCTTTTGTGAGCATGACATTTGTTGCACTTGTTCTTGTAATTTTGATATATCATGTAGCATTTCTTCCTCTTCTTCATGAGTCATGCTAGAGCTTTCAGGTTCCTTACTAGGTGTTTTCATTTTCTTTCCTCGGGGCATCAGTTACCGATAATAATGCTTTACTATGCCCTTTGAATTCCATTAAACCAAGCTTACACAAAAATTAAAAAAAAAACTACACACCTTTTTTCACTTTATAGAAGCCTGATATTGAATCTGATGTATCTCTGTAATTTCGGATCATCTAGTTCTGAAATTGGGACCTGTAGTAGCCTTCTGTGTCCTCTTTCCAATGCCACAAGTCTGACCCAAATTGGATTCTCCAAGGAAGAGTTATGTGAAATCTCCCACAGTGACTTGCATTTAGACTAGTTCAGTAGAGCGAACTTGTACGACGTGCCACGAGTCACTGTTTCAACCTTTGGATCTAAAACACACATAAAAGAAACTACAGTCCATCCTCTTTCTGTACCTTCTTACAAAATTTAAATCCAATCCCCAGAGAGAATGTTATGACGATTTTCCCCAGGTCACCTGTTTTGAATGTAATTCAGGAGTCTGCAAAAAGACCAACTTCCTCAGATCATATCTCCGCAAATATCACGCAAAAAGCTTTGAAATTCGGATCCAAGGTTCAGCGCGATTTCTTCTCAAATGGGTTTTTTTTGCGACTTCTGAAATGTCACAGAAAAAAGTTATAGCGAAAATGCCACGATGACCTATTTGGAGCAGCGAAACCCTAGAATCCAAAGCTCTGATACCAAATGTTATGAAACCAGCTCAAGAAAAGATAGAAAAGATAGATCAACGCCTTAGAATTCAGCCTCTTCGAGGGGGCAACCTCCTTTACATTACATAAATGAACAATTCTTGGATGATACAAATGACAAAACCTCCTTTCTATATATAGGAGTCTAAGGAGTCACAATATAATCCAGCTGACGTAACAATAATAATATAAAGCCACAAAAATAACAATAGAGGGATTCTATGGGGCACAGAAATAACAAAATGGGGGTAATAGGGGCACAAAAATATAAATAAGGGGTATAACTACACTAGTAATGGGGTAATCACTAGTATTATAGGGACCCAACAATTAGTTCCTCAAACCGTTTGGAACTAATTTAACTAGACTTAACTCAGTAAACTGAGTTAACTAATTACAAATCAAGTATAACTCAATCTTATCTCCTTAATTTAAGGGATAATTGTTGCATGACTTCAAAAATAATTCTAACTTGAATTTCTCCAACTAATTAATTCAAAATGAATTAATCAATTATTTTTAAGTAGTTGTTAAGACTAAATTTGATTTTAATTCAAGGACAAATTAAATTGGAATATTCTTAGTGCCACATTTCAACACTCCCTCTCAATAAGAGAGAGATTATCTACCACCCCAATCATGTCTCTATGGAACTCAAATTTACACTTTGACAATGTCTTTGTCAAAATGTCAACATCTTGTTCCTCTGTCAAAACATACTGCAACAACATGATCCTCTCAATCTGTGAAAAGCCACAGGCAACAAATCTTGCCTTATGCTTCTCCACCCTACCATCAGCAGCTTACTTTACCTTGTAAAGCCAACGTGAACTCACAACCGACTTTTTCTCCAGTCTCAAAACCATATCCCAAACACTGTTACAAACTATGGAGTCATACTCCTCCACCATAGCATCAACCCAAATCTGCTGCTGCACTACCTCCTCAAAGGAAGATGGCTCAGTCTCAACACATTCCCAAGCAAGGGCCATGTATCCAGTTTACCTCTCAAGTGACCTCCTCTTTCTGCTCTGAGAATATGGTTCTCCCACATTCTCTCTCGCATCCTTCAACAAATCTGTTAGCTTCTCTTGTGGGATTCGTTCATCTCTGGAAGACTCTGCTTGAGTGTATGTCTCCACTTTTGGAACCTCTACATGTGGCTACTCTGGATCAGTCTAAGGCTCCTCGTCCTTAGGAACCAACAGTTCCTCCACACCTGTAGTTGGAGCTCCCTCTGAAGGGAAACTCGCATGGCCTTCTGGTCATCAAAGTTGAGAAATCTGTGAACCACTATCCTCCGACTAGTAGGCAGGTACACCTAATAGTTGTGAGGTGTATTAGTGTAACCCAAAAATATCCCCAACTCTGCTGTCAGCTCAAGCTTCTTCTGTGCATCCTTTGTCACATGGAAAGATCCTGAAGTGACCCACATCTGGTCTCTTACCGGAGAAAGCTTCCTGTGGTGTCTTCATCCCAAGTATGAGATGCAGGCTTCTATTCTGAAAATAGACTATTGTGTTGCATGCCTCAAGCCACAAGTGAAGTGATATGCCTTGGACATGCAACATTTCCCGTGTTGTCCCTATAATAGTTCTGTTCTTCATCTCGGCCACCCCATTCTGCTGTGGATTATGAGGTGTCGTTAACTCTCGTTTAATTCCTTCCACTGCACAGACGTCCTTAAACTCTTGAGAGACATATTCTCCACCGTTGTCACTTCTCAAGGCCTTGATCTTCTTCCTTGACTCTTTCTTGACCAAAGCTTTGAACTCACAAAAATTTGTGAAAGTTTGGTCCTTCTTCTGCATGAAATAAATCCATCATTTATGAGAATAGTCATCAATGAAAATCACATAATACCTTCTCTTCACTATTGATGTCGTCAAGAGTGGTCCACACACATCAGTATGAACTCGCTCTAAGATAGCTTTGCTCGACTGTCTCGATCATGAAAGGAAGACTTGGTGTACTTTCCCAAGCTACAAACTTTACATGTGTCAAGTTGCTCAAGTTTACCTTTGGGAAGTCCTGTAGATATCTACTACATTATCTTCAAATCCACATGATGCAAATGGCCCAACCACCTATGCCACAACTTGCCAATGTCTTGGCTTTGCACCAATCCTGCTTTCGTACTCAATGCTACACAATCATCTACCTCTATTTTATAGAGATTCTTCACCCGAATCCATATCCTCTTTATCTAACTCGTGGATATGTGTCTTAGGAACATCTTTCCTTTATTGAAGACAACATTGTAGCCTTTTTCTGTAGGTTTTAACCCTGTACAAAAATTACCTGCATACGAATGCTTAAACAAAGAAAGTAAACAATGCGAGAGCATAACCCATAAAACACATATGCACAGAGATTTTTCCTTGGATCCCAAAACCGGGACTACCGACTTGATTTTTCATTATGTTCCTTTCAATGTTACAATACATATTTATACATGCCGAAGCATCCAATACCATGGACCGAAAACCATCGCGTCCAAAAAACATGTGCGAAAATCATGCACAAAACCATAGGTGGGTCTGCCCAACCTAACATATGGTCCAAAACCAAAATTTTCCGGGGCGCTTCCCCGGACCGCATAAATTGGGGTTACGGGTGCCCTTCAAACCCCCTATTAACTACGTGGAAAGAATATAACACAACCCAACAATCTCCCACTTGTTGTTTTCTTTCCACAGGGGGCCATAGGAGAGCTTAGTCATTTTTCAGCCCTGAGATTCCCATTGCTTCTCTACACCAAGAGAACTTCTCAGAGCTCATAGATTTTGTCAATGCATATGCAGTATTCTTCAAAGTGTCCACCTTTACCAGCAACACCTTTCTGTCTTCTATCATATCCCTCACAAAGTGATATTGAACATCAATGTGCTTTGTCTTTGAATGATAAGCAGGGTTCTTTGCCAAGAAAATTGCACTTTGGCTGTCACAGTCTATTCTTATAGCTCCTTGTACTAACCCCATACATGAACACAATCTCTGCAACCAAACTGCTTCCTTGCTTGCATGAGTGGCTGCCATGTATTCTGCCTCTGTAGTTGATAGTGCCACTACATATTGTTTCTTACTCATCCAACTGACTGCACCTCCAAATAGGTTAAACACATACCGACTTGTAGATCTTCTCTGATCCACATCTCCAGCCCAGTCTGCATCAACAAAGCCATGAATATCCAACACTCTGTCCAATCCTGGTCTTCCTTGGTAGCACAAACCATAATCACTAGTGCCACGCAAATACCTGAAAACCCGCTTCACTACTGTCCAGTGCTCCTTCCCAGGTTTTGACATAAACCTGCTCAATACTCCCACTGCATGTGCAATGTCTGGTCTAGTACAGACCATTGCATACATTAGGCTACCCACTGCACTTGCATATGGAACACGGGACATGTCCTCTTCCTCTTCTTATGTCTTGGGACACTGTCCAGCAGATAACCTCACACCTACAGGAATAGGAACCTTCACTGGTTTACTATCCTGCATATTAAACCTCTGGAGTATAGTCTCGACATACTTCCTCTGGTTTAACCAAAGCTTCCTCCTTGACCGATCTCTTTTAATTTCCATGCCGAGAATATAGTTTGCAGCACCAAGATATTTCATGTCGAATTTGGAGGACAATTGGGTCTTCAAATCCTGGATAATTTCTTTGTCATTTCCAACCAGCAACATATCATCCACATACAAGACCAGATATATAATACGGTCACCAATTAATTTAAAATACACACAATGATCTGCTTTGCTTCTGGTGAAGCCAAGTCCCCGTATAAATGTATCAAATTTCTGATACCACATCCTTGGTGACTATTTTAACCCATACAGAGACTTCTTTAACTTGCATACTAGTTCTTTCTTACCCTTCACCGTAAAGCCTTCAGGTTGCTCCATGTAGATTTCCTCTTCCAAATCCCCATGAAGAAATGTTGTCTTCACATCCATCTATTCTACCTCAAAATCAAAAGAAGCAGAAACAGATAAAAGTAATATAATAGAAGTTACCTTGGCAACAGGAGAAAAAATATCACCAAAATCAATTCCCGGCACCTGGGAATAACCTTTTACTACCAACCAAGCTTTGTATTTCTCCACCTTTCCTTCTGCATTTGTCTTCTTCTTGAACACCCATTTGCTGCCAATGGGTTTCCTTCTAGCCGGTAACTCCACCAGATCCCAAGCCTCATTTTTGTGCAAAGATGCCATTTCATTGACCATGGCCTCTTTCCAGAGTTTTCCATCCTCTGAATCCACTGCTTCCTTCACAGTTCTGGGATCATTATCAGTAACAGACAAAGAAAAATTTGAACTAAAAGCAGATGGACTATACCTTTCTGGCTGCTTTCTTTCTCGAACTGATCTTCTCACAGCCGGAATTTGTGGCTCTTCATCTTCTGATTGCTCCTCTACTGCAGAGTCTGATTCTTCCTCGTTTGGCTCAAACTCTATCTTCTCAGGTTCCTTTGGTTGGACTTCATGTTGAATAACATCTTTTACCTCTCTGAACAACACATCTCGGCTGTACACAACCTTCCGTGTGACTAGGTTCCAAAGCTTATAACCCTTTAAACCATCCTTATACCCAATAAAGATGCACTTTTCAGATTTACTATCCAACTTGGTTTGTTTCTCCTTTGGAACATGTACATATGCATCACATCCAAATACCCTTAGATGTGAAAGAGAGGGTTTCTTACGAGTCCATACTTCTTGTGGATTCTTATCCTCCAACGCTGATGAAGGTGATCTGTTGATGAGGTAACATGCAGTATCCACCGCCTCTGCCTAGAATTCCTCTCCTAACCTGGCACCACTGAGCATGCTTCTTGCCCTTTCCATCAACGTCTTGTTCATTCTTTCTGCGACTCCATTTTGCTGAGGTGTATATGGACTAGTCTTCTGCCATGCTATACCACACTTCTTACAAAATTCTTCAAATTCCTTGCTGCAAAATTCTCCACCATTATCTGTCCTCAGCACCTTTATCTTCTTCTATGTCTGATTTTCCACCAGAGCCTTAAATTCTTTAAACCTGTCAAAGACTTTAGATTTCTTCTTAAGAAAATATATCCATGTATTCCTTGAGAAGTCATCTATGAATGATACATAGTACACAGACTTACCCAGTGATGGAACCTTCACAGGTCCAAACACACCACTGTGCACAAGCTCTAATATTTGTTTCGTCCTCTTACCACCAAAGGGGAAACTCACCCGATTCTGCTTCCCATATACACAATTTTCACAGAAATCAAAATCCAGAGAGCTATTATTCATACCATCTACCATACCTTTACCATGGACTATTCGAAGGCCCTTCTCTCCAATATGTCCAAGCCTTTGATGCCACAACATGGTCTTCTCTCTAGAGACCACTAGATTCTCTACTCCATTTTCAGGAACCATAGAACTATTGCACCCATCAACAACAGTGCTACCTTGCAGCTTGTACAGAGTTCCAATCCGAACTCCCCGCATTAATATCAGTGCTCCTCGAACCACTTGCAGGTATCTTTCTCGAACACCGTCTTTACACCTGCATCATCCAACTTGCTTACAGAAATCAGATTTCTGGCCAATGCAGGAATATCTAGAACACCCGGAAGTGTTCTAACCCTTCCACCTTGCAACTTCAACTTTACTTTTCCCCGACCAATGATTCTAGCCTTCCTATCATCTCCTAAGGAGACATCACCACCATCGTATTTCTCATACTCGCAGAACCACTCTCTATGGGGAGTGAAGTGAAAGGATGCACCTGAGTCAATCAACCATACCTCATGATCTACATGTGTACTTGAAGAAGCCAAGTGCACATCCCCACCTTCATCTGAGGTGGTTTTCGCCTCTGCAGAAGGAGCATCATCAGATCCCTTTCCTTTATTAGGAGGTTTAGATTTACAATCCCTTCTGAAGTGCCCTTCCTTTCCGCATTTCCAGCACACCACCTTTGTAGGTTTTCGTGGAGATTTAGATCTCCCACTCGATGACTTATTTTTGTTTCTATTCTGGGACCTTCCTCGTATAGACAAGGCATCACCATTCTGGTTGTCCATATTTTTCCATCTCATCTCCTCCGTCAGCAAGGCTGACACTATTTCATCAAACTGCAAAGCAGTTGCATTGCTACCTATTGCAATAACCAGACTATCCCACGAATCTGGTAGAGAACACAACAGACTGATGCACTTATATTCATCTAAAATTTTAATATCAACATATAATAACTGACTTACCACAGTATTAAACGCATTCAGATGCTCTGTCACCGAGTCCCCATCTTTCATCCTCAGGTTATATAGCTTTTTCCGCAGGAACAGTTTATTCACCAGAGACTTAGATTGGTACAAAGTCCCTAACTTGACCCACAAAGCCTTTGTCGTAGCTTCCCCTGATACATTCAGCAATACTGAATTCGAGACACACAATCGTATTGTGCTCTTTGCCTTCCGATCCAACTTCTTCCATTCTTCATCGGTCACTCCTGATGGTTTAGTACCCGGATCTACCGCGATCCACTGATCTTTATCCACCAACAGATCCTCCATCTTGAGTTTCCACAACTCAAAATTCTGACCATTGAACTTCTCAATCTCTATCTTTCCACTGCTCGCCATCTTCTTTCACCACCAGAATCGATCTCGCAGATCTCCCACTGAACAGGGTCTACGACAGGCCCGAGCTAAACCCCTCAGCAACAAAGGCGTCCCCTTGAAGCCAAAACAGCTTTGATACCAAATGTAGGTTTTAACCCTGTACAGAAATTACCTGCATATGAATTCTTAAACAAAGAAAATAAACAATGCGAGAGCATAACCCATAAAACACATATGCACAGAGATTTTTCCCTAGATCCCAAAACCGGGACTACCAGCTTGATTTTTCATTATGTTCCTTTCAATGTTACAATACATATTTATACATGTCGAAGCATCCAATACCATGGACTGAAAACCATCGCGTCCAAAAAAAATGTGCGAAAATCATGCACAAAACCATAGGTGGGTCCACCCAACCTAACATATGGTCCAAAACCAAAATTTTCCGGGGCGCTGCCCCGAACCCCATAAAGTGGGGTTACAGGAGCCCTTCAAACCCCCTATTAACTACGTGGAAAGAATATAACACAACCCAACATTTTCCTCCAACATTACAACCGATACCAAGTTCTTTTTCAGTCCAGGCACATACTTCACATCTGTCAAGGTGAGAGGAGCTCCATGCTCCCTCTAAAAAGCAATCGTGCCCACTCCTAAAACACTATACCTTTTGTCGTCACCCATCTCTATGCACATCTTGAGGTCTTTCTCCTCCAAGGCACTGAATAAACTTTTATCATCGGTCATGTGGAATGAGGCTCCACTATCAAGATACCAGAGACAACCCATCATCGATGACACCATGCATGCGACGAGGTTAAAGTCCATTTCGAACTAAGAGGCTAATGCCTCACCTTCCAATCTATCTGAGGATCCCTTCTTGGACTTCTTTGATGAGAAATTAGTCGCATAATGGTCCATCTCATGACAATTAAAGCATATTAATTTAGACACGTCACCCCTCTTCCCTCCATGAGAAGAATTCGATTTGGAATGGGAAGCCTTCCCCTTCCCTTTGCTTGCCTTACTTGCTAAGGCAATATTTTCTTCATCATCATTCTTGCATGAAGAACCATCTCGTGTGCTCCTCCTGATCTCCTCCTGCATAAGATCTGATCATAAGCGTTCCTAATCCTGCAGTTTCTTGCTTCCATTCGTAGAGTCTTGGTAGCTATTCCAACTCTTTGGAAGGCCAAGGAGAGTGAGGTTCACCATATCATCATCGGCAGTAGTTATTCCCACACTTCCAAGCTAATCTCTACAAGTGGTGAGCTTGTTTAGTGTTATCACTCAGATTGTTCACTTTGACTCCCAAGGGAATACGACCCTAGTAACCACTAACCAATCTTTGGGTCACAGGTTCTAGCCTACTAATGACCAGAGAGGGATCTCTCTTTATGATTTAACTTTGTTTGTATAATATTTTAGGCTAGTTACGATGCTCAAGGTTTTGTTTTTGGAATGTGCTGGATGATGATTTCAGTCAAGATATATATGTGCTTACCAGGGTGTTCTAAGCCATTGGGCATGGAGTCAGTGGTGCTTAATTTGTTTGATATGTCAGTGTTGATACAGTAGTGATGCTGCAGAGCTAGATAAGTGTCTGAGAAACAACTCTTTAAATCTGTGATTAAGTGTGATGTAACCAGGGTATGAAAGGAAATTAAGAATCTTTCAACAAACTGGTATGGAGAAACGATGAGAATGTTATTTAGAAGCAGTAAAGAATTTCTACATAACATTCATATTTATAGAATTAATGAAAACATGAGCAATTAAGAATTCATGTTCATGATCAATTCTGAAGAAAACACTTTCAGCAATAGAGATTTAGCACAAGGTGTAACCAAACATTTCCTGTACTATTCCTTTTCTCTACTGCTAGATTAGTGAGACATGTGTATGATTTAATAAACATAAGAAGACAAAACATAGATTGAGAAAAACTTATTGTTCCATCAGACAGCATAGGAATTCTGCAACAGCATGCATAGCATCACCAAGACATCAAAGATTCAGGAAATCACTGAGGTTTTCTAGCCTTTTGCATTAGATAATCTGAAAATATACAATACATTTGCCTCAGAATGAAAATCACCAACCCCTCATACGTTGCCAGGGGAGGTATATATACATAATTTACATAAGAAAATATCTAGCTGATGAGTAAATGTTTCATTAATGTCGTGCCAACTCCTGGAGCGTTGTAGCTGAGAAAGTAAATGCTGTAGTAACTTCTGGCTGTAATAGCTGTCCAAAATAGTCAGAAAATGTTGACTTTGTGACCGTTGGAGTCGGCTGAAGATGCGCTGCCCAAAATTTGCGTATTTTTGATCTTTTGCTTGCTGCCGCTGTCTTTTGCTGAGTCATCCTTCGGCTGCCTTGTGTGTTGTCTTTATTATGCTTTTTGCCTTTTTCTGAGTGGAGGCTGACTGGGATTGATCAACTGAGACTACTGTGGCAAAATTTGTAGCATTGTCTGCCACCAATCCTCTTTGGGCAGCTGGTGTCTTCGAATTTTCACCAATGTTTCATCTGCCTCTGTATATCTATAAAAATTAGGGGGAACCTGAAAAAGGTGGTGGATTTCATTTTCAATAAAAAACAGATTTTCAAGTTTGTCAAGAAGGCCCTGCCCTGTTGGAGGCCTTGCTTCCTCGGAAGTACTGGCAGATGCAGTGATATGATTTTCAATAAAAGTTGCCATCCTGGCAGCATATTGCTCACGGGGGAGCAGTTTCCCTGTGCTGGTTAGTAGGCTGGGCAATCCCTTTCCTTGTAGTGCTCCCATTTTGAGCTTGTATTCATCCACCTCAGCCTGTATTTCGTGGCACTTTCTCTCTACAGTCTGTACATAATTCCTGAGAGTCAGCACCTTTTTAGCCGTAAGGACAACCTCTGTTTTGTTGACAATGTTGATGGCTGCTAGCTCCTCCTGGGTCTGATTGTTCAAAAAATGTATCATTCTATTGGCCTGCTCAGGCCTGTTTCCCAGCACTGTTCTGGCTTTCTGGATCTCCATCTGTGCTTTGCCAGGTAACTCCATTTGTTCGTGCACAATCTTAATTGACTTCCATTGTCTAGTAATGGATTGGTCAATTCGGCCCACAAAATTATTTTTATTTCTACCATAGCACTTTCTAGCTTGAGCTCTTTCTCCAAGGCCTTTATTTTCTCTTTGAGGGCCTCTATTTCTCTACCTTGCTCTGCCACAATCATTTTTTATTTGTCATACTTGGCCTCTAGTTCTGCTAGCTTTTCCTTGGCCTGCTTAATCTCAGTAGCCTGGAGCTCCATTTCTTTGATAGCCTTAGTCAAATCTTCCATGTTTAAACTGGACTCTGGGGCTGTTGTTGTGGTTGCTGCTTCTGTTGTGGCTGTAGTTGTTACAGGGGTTACTGCTGCCTCTGTAGTTGTTGCAGTGGTTGAAGTAGTTGGAGGAGCTTGAGATGTAGATTCTCCCTGCTTATCTTGTAGTGCCCCTTCAAGCTCCTTTTCCAAATCAAGGACCTTCTGGTTAAGCTGCATTATTAACTCAAGCTGCTCATCGGCCTCCTTTTCCTTCTGCAATTCTGTTGTTTGAGGGTGCTCGGTGGGCAACAACTTTAACCTTTTCTTCAATGCATTAAGGTCATCTTCTTTTTTCTTCATGAGGGCCCTCACGCCCTTTAGGTCCTTAGGATCATGTCCTAGGTCTATGATGATGTCCTCAAGTGATTTAATTCTGTTGTCCTTGGCCATGGAGGACATTCTCTCAAAATCCAACTGAATGTTGGTATTCTTCAATGATTCTTTTAATGGGCCATTGTTGCCTTGTCCACCAATGTGGCATAGACCATTTCTCTAGTTTGTTTTTGCAGTTCAATTTGGTCCATGGGGTGAATGTCTTTTGCCATGACTTCCACCCTTGTTCTTACAAAATCTGCAGCTGATTTAGGCTGCGGCACCTTTGGTTTGAAGTGGCTGAGGATCATTTTCTCCTCTTGAGTGTCATATACAGACATCAACCTTTCTTTCTTGGCTGGGGTTGCTTTCAGAAACTGTTTGTACACTTCAATTCTCAGCAAGTCATTTTGTGCCTTTATTTGTTTGAAAGAAGCCTTAGTGCTTGAGGGCTTCTTGCTCTGCTGAGTGGAGGAGGACACCTCCAAGCCAAGTTTTAATCCTTGCTCCTGCTGAAAGGAGCTTGTACCTGTTTGCTGGCTGCCTTCCCCATCTTTCCTTGGATTGTCAAGGACTTCTTCACTTATTTCTTCTATCTCCAGGGAGTCAACCTTTCGCCTCTTGGCCTCCGGTTCCTGCGAGGATCCACTAGCAGGAGTGGACTCTTCTCTGTCTCTTTTCTTACCCCTCTCCTCATGTGCTGGAGTCTGCAAAATAGGTGTTGTAGGTGGTTCAGTTTGCGGTGGAGGGGTCTGCTCTTGTTGCTGCCCAATTGAGGAGGCAGGCTGTTCTTTTACTGTTTCTTCTTCAGCACCCATTATTCCTTTACCTTTATCTGTACCTGATGCTGCTGTAGAAGGTGCTTGGGTGGCTGGTGCAGTTGTTGTGGCTGAGGTTCCTTCTCCCACTGGATGTGGCTGCTCGAAGATTACCTGCTGCACAGAATCCAAGTCAAGAGTTTTTTCCAAATCCTTGACATTCTTTTGCATTATCTCTTCTTCAGTTAGTTTTTCAATTAAAGTATCTTGCAACCATTCTTGCTGATTGGCATACTGTTCAATATGTGGATATTTGCAATGCTCATAGCCTAGCAACCTGTACTTAACCCTCCTGGCACAGATGAAGCCTTCAGGGTCATAAGGGACCCACTGGAAGCTTTTTGAGAGCATGTACTTGTCTTTGAGGATTTGCTCAGCATCTTGCCATCCCTCTTTTTTATTCATGATGAAGGGGCCCAGGTGGTTCTTGAACTTGAGATGGGCCTTATTTTTGGCACTGTGAAAGTGGGTGAGGTCAGAGTGAATGAGCTGTCTATAGTACTCCAAGGAAAATAGTCTCATGGGCACATATTTTGGAAGCCTGTATGGACAGAGCTCACAGCCATAGATTCTGATGACTGTATGATCCTGGTATAGGTACCAATCACCTATTTTATAGTTTTTAGAGAGTTGCAAGGTTTTCTGTATTTCAAATGACACTCTGGGAGGAGGGGACCTCATCAACAAGCAAGAGACTGGGTAGACAAACTCATCGATAAATTCACAGTATGAGTATGGTGAATCTTGGACTTGGTGATAAACTGATGTCTAGAAGATGACAGACCTTCTTTCCCCCTTAGAATCCAACTTTTTGACGGAGCATTGAAAGGCCTCGGACTGGTAATACATGAACAAATGGTAGATGTATGATGAGTATTTGAAAATGCCCTCCCTGTCTACTTTGAAAAGCTGCTCATGTATCTTGTTGGCTATGAATTTAGCAAAATTATATTTGTAGGCAGGGGGTTGGCCTGGGCTATAAGCAGCTAGTAATACCAGCACTGTCTCATCAACAAATTCACTGGTTTTATAGCCCAACACGTATGAAATCATGTCCAGCAGAAGTTTTCCTATATTAGTAAAGTGGACATATAAGTAGGGAGGTGGCCTAGTGGGCTGGCGGTCAGGACTCATAAATGTCTGGGTGATCTTTTGAATGTCAGCAGTGGTCATCTTGGCACCTGTATCCAGCAGATAGTTCATGGAGAAAGGAAATAGCAGCTGAGTTTGTTTGAAGTTGAGCATCTGGTTGATGGACTCAACATTAATGTGAAAGAGGATGCTCCCAGATGGAGACTTGACAGCTCTGTGATTTGCATCATAATTCTCAGCACATAGGCGAATAATCTCTGGAAAAATGTTAACAGATGGGAGAAAGTAATATGGCAGATTTGATTCCCATATCCCATATGTATCCTTGCCATTCAAATAGTCATCTCTCAATTCCCTGAAGGTCTGCAAATGGTTCCTATCACCCACAAAGTCTTGGATGAGGTAGTCCCTGTCAGCAAGAGGCAGGGACTCCAGCTCTTTATTTGGTGGATTCATGGGGGCAACACTGAGAGCTGTGGGTGCAGGGGCAGCCATTTGTAATTTCTGAATAGAACAAGGTAAGTGCAAATAACTTGACAGGTCCCTCAAATCTCAGGTGATAAACTGAATGCAGATAATGCTAGAAATATTCTTTAAAGAGAAACAGGCAGGCTAGGCAGGCTTGCCTCTGCTCTGCTTGGGTAAATTCACAGTGATTGGGACCAATTAGGATAAAATGCAGAGGGTGGGCAGGACTTTACAATGGTAAAATGCAGCTTCTTAAGCCTGCACTCGGAAAAAGGGAACAATGTCGGGCATCTTGAGGACGAATTTGCCAATTAAGACAGTGAATTATTGTTTTAACACCAAATTTTCAGAGCAGGGGGAAATGTAGGTTACTTTGGTGAAGAATTGATTAAATGGCAGTCCTTAATGTTGGATTTAGCAGGTTTTTAATGGACAAATTGCAGAGAAATGGTACAAACACTGGTGAAACAGGTGAATTTTGGGCAAATACTTGGATGAACGACGCCACGAGTCACCGGGCTGAACAATAGATGAAATGTGCAGTTGAATTTGATGAATGGTGGCGTCCCAAGGTTCGAATTTCGCGATGCAAAGGCAATTTTGGAGCGAACAAGAAAAACAGCTCACAACGGCTCTTCTTTGTTTCCAATGAAAATGACAAAAAACGGCCTAAAGCGCTTTTTTAACGAAACATTTGGAAAATACGGGTCATTGGCACTTTTCTGCCGATGACGTCAGCATGAAGTCATGGCGGGCCCGGGGTACGGAGGGTGACGTGAGCGCTGAGCTGGAGGCCAGTGTGGCAGGACACGGTGGCGGGTGGTGCGGGGTGGCAAAGTGACGTGGAGGGCCACGAGGCACGAGGGCGGGGACGAGGGTATGATGTCATAGCGACGTAGGTTGACGTGACAGCGGAGGTGGTATCGGGGAAAGTAGTAAGCGGTCTCCCTGCACCGCTTTCAGGAGAAGGCGGTATCGGGGAGGGGGGCTCCGAACACCTCCGCCGGCTGCCACGCATCCAGCGTACGAGGGCCAAAACCGCCCGCTCCCTGGACGTTAAAGGGTGGCGGTTTCAAATCTCAAATCGTTCGCCCACCGTTGGATGAAGGGGGGCGGGAGATCAAGGGCTGGCGGATGCCCCGACCTCATCGTGCAAGTTTGGGGGGGACCCGCCGACCAATAAAATATTCGTTTAATATTTCGGGGTCGAACTTTAGGTTATGGGGTTTTCTATGGGTTTTTGGGTGTGGGTTAATCTGTCGAGTTTATGAAAACATATGAGTATTAGGTTTGAGAGGGGGGAAAGGGGTTTGTCATGAATTTTTTAGGGCAAAGGGTAAATGAGAGTTAAGGGTGGGCTATTAGTCTAACCAGGGGTTAGAGTAGTCCCCAAAACAGGGTTGACTATAGTCCCTGGTGGACTAATGTCTCCCATAGACATACTATTTAGCTATAATGCTAAAGGGGGGATATTTATACATTTTTTGGGGGTTTATACACCATGGTGTTATAGTAATAGGGAAAGGGGAACATAGGGGATTTAGTGTAGATAGAGTTAGTAGTTAGCATTGGAGGGGATTGAGAATGGGAATTGATATTTACTAAACTTTTTTAGGAATCAAACTTAGTTAGGGAGTAGATCAAAATGAAAAGAATTTTTACATAAGAAATGTGGCTTCTTTTCAAAAGGAGAAGTCATTTCTGACATGAAATTGTTACAAAATGAGGAGTATAAGGAGGACTGATCAGGCAGATCCTGCAGTGCACATGGGGAGGTTAGTAAGAAACTTTTGAAGGGGATGAGGGAAGTTAGTGATGGTTTAGTAGTTTGCCAAATAGGTCACTGCTCTTGCCTTTCTCCTGATGGTGACATCATTGTGATTTTTCCCAATTGATATGCTTGGATCATGCTTTCTGTAACCTTCAACTACCTACCCTGCCCAAGATGCCTAACATTCTTTCTTGCTTTGGATGGGTGCACTTGGTCTTGCAAACCCTGATAATTCTCTTTTCTTTTTGCTGCCCTCCTATCTAAGTCTACCCTTATGACTTCCAAGGGCCCAGATTTAGCAGTTGGGCTCCTTTCTTTCTCTATCCACCTAGTCATCTGTCAAGCTTGAACTGTTTGAACAGGTACTTCCTCTCTAATCTACAACATGCAATTTAAGACATGGCGAGGCCCAGCTTGAGCTGTTGGACCACCCATCAAAGTAGTAGTGGCAATTTGGACTAGCCACTTTCATGGTCTTTGTTTGGGGTTCATTTCTTTTATTTTTTCTTTCACCAATTCATTTTCTTGCCTTTTGATTTTTCTTTTAAGGCATACCCTCTTTACATTTTTTAAATTGTCTGCTTCTTTCACAAAAATGGAACCTTAGTAGCATGGAAGGTGGACATTTTTGGCACTTCCATTGTCAATCATGAGAGATGAAAACCTATTGGTATAGGAGGCTAACATTTAGATATGTGGAAATAGTCTCGCCCTTCTCTATCTTGATTCTTCGAAGCTTATCCTTGAGCGCCAATTTCCTCTGGTCGTTATTGTTCTGGTATAGGTCCTTTAATGTCTTCCACATTGAAAATGGAGTATCTTCCCATGGAGACTCGAGACAATATGGTCTCGAACTCCCTCAAGGATGATCCATCTCGCCTTCACCACACACTTCTTCCACTTAGCCAACTCTTGTGCATTAGTTGTAGCTCGCTTTGGGATTTATTGATCAATGAATTCCTTCAAGCCTTTTTCTTCTAATACAACCTCCATTATATCTTTCCATGCTATGTAATTCGAGCTACCTTTCAAGGCATACTTGAATCTCAAGCCATAGAATGCCATTAGCCAACCTTGAAGTATGATATGAATTCAATTTGCACCTGCATCTACGAACTTTAGACTTCAAATTCTCTTCTTAGTATACCGTTCATAGCTCCGATACCATGTAGAAAATTTCTACAAATCTAGCTCTAATACCATGTAGAAAAATTTCTACAAATCTAGCTTTGATACCATGTAGAAAATTTGGTGCAGGTTAACCCGATAATGCAATATAAATCAAAGAAGAATATTATAACCTACTTCTACTATCAATTTGTGGAAGCCTAAAGATTCGAGTTGAACAATATAACCAGAAGAAGAAGAATCAATGCACAATACACATGAAAAGACTTTGGGGAAAGCCTCAGCTAAAAACCCCACTATCTGTATTATCATACAAGGTGGAAATACATAGGAATTATACAAAGCCTTAGCTCTCATAGCCAGACAACTTTCAGTACAATCCTCACAGATTCTCACAGGCAATCTTGGCTTCTCTCCAGCCTTCCTCTCTGCCTTCCAAGCTCTTATTTCCTTTCGCTATTCCTCTGGGATGATTCTCCTTCAACCAAGCGGAACACTCTCTCACACATTGTCAGAACTGTGCAATCCTCAAGGAATGATCCTTGACTGCATGCATGAGTTTTCTTTATAAGAAAACACATGCAACTAATAGTACATTGTCTTTGACTTTAATCTCAACTGGGTCTTCTTAGAATAGACATGCATGAGTTTATGATGAGGGAATCTTCGGATAACTGGAGTACACTAATTGAGTGCATGCATGCATCAACTGACAATTAACTTTCTATTAGTTCCTCAAACAATTTGGAACTAATTTAACTAGACGTAATTCAATAAACTAAGTTAACTAATTTCAACTCAAATATAACTCAATCTTATCTCCTTAATTTAAGGGAGAACTATTTAATGACTTCAGAAAGACTTCTAACTTGAATTTCTCCAACTAATTAATTCAAAATGAACTAATCAATTATTTCCAAGTAGCAGTTGAGAATAAATTCGATTTTAATTCACAATTTAATTCAAGGACAAATTAAATTAGAATATTCTGGTTGCGACATTTCAATATTGTAATGTTCCTAGATCCATGTATCTAGGCCATGACACACTCCAATCAAAATTATTCCATATTTATTTTTCAAATTAATTAGTTATCAATTTAATTAAATTCTCAAAGTTCTTGAATATATTTCATATTTAAATAAAAATCAAAAAACTAATATTACTTAATAAAGGATTATAGCATAAATTGAGCATAAATTTATAATGAAATTCTTTACATGATTACCATGTACTAAAATGACTTCCTTGATCAAATTTACAAGTGAAAAATAATTTACATTTCTAATTGAAAAAAACATTAACATCAAAATAAATCATAAAAGAATAATAATTATGTTTCCCTTTAAATGGTCTACCAAATTGGTTGTGGAAGAGTTAATCACTACCCAAATCTAGGAATTTATAGTAGGGTCCATCCTAGCATAGGTTGTAAGATAACAAGGCTGAAAGATTCCTATTGTGGTATGGTCCTTACACAACCAAGCCCACGATATTAAGGAAAAGATCAAAATTTAAGAGCTACAGTAATTCCTCACAGGTAATCTCTTTCAAAAGTCCCATTATACCTTCAACTAGCTAAAGCTCCACTCCTATAAGTCATTCACAACATGATGTTATGATTTTCTTTATTTGATATGTATAAAATTTGAGGGTTAATTGTCCTTTAAGGATTTGTTGTAGATTTCAAGCGTCTGAAATGTTGAATTGTCCTTATAAACACATGGAATTGATAAACCTTGACTCATTTGTGGTATTCAATTAGTTTATACAAATGTACATTGGAAATAAACAATCTCTATATTCATTATACAACCATATATTATATGTTTAAGAAAAACTCATACCTTCTCCTTCCAACCATAATGCTTCTAGTTTACTCCATCTCTTTTTCCCACATTTTTTCCTCTTGGCTACATGCAATGGTAACCATTGAAGAGAAGCAAATTGCTCCTTGCAACATTAAAGTGATTGGAATAATAATTTTTTCTAAGAAGACGTACACCTTTTATATGTTTTTCCCTTACATGATAAATACATTTAGTTCCCTAATACACATGGAAGCATTATTCTAATGGATTTTTCTTTGGAAACATTATTTTAATGGATTTTTTTTTCAAAAACTCATTTTCTTTTAGGTTCTCATAGACTTATAACCCTTTTGTCACTCAGCTCAAAAAGAAATTGATTAATAATTGTATTCCATTATTCATTTTCTTTTAATTTTACAACATTTAAATATAACATTATAATTAAACTTAAAAGTTAAAACAATTTTGAATGAAACTTATTACTTTTCCTCGAAACTATAAATATTTGTATCAAAACACATTTATGGACACTCTTTTTGCTTAACACTTTTCAAACAACCATAATATTACAAAGTTACATGATTTAAATTAATATATTTTAAAGCTATAAACTTACTCTCCATGTTAAACTTATTATTATTTATAATATTGTTATTTTTTTTAATGGAAAAATAAATAAGTTCTCTTTTTTACTTACAATATACTAATTAATATTTAAAACATTAAATTAAAATTTATTATATTATTAAAAGGTGATAATATGACATATATTTAAATATTTCATTTTATATTTTCCACATATATATATATATATATTATTTTTTCTTTTTTTCTTTTTCTTTTTTTTTATAAAATAATATCAACATTTACATATATAATAATTTATGATTTGTTCACAAAAATAACTCAATTAGTGATTATTATGATGCAAAATATTGTATAAATTATAAAATTGAGAATTGAAATTCCCATAAATGAAGCTAAAAAAATTAATAATAATTTAAATTTATTAATTTACTTAAATTTTTTTTTATAATATATTTATTTTTCTTCCAACCATATGTTCTTTTAAACCTCAAATTTTATCCATTTAAAATCAAATGGTTGTAATTTGACTTTTATTGATTTATTATTACTTTAATAGATATTATCTAGGTTTTACCATTCTTTTTAATTGTAATTTTTTTATTAAATTGTAATTTAGTTTCAATGGCATGCTCTTTTAATTACTTAGTCAAAAATAAAATATCATAATAGTAAAAAATAAATAAATATTTTTATAACATTTAAGTAATATAAAATTTATTTATATATTCTATTTATGTTTTTATTTTTCATTGATTTTATTATAATTTTATAATAAAGGTTTATATTCAAACAAAACATTAAGAAACTAGGCAATAAAACTAGTGCAAAACTCATGCTTTGCTTAATAAAAATGATCTTTTGCATCAAATAATTTTATATATCTAAACAAATATTATGATGACTAATTTGTAACATTTCAATAATTGTTTATTTATAAATAACAAATTTTCCAAAATATTTAATAGATAATTAAATTGATATAAATGAATTTAAGTATTTTTCTTTCTATATATTTAATTTAGCTATTAATATTTATATATTTACTCTGTATACAATTTAAATATTTATTTTTAGTTATTAATATTTATATGTTTCCAAAGTATGTGGTAAATAAAATTGAATCTCAAAGACATCTTACTTGATCAAGACAGGCTCAAATTAAAATTGGAATGTCAACTAAAATAATTTAAAGATACGCCGATGTTATCTATCCCTGAGTTAACATCGTTTTTCCATGCCAGGAAGAAAGAGAGGAATGAAAATGGTTTAAGATAACTTTTCTTAGTTCGAAGAACAAATGAAATATCATTGAAAATTTGAAAAGAGACCACTGAAATTTCGAGACCACTAAAATTTCGAAATAGAGTAACAGGAGCTACGAGATCCTTGAGTGTGAAAGTGAAGAATATAAGGTTGATTCTCTTTTTAATCTATTTTCGTATTTGGAAAATCTTGGTTGACTCACTAACCCATGCATGAATGATTAATATCTATAAAATAAAACTAAAATGATCGAGCGGGATGGAGAAATTTTGAGCACGTTGGAGGAAGTAACCACAACATTGATTTCCAAAGTGGTTTGAATGATTATATATCATAATCGCTTTAAGCTGTAAACCATCTGCTTCGGTCGTAGTTACCCTTATAGCTTATTTAAGCTTAAAAGATTTTCAAGCCAGTTGTGAGGTGGACTAAAGAGGCGAAACAAGAATGAGGATGAGGACACTTGTCATGATTTTTCCATTAGTTGTGAGGTGGACTAAAGAGGCGAAACAAGAATGAGGATGAGGACACTTGTCATGATTTTTCCATTAGATGCACTGTCATGATTTTTCCATGTGTTGAATAGGAGAGATTTATGTGGCTGTGAGAAGGTTAGGATAGCTCCTATGCTTATTTCTCCTATGATCAAGAGTGATGAGCCTAATCATTGGGTAATTATATAGACCTTAATTCACCTCCTAGCTTAGTCAAACCAACTATTCTCACAACTTATTGCATACTTTCAATTATTGATTATATTTTGTTTATGAAATGAGTTAGAGTTGGATATTTTGCTTTGTGGTCTAATGTGCATTTTCTTGGCATTATGGCATAGGTTTGGAGCTATGGCACACGTGTTTTACTTGATGGCAACTCACTCTGGTGACAAATCTCAGTTCAGGCATTCAGAATGAAGGAAAAGATATATACGCACGTTCCTCTAAGCTAAGATGCGTATACACGCGGGTTATACGTTACAAAAGCATGTATGCGTATACACGCATTTTCACACAAGGAAAAGCGCGTACATGTTGGAGAACTTACTTTTGGTCCATGGTATTTAATCCTTGGTAATTGAACCTATGGTTTTGGGCCATGGTATCTCGTCAGAGGTGTTGATCCCAAGTATTGGGTCCATGGTATTGTTTTGTTATGGTTTTGGACTGTGGTATTGTGAAAGGCTTAAGACTATAAAAGAGGAAGGAGGTCATTTGGCAAAGGATCATCTAAATTAATTGAATATCTGATAAAGTGCTAGATCTGGAATATTGGTGATTGGGTTATGGTGCAGATCTAGATTTGAATGAAGGAGGAACTTGAGCGCAAAGAGAAGGATAAGTTCTATTGATGGGTCATAATCTTAAGGCTTGAATAATAGTATCTTTGTATGATTTTGATCCGTTATATGTGGCGCATGATTAATCTATAAATCTGGTAATCTGGGTTAATTAATGTCTGAATATTTGAAATAGTGAATTATCCTTTATAGATCTGTACACAAGTTTAGTGAGGCGAAGGCGCGTATACATGCCGGTTTTGTGATTTAAAACAACGTATACGCAGGTTGGTTCAAACACAGAAGCGTATGCACGCATGTTTTTGGTTATTGAAGTAGCGTACATCTCTTGAGTTGTGTTCTAGCTGCTTCTGTTTATCGCTGTAGTGTTTGGGTTTTAGAATTTGGTGTGTGGTCACTGTTACTGTGTTTTGGGTACAGCTGTCAGAGAAGTTTCTACTTGATTCAGTTCTAATTGGTGAAAAGGAGATTGTTTGATGCAGAAATTCTTGATGATTGATTGATATTCATGGACCCAGTCTGAAAATTTATGAAACGTGGTCCCTGGAAGAAAGAGAAGCTTGTAGCCTTCTGTAGGCCAGCACCTACGTACTAGTATCTTGGCTAGTGCAAGAGCTAAGGAGGTTGTAGCTCCCTTCCAAGAGAAGTTGGAGAATGAAAGAGGGTTGTAGCTCTCTGCAGGTTGCAGCCTACGTACTCGTAAAGGACTGCACCAGTACAGAATCATTGTAAAAAGAAGTTTCTAATTAAAAAGAAGATAGAGATGAATTGCAGCAGGTGTTTTTCACCCACATTGAGTTTCCACGTTATATCTTATGTTCTTGTGTGTGATTGTTTTCTTCTCCGTTTCATTGTTTCTGGTTACTGTTTATTTGATTCTGATACACAGATTAATGATCAACAACTGTAAGATAAAGTAAATTATAAGTTTGCATGGTATACGCTGGCTTCCTTATACATATTTGCACATATACGCTGTTTTCACTAACTTAAGCAGCGTATATGATCTGGATTTGAAAAAGGAAATAATTGACTTGATAATACTGATTCACCCCCCCCTCTCAGTGTTATTTCCAACAATTGGAATTAGAGCAGGTCCTTCTGAAGAAGCTTGATCGCTTGAAGGAAGATCCATCATCATGAGCAACTACGAGAGAGAAGCATCTATCAAGCCACCAATTTTTTATGGGACCAACTTCGTCTATTGGAAGGTAAGAGTCATAGCCTATCTTCAATCTCTTGGTACAGAAGTCTAGGATATCATAGATACAAGGTACACTTTCCCATCCATAACTCCTACAGATTCGGCTGGTAAGAAGCAATATGAAACAAATGCAAAGGTTGTCAATACTCTATTAGGATGTCTATCTCAATCAGAATTCGTCAAGGTTACGCAGTATAAATCTGCAAAAGAAATATGGGACAAGATTGTTCTAAGCTATGAAGGAGATGAACAGGTAAAACGAGCAAAATTTCAAACCCTCAGAATTCAGTATGAAAATATCAGAATGCACAATGATGAAAGTGTGGCTAACTATTTCCTTCATGTAGATGAGATTTTTAATTGCATGAAAAACTTGGGTGAAGAAATAAAAGATGATGTTGTGGTTGAAAAGGTTCTAAGATCTTTGTCCTCTAAATTTGAATCTAAAGTTTCTGCAATAGAAGAAAAAGAGAATCTACGAAACCTTACCATGTCACAACTGCACGGAATTCTGACTACTTACAAAATGAGGAAAGGAGGACCATCAGACAGGAGAGAAGCTGCTTTTAAGGCTTCAGGCAAAGGAGATTACTATGAGTCAGGAAATATGTCAGAAGAAGAGGAAGAATCAAATTTTGTCAAGAACCTTCAACGGGGTGCTGGAAGATTCAGAGGTAAGTTACCTTCCAAATGCTTTGCTTGTGGAAGGGTCGGTCACTATGCTGCCAAATGTCCTCATAAAGATAAGCTTGACAAGCGTAAGGAACCTTTTAGATGGAACAATAAATAGAATGTAAATAAGAAAAGCTATTACACTCATGAAGATAGTGATGGACTTTCAAATAGTGATGAAGATGAACAAGGTAATAAATATAGACTTTTAATGGCTTTTGAAGATGAAGATTTCATGGATGTTATAGATGAAGAAGGTCTTTATGAAGAGATTTCTAAACTCAAAATTTGTTTAGAAGAGAAAAACATAATTATTGATGCGCTGCAATTCCAACTGGCTGAAAGGGAAAAACATCATGAAAAGTTAGAATGTGAAATTGTGGGACTTAGAAAAGAGATTGAGAAATCTAAAGCTCTTAATCTTAGATTTGTTAAAGGATCTGAAACATTAGATGAGATTATCAAAGTGCAACGTTCTCCACTAATCAAGACAGGTTTGGGATATAATGAAGAAACAACTCAAGCGCAGGAACCATCTACCTCCAAAAGCTATCTTGATGCAGCAAGGAAAAGTGGACAAAGGCCAAATGGAAATCACCAGGTAAATCAGGGACAATTCACCTCAAGAATGAACAAAGACTATCAGATAAATTGGGGGAAATCTACTTTTAGAATGAACAGAAGATACAACCAGCCACAGGTAAAACCTTCTCAATCTGCCTCAAGGATGGATGTCAATAGGAACTACAATAATTTCGCTGGTAGATTTGATAATCACAGGAGTTTCTTCAATGGGCAATGTTTTTCTTGTCATAACTTTGGTCACAAAGCAGCTCAATGTGTTGCCTGTAAGGCAATCATGACTAGAGAATCTCATGAACAGAGGAGTATGACTGGGATCATGAAAAGGACCTAAAATAAATTCTTTGCTTTTGAAAATGAAATAGAATGTTCTATTTTAACAATTCTGGTCATGAAGATTTTGAATGCAGGAGCAGGTTTCAGCAGACAACTTAGAAGGAGCAAGCCTCAAGTGCCAAATCATGGAGAATAAAAGAACCACAACCAGAAAGATGTGGTATAGCCTTATATGCGGAAGGGCAGGAAAATCAATGGTACATCAACAATGGATGTTCTTAACATATGACAGGTGATAAAGAAAAACTTCAGCCATATAGTGCCTTAGAAAAGGAGAAGAAGTTCTCTTTTGGAAATGACACCCCTACTCTCATAAAAGGTAAAGGTTTTGTTCAGTTGAAAGAATGGGTCAAAGCTGTAAATGTCATGTATGTTTATGGCTTAAAGCATAATCTATTGAGTGTCAGTCAGATGTGCGATCAAGGAACTGAGTTAATATTTCGATCAAATGGATGTAATGTTCATGATCTTGATACAGGAAAAAAAATGATCAAAGGCGTAAGAACTCCAAATCATTTATACATATTCAAAGAAGGACAACATCAATGCTATCTAAGCAAGAATGATGAACACTGGCTATGGCACAGAAGATTGGGGCATCTTAGCTTCTCACAGATAAGGAAAGCATGCAAATACCAGGCAGTTCGTGGTCTTCCGGACATCAGAATTCCAGACAATACAATATGAAAATCATGTCAGTTTGGTAAGCAAACCAGAACTAACTTCCCTGAGAAGGAAGGATCAACTAGCAGGCCACTTGAACTTGTCCATACTGATGTATGTGGTCCATCTAGGAAAAGTCACCCCGGGGGGAAGAATACTTTATATTATTCATTGATAACTTTTCCAAGATGTGTTGGATAGGACTTATGAAGCACAAAGACGAAGCCTTTGAAAAGTTCAAATCATTCAAAGCCTTGTTGGAGAACGAAACAGATCACAGAATCAAATGCCTCAGGTCTGATCAAGGAGGAGAATTTACCTCGAATGAATTTTTTGATTTTTTTGAAGAACATGGAATAAGAATGGAATTCTCTACAACTAGGACTCCTCAGCAAAATGGAGTAGTGGAAAGGATGAACAGAACGGTTCAACAAATGGCTCGTGCTATGCTTGATGAGTCTGGAACTCCCGCAACCTTCTGGGGTGAAGCCGCATTTTTATGCAGTTGTTATTCTCAACAAAACAAATGTCCGGGTGAACAACACTCAAACTCCTCATGAGCTTTGGTATGGTGAGACTCCTTCGGTAAAATATTTAAAATTTTTTGGAAGAAAATGCTATATCAAAAATACTGATGAGAATCTTGGCAAGTTTGAACCTAGAGCAGATGAAGGCATTCTCCTTGGTTACTCTCCTCACAGCAAAGCTTACAAATGTTACAATAAAAGGCTTGGAAAATTTGTTGAAAGTATTGATGTAGTAGTTGATGAAGAAGAAAACACTCCTAGGTAGGTAAGATCTGAAGATTTCGAAGATGATGAGGACTACCCTTCAACATCAAATCAGACTTATGATGAAGAAGAAGCTCAAGAGGCGCCAGAAGTACAGATAAGGATAGAAGATAAGACTCCATCTAGGTACGTTCAGAAGAATCATCCAAAATCTCAAATTTTGCGGCAGAAAGAGGCAGGTATACAAACAAGAATAACAATTGTAGAAGCCTCAAGCTATTTGGCATTGCTCTCCTCCACTAAACCACAAAATGTAAAAGAGGCATGAAAAGATGAATGCTGGGTCAAGGCAATGGATGAAGAACTTGAGCAGATTGAAAAGAATAACACTTGGGAGTTGGTTCCTAGACTAAAATATAAGAATGTCATAGGTACAAAAAGGATATTCAAAAACAAGTTGAATGAAAATGGAGAAGTTATTAGAAACAAGGCCAGACTTGTTTGTAAAGGGTATGCTCAACAAGAAGGAATAGACTTTGAAGAAACTTTTTCTCATATTACTAGACTTGAGGCCATCCGAATGTTCCTTGCTATCTCAAGCTTTCAGAAGTTCAAAGTATTTCAAATGGACGTGAAATCAGCGTTTCTGAATGGAGACTTAGAAGAAGAAGTGTATATTGAACAACCAGATGGATTCATCCTTGGAAATGATCCAAAACTTGTATGCAAAATTAAGAAGGCTCTATATGGTCTTAAACAAGCTCCAAGGGCTTGGTATTATCATCTGGACAAATATCTTCATCAACAAGGTTTCTCAAAAGTATCAGCAGATAGAAATCTTTATATAAAAATTGAAAATAACAAATTTCTAATAATTGTTGTGTATGTTGATGATATCATCTTTGGTAGCAATGAACAAGCCATAAGTCAAAACTTTGCCTTGGTGATGCAGAAAGAATTCGAAATGTCCTTGCTTGGAGAACTGACATATTTTCTTAGATTACAAATCCAACAAAATGAAGGTGGTATCTTTTTATCTCAAACCAAGTACCTCAAGCAGATTTTGAAGAAGTATGGCATGCAAAATTCGAAACCAGTATGTACCCCTATGGTTACAGGATGCAACCTTAGTGCAAATGATGAATCAACAACAGTGCATCAACCAAGTTATAGATCCATGATTGGAAGTCTGCTCTATTTAACAGGTACCCAACCATACATCATGCATGCAGTGGGAATGGTTGGAAGATTTCAGGGAAATCCTAAGGAAACCCATCTTCAGGCAGTAAAGAGAATTTTCAAGTATCTTCAAGGAACTCAAAACTATGGCATGTGGTATCCAAGAGATACAGATCTCACTCTTCATGCGTATACAGATGCAGATTGGGCTAGAAGCGTGGATGACAGAAAAAGAACAAGTGGTGGTGCATTCTTTATGGGTTCCAGATTAGTATCTTGGTTCAGCAAGAAACAGAGTTCGATTGCTCCATCTACAGCTAAAGCAGAATATGTGGCTACCGCATCTTGTTGCACACAACTCCTTTGGATGATGCAATCTTTGCAGGATTTTCAAATCACTTGTACTCCACCTATCTCCATCTTATGTGATAATACAAGTGCTATCAGTATCTCAAAGAATCCTGTCATGCATTCAAAGACTAAGCACTTACTGATCAAGTATCATTTTCTTCGGGAATAAGTGTTGGAACAAAAGGTCAAATTGGAGTATGTTCCCTCTAAGGAACAAGTTGTTGATATTCTCACCAAACCACTACCTAGGGAAACTTTTGAATACCTCAAACAGAAGCTGGGAGTAGTTGATGTATCATCTTGTTGTTGAAACTTGTCTGTTTCAGAGAAAAATGGGTGTACGCAAGTTGTCTGAGGAGGATCCGCGTACATACGCCAGTTTATGCAGAGACAGTCGCGTATATGGTAGTTTGAAAGAAATCAGTGGGGACAAACTCCCGTTGAAGAAAGTCTGATATGGGTCTAACAGAGACCATCTAGCATAGGTTCAGGGGGAGCAAATAAACTTCTAATAATGCATTGTTGGCATTACATTAGAAGCTCTTGGTTTAGGTTCACAACTGTTGATCTCAGGTGGAACAAATGCAGAGGGAAAACAGAAGGAAAACATGGTTGTTGATCTGAATAGTGATTGACAGATGCTGCTGATATCAGTTATTGGTGACTTTCATAAGTCTTGCTCTAGATATTTCGTCTCTATGTCATGTATCTCTTTTACGGTGTCAAGGTGATGTAACGACCTATTTTGGTTTCCCCACTATGCCTAGGATGAATGATGTAATGTACGTGGTTTTCATATGTAAATTTCTGATGTATCCCCACTTGGTTGGGTGATGGATGTATGTATAGAGTCTTTTGGTGATAGGAAGGTCTTTTATGATGTATAAGTCATGGTCCTTCTTGAAGAACATCTTTTTGCAGATCTTGCCTACAGTCAGGGGGAGCATGGTCAGCACAACAGAGCAGAGATTTCAGCATGTACTCAAGGGGAGCACAACCCTTTGCCCTTGATGAAAATGGGGGAGAATGACTTTGAGGATCTTGGTGTTGCCATCAAGTCCAAAGGGGGAGATTGTTGGCATTATGGCACAGATTTGGAGCTATGAGACAGGTGCTTTCCTTGATGGCAACTCACTCTGGTGACAGATCTCAGTTCAGGCTTTCAGAATGAAGGAAAAGATATATACGCAGGTTCACCTAGGCTAAGACGCGTATACACGTGGGTTATACGTTACAAAAGTGCGTATGCGTATACATGCACTTTCACGCAAGGAAAAGTGCGTACATGTTGGAGAACTTACTTTTGGTCCATGGTATTTAGTCCTTGGTAATTGAACCTATGGTTTTGGGCCATGGTATCTCGTTAGAAGTGTTGATCCCAAGTATTGGGTCCATGGTATTGTTTTGTTATGGTTTTGGACCGTGGTATTGTGAAAGGCCTAAGACTATAAAAGAGGAAGGAGATCATTTGGCAAAGGATCATCTGAATTAATTGAATATCTGATAAAGTGCTAGATCTGGAATATTGGTGATTGGGTTATGGTGCAGATTTGGATCTGAATGAAGGAGGAACCTGAGCGCAAAGAGAAGGATAAGTTCTATTGATGGGTCATAATCTTAAGGCTTGAATAATAGTATCTTTGTATGATTTTGATCCGTTATATGTGGTGCATGATTGATCTATAAATCTGGTAATCTGGGTTAATTAATGTCTGAATATTTGAAAGAGTGAATTATCCTTTATAGATCTGTACGCAAGTTCAGTGAGGCGAAGGCGCATATACACGTCGGTTCTGTGAGTAAAAATAATGTATACGCAGGTTGGTTCAAACACAGAAGCATATGCACGCAGGTTTCTTGTGATTGAAGTAGCGTACATCTCTTGAGTTGTGTTCTAGCTGCTTCTGTTTATTGCTGCAGTGTTCTGGGTTCAGAATTTGGTGTGTGGTCATTGTTACAGTGTTTTGGGTACAGCTGTCAGAGAAGTGTCTACTTAATTCAGTTCTAATTGGTGAAAAGGAGATTGTTTGATGCAGAGATTCTTGATGATTAATTGATGTTCATGGATCCAGTCTGAAAATTTATTAAACGTGGTCCCTGGAAGAAAGAGAAGCTTGTAGCCTTCTGCAGGCCAGCACCTACGTACTAGTATCTTGGCTAGTACAAGAGCTAAGGGGGTTGTAGCTCCCTTCCAGGAGGAGCTGGAGAATGAGAGAGGGTTGTAGCTCTCTGTAGGTTGCAGCCTGCGTACTGGTAAAGGACAACACCAGTACAGAATCATTGTAAAAAGAGGTTTCTAATTAAAAAGAAGATAGAGATGAATTGCAGCAGGTGGTTTTCACCCGCATTGGGTTTCCACCTTATATCTTGCGTTCTTGTGTGTGGTTGTCTTCTACTCTGTTTCACTATTTTTGGTTACTGTTTATTTGATTCTGATGCACAGATTAATGATCAACAACTGTAAGATAAATTAAATTATAAGTTTGCATGGTATATGCGGGTTTCCTTATACATAGTTGCGTATATACGCAGTTTTCACTAACTGAAGCAGTGTATATGATCCGGATTTGAAAAAGGAAATAATTGACTTGATAATATTGATTCACACCCCCATCTCAGTATATTTCCAACACATTTAATGCAGAATTAAAAGATAAACACAAGGAATTTTGGCAAAGACCTTGGTCAAAACTCGAATGGGACAAGGGAGCGGAATTATAGGAGGGAAATCCTCCTCATTTAATACCCCTCCAATTGAATATTCCTCCATCAACTCGGAGTGCAAACAACCAAATCATGAGGACTAGAAGGCAGCCAAGCAAGTGAAAGTCAAAGCACCAGTTAATCTCAAGTTTGGGAGCCGAGCCTCCCTAATTTTAAGGAAGTCATTGGAGACTTCAGTCGTATAAGTAGAGAGGCCTAGGACCTCATTGGGATTCAGACTTTTGATTGTAAAACTTCACTCTATTTTTGAGCTGCGAGACTTGTGACAGTTTTGATGTAATCCATTGTTTTGATAATAAGAATGAGTTTTGTTTTGAGCCAACACTGAGTTAACTCAAAGGGCTGAAGATCTTGGGTTAGTGCCCAACCGAAACAGCTAAGGCTCCTCTTTATTGTACATGTATGTTAGCGTATATTCATGGTTTGATCGTTCATTTGCTTAAGTAGTTGCATTTCCATTACAACATGGTAGCACATAGATTCATGGTTTAATTGTTCATTTGCTTAAGTAGCTGTATTTCCATTATCGCATTGTACCGCATAGATTCATGGTTTAATCATTCATTTGCTTAAGTAGATGCATTTCCATTACAACAGTGTAGTGTAGATTGGTTGTGTTTTAGTCTTCTTCCGTTTGTGCCTTTTTTTTTTCAGTTAGCAGGATAGCAAGGATTATACCCATAGATTTCCTTTCACAACAACCCTGACCAACCACCATCAATCGCGTGTTACGTAGCTTCTTCGTATTCATTTAAGCATTTGACTTTATGCACTCCAAATATCCACCGTCGATCTGTCTAGCTTGATCCAATGGCTATCACATCGTCTCAATACTTTATGCGCTCCAAATCTCCACTATCGATCTGTCTAGCTTGATCCAATGACTATGGCACAATCTCGCGAGGATTCTTGCATGACCGATGTCCGCCCGAGAGCACATGAGAAAAGTGGTTTTCTGATCTACGTGTCTCCTAGTTAGGCTAATCACGTAAAATTTCGGAATTCCGCTTACAGTCTTGAGGGCGCGCGAGAAATTGCTTACCACCTACTAAAACCCGCTCCATCATTCCACATGTTTTTCCCGTGATAAGATCTCCACCACTCATCTTCTATTAATCATGTCCATCCATCTATTCCATTCACCTCCGTGATAAGGTTTTCGCCATTCATCTCCCATTAACCATATTCGTCTATCTATTCACTTCACATCTACGATATGATCTCCGCCATTCATCTCCCGCTAACCCTGTTCATCCATCTATTCACTTCACCTCCGTGATAAGATCTCCACCATTCATCTCCCGTTAACCCTGTTCGTCCATCTATTCACTTAACCTCCGCAATAAGATCTCTACCGCTCATCTTTTGTTAATCATGTTCGTTGATCGATCCACCCATCTCTTCACATAATCTCCTGCGATAAGATCTCTGCTGCTAATATTTCATTCCCATTGTTTGCTGATTGATCCAATGGTTTGTATGCAATACTACTTCATTACGTCTCCCTTTCACTGATTTAGATCTTTGATTGATTTTCTGCTTGACTCCTTCCCGAACTTTGTTTGCATATCCTTAAAATGTTGCCACTCCTGAGCTTTGACTTGGTCATTCAATACTGTATGATCATCGAAAACACCAAAAAACCAAAAGAAAGTGAAAATAGATTTAGTTTAGTTTCTTTGCTTACACCTTAGTTTGGTTTGATGCTCTTTACTTATATAACTTAAATAGCAGCATTACATTAGTGTTGATTTAGCAATTCTATTTAGTTTAGTTGTTTAAATGATTAATTAGGATATGGTGTGATTTAGCATTACATGGTGTTTTCTTCATTATTGCAGTAGAGTAGCACTCTTAGAATAGATTTTCTCTTCTTCCATCAAAGAATCAAGCTTCTTCTGACTCTATAGCAGTTTGGCTTGGAATCCCTGGGGTCTCTTGCCAGATGAACAAGTGACAACAGGCAAGACTTTCACTTCTACTTGTGCATATAGCACTGTCACCTACAAGTTTGTATGAACCCCGGGTTGATAAGTAAAGCTGGTAGCCTAGGAGTTGCAACATCCTTGCTGCAATATTGGCGCTCATCAAGGAGCACCCTAAGGATACACGAAAGATACCTCCATTTCCCTCTATTTTTTTTAATGATAGTTACATTTTTGTATATAGAATTTTAGTACAAGACTCGTGTTTTTGAGACTATTTAGTTTCCCAATTATGGGTGGATGATCTCTCCCATGTATGACACTAATGCAATAATTTTATATGCTTGTACCCTTCTTAATTTACTAGTAATATAATGTATACTAATTTACAAAAGAAATTATTATTATTATTATTATTATTATTATTATTATTATTATTAAATGTATAAATTAATATTAAACCACTTAATTTTAATATTTCAAGTATTTAACATTAAAATAATATTGATTTTATTATTAATATTAACCTAATATTAAAATATATTTTTAGAAAAACCTAATATTACAAGCTTTTTCACCCAGATTGGGATGCGAGCAGGTGGTTGTGGCAGCAAGTGGGGATTAATGAAGCATACCTCTGGGTTTTGTACCACCGCCCCGCACACGCTCAAGGCGATGGGTGCGGTGGCCCTTGGCATGATTGCATGCAAGGGTGGTGGTCAAGGTGGCAGTGCAGGTGGAGGCGCAGTTTTATAGGAGTTAAGGGTGAACAGATGGATAATGCTAGTGTGTTTGATCGCGGACGAGGGAAAGAGAGGGCGACACCATCCTTAGCCTCAAGCTCATAGGCAACATGCAAATTCCCATGGGTATGTTTTCTAGCTCTTCTCCTCCATTACAATGATGACCTGGTTGGGCTTCTGTTGGTGGGAGAGGGGGGAAATTAGAAATGTTAATTGGAAATTCTAGAGCTACAAGAGGAATTGGGGGTGGCGCTCGGTTGCAATGACTTAATTCTGTGTCTATGTCCTGCTTCAGTTGGGTCTCGCCTTTGTCTCTTTCTGTTTTGACCTTGCGTCGTTTTGCTTTGGGTCCCTGGGTTTTGAGGGCCGAGGGCTGAGCGGGGATGAAAGAAGAGGTTATGTAGGGAGAGGCTATGTGCCGGAAGTTGAGGGAAGTAGGGGTCAGTTAATATGTTGTCTAGGAGCACGCCCCTACTATCGAAGCCATTTCAATTGTTGGGGTATAGCTATAAATTTTCATGGAGAGGGAAAATCTAGGACTCTCGGGGCGGGGGGAACAAGGCACAACACTGCCAAAGGCTTTGCACTGGTATCTTGAGTAGAGGGGAATGGGTTTGCAATTCATGTTTGGCCTCCTGCTGGGAAGTGGCAGAGCTTGCGAGCTTGGCCTAGGCAAGGGGAAGATGACCTCACTATGGCTGTGAGGATATGGGTGTGGAGACGAGGGCTCACTACTGGTGGACTAAGGCTAACCCGTTCTAGGGAGTGGATCTCTGACCATGACAGCCCGAGTACTGATAGCAAGGGGCAAGGGGAGGAGCATGGTGAGGCGGACCGCACGAGTAACTCAACTTAGGGATGGGAGCAATGCCATACTATGTTAAATGGTTGTTGGTTAACAAATTGTTGTTGTGAATAGGTTTTGGGCACCTTCGCTATGACTCGACCTGCGAAAGGCCGTAGACGTGGAAGGCGGGGATAGGTGCCTAGAAATGAAGAGGACCCGAGCATGTCCAAGCCTCGCACAGGGAGAAAATCAGTTGATCATCTTATTCGCGAAGCTGCTGAGGCATATTGCGAGGGTACTGATGAAGGCATCCGAAAAATCTTAGAGGAATGGGAAGAGTAAGTCAAGCAAGACAATGAGATTGAGGAGGACATGGAAAACTCGAGGACCCTTGTCTCGGACCCAGGTAACATTTGAGGTGGGATAACACAATGCAAGAAAACTATGTATCTCTACTTGTTGATGAAAAGCCTAATGGGCAAACTTATGGAACAAATCTTGGTGTTCATGGTTGTTCTCTTCAATGTATGCCAAGCTACAAACAGGACTTTTAAAAAATCCAATTTAATCTTCATAAGCAAGATATTATGCTGGATAGAATTGAGAGACATATTCCATGTATCATGGAACTATGTGAGATGCCTAGATCAAATGTCAAAGACTCTGCGACAGTGGAATTGGCCTTGGAGGAGCAGAAGGACTAGATAGTCAACCATGTTTATTTTTGTTTTCTATGCGGAAAGTATTTACCTCGCGTCTTGCAAGTATATGTATAGATAGAAATCTAGAGTATGGTCATGAAACACCCATGTTTATTTTTGTTTTCTATGCGGACACCATTTACTTTTCATCTTGCAAGTATATGTATAGATAGAAATCTATAAGTATGGTCATGAAACATAGACATATATAGCTTGGCTAGAAAGACTGAAAATTTACTCTTTTTGGATGGCCTACAATGCAGATAGGTGGCCAACATACTTGGTTTCCCAATGGGCAAATTCAGGCCACCTAGCCAATCTATGTGGTGTAAATTTACCTATAAATGAATAGAAAAAAGAGAGGACTTGCCAATCTTAACAAAAGAAAATATTACAAGCCTCTTCATATATATTACATATATGTCTTATATCATATATATTAATAAATATCTACCCGTTCATATTACCCAACAAGTTATATCTTATTGTAAAAAGGTCATATTAATAATGTTAAATGTTATATTAATTAATATATCAGTGGATTGTTTCAAATCAACAAACAAACAATCCATAAGTATGTGGGGTAGAGGATATTTTCATAATCCAATCCACCTTTTAAGAGTGAAGCCACATTTCAATCGTTAATGGAATTTTCTAAATTTTTAATTGAAATAGAGTTTTAACACATGGTTTAAATATATAAGAAAGTTATTATTTTAAAATTCATTATTAATTTAGGAATAACCACACAATATAACATTTATCATTTTCAATCATCCAATTCAATTTGCAATGAAGAAAAAGATTAAAGTACTTAGTTTCAATATGGAGTAAATAATTAAAATGCCCACTTCAAAATATTAGTAATTAGATTACAATTACAATTTTTTGACTTCCTTAATACCAGATAATTCTTTTTAATAACTCTTAGAATTATAAAATATAAATAAGTTAATTTAAATAAAATTTAATTAAGAATTAAAGTGCCACTTCAAATATTAGTAATTAGATTACAATTACAATTTTTTTGACTTCCTTAACATCAGATAATTTTTTTTAATAACTATTATAATTATAAAATATAAATAAGTTAATTTAAATGGAATTTAATTTTTAGTTTCTGATTTCCAAAAAAAAAAAGATTTTTGGTTTCTTTTTTAATCAAATATCTGAAAATGATCCAAACTTAATTCATTCTCCCACAATCTAGAAAATAAATAAATCTTTCATCTAAAACCAAAATATCTCCAATTTCGATAATCTTAAATAAATCAAAGAATAAACAATCCACCAACTAATTCCTTATAGTTGAGATATTTAAAAAAAAAAAAAAAAAAAAACAGACAAATTATTAACCAGTTCATTTCATACTTTACCGGGTAAAAACATGTTAATTCATACAGTGTCACTGTTAACAAAAACAAAATTAGCGAAGCAAAAATTTAGCATCCTTCAGATATCTTGTTTTTAACATTGAAGTAAAGTGAAACAGAATTTATGAACATGATATTTTAATAATTTATAATTAATAATCTATAATTAAGTGGATTAGCTTATTTATTTTAGATTAAGGATTTTTTTACAATAAATTCCAATTATTTAGTTGACTTTCATTGTGTCTTGTTAAATTATTAATTTACTATGTTAAATTTATTTTATAATTAACGGTAACTTCTTTCATTTGGAATATTAACACGTTAAATACGGTAGTGGCAATTATACGCTGTGATATATCAATATCCAGACTTTTGACCTATGAAAAATGGTACATGCTATTCTACAATTATTAAATATTTTCAGGGTTTATTAAGATTTTTTAAGGATTTTCAATGGCTCAACCTTGCTATACAAAAATGGGATATATATTCGAAATGGATGTCGTATATATATCTTCAAATCCCTTGATTTTGATATAGAAGCAAACCCTAACGTCATGTGCCATACTGTTCCCCATCTGCCACACATTAAAGAGGCATTTCGCTGACATAAAGTCCTTATTCACCCTTCCTCATGTTAATACAAAATTAGTAACGGATACTGCTGTCAGTTCCATAGTTGCCACTGGCTCAAGTATTGAATGTTTCGTGGTTTGTCAATAATTAGGATGTTTTATAGACTATAGAGTTTTCACACAATCACAATTTTTCCTCTCTTTACATAAAACTATTTCTAAAAAAAATGACTCGGAAAATTCTTGTTCTGTATTGGGTTTTTGCTTGCTTAACTTTATTACTGCTCAGTTTTTATCATGTTGACATGATCACTTCACTGGATAACAAGGTGAGAAAAGCGTTGTCAGAGGTCGTGTTTACTGCGATCTATGCTCCGCTGGGCACGTAACCCAATTTAGTTTCTACTTACAAGGCAAGAAACAATCTATAATTTTTAGATTCTCAACCAAGTTTGTTCAGATTCGATTTTGATTAAAAAGTTGGTAGGGATTATATTGTCAACCAAGTTGGTTCAGATTGGATTTTGATTAAAAACTGGGTAGGAAAATGAGTTTGTATTTATTGGTTTGGTAAATAATTTATTTTAGTGAGCTGGTTAAAAAACACATTTAGATTTTTAGTGTTCAATTCTTAATAAGTACATTGTAATTAATAATATGTGAAATTTATAAAATAATTGTAACGAGTGTGATAGTTTCAATCAATGTCTCAAAATTACCAATGAATTATCTTCCCCATACTTAAAAAAATTTGAACTTTAGTGTTCAATTTTCTAGACACATGTTGTAACTGGTGTAAAAGTATCAACCAATCTTTCAAAATTACCACTAAATTCTCTTTCTCTATTTAAAAAAAATGGTGTAAAAGTATCACACAATCTTTCAAAATTACCACTAAATTCTCTTTCCCTATTTAGAAAAAATCATTTAGATTTGAAGTATGTTGAAATCATAGTTTCATTCAAAGGCTGATCCTAGTTTTGTCAATGCAGGAGCCAGGGTGGTCATTCAATGCAGAAACAGTAGTGGCGACCGTCATTCAATGCAGAAACGGTAGTGGCGACCAAGTTCTATACTGTGAAGCGGTGAGCGATTCAAATGGAAGGTTCCATGTGAATTTCGCTGGCTTCCATGACCAGCAGGTATGCAAGGCCCAGTTGATGCAAGTTGCAATATTACCATGGAGAAGAGCATCTCTTTTGTTAATGGTAGTAGCTTTGAGCACACCATGGAAGTGTCATTGAGCCCATTAAAAATTATCATGTTCTGAACTGAGTGATCTCTATGCCCGTCCTCCACATCATTTGCCTCCACATTGTGGTACTCCACCACCATTTCCCGTACGGCTTCCAAACCCTAGCCCTCCTTCAAGACCCATTCCACTACCATATTTTTCAATGCGTCCATCGTCTCCTGGTCTTCCTACTCCTGCCAATAACATCCCACCATGTGCAAAAGAAGAGAGATTAGGCAACAATCCTCCACCACCACCATAGTGACAACATTCTTATGAAGATCTTAACATGCTCTAGATCAGCCTATGTAAATACAACAACTTGAACTAGAATGTGACTGAGAACATTCTTATCAAGATCTTAACATGCTCTAGATACAACAACTTGAACTAGAATGTTTCACATATAAGTGACTTTAAAGTTCAAAGTTCAAAGTTCAAACGATCAAATTATAGATGACTTATTGTGTGACTTATTTGATACATGTGTGTTTCAGAGACTCCATGTATCAATTCAGTTCTCAATGTATATTTTGAAAGTCACAATAAATGGATCGTTTTATTCTATTATTGCTGATACATGGTTATAGATGAGTGACCTTGGTATGCTTAATTGAAGAATGCCTCTCACCCAGTGTGATCCTGAATGAGTCTAAGGATTACTTTCAAAATAAATGGATCGTTTTATTCTATTATGGCTGATACATGGTTATAGATGAGTGACCTTGGCATGCTTAATTGAAGAATGCCTCTCACCCAGTGGGATCCTGAATGAGTCTAAGGATTATAATTTAATAATGGTATAAATTATGGTAATCCAATGATGTCATGGTTATATTTTAGAATTTTAAAAAGTAAATTAGATTCTAAAATTTTTCAAAATCTATCATTGAAATAAAGATAATAAGGCTTATCATGACATACTTTGTTTGAAGAATATCTAGTACCAAGTTAGATCGACTATAATTATTTACAATCAAAATCAAAATTTAAATCCAGTGACACTATATCTATGGAGAGACTGAGCTATGTAACAAATTTGTTCCATATTTTCATCAGATTGCATAAACATGGAGCGTTTCTTGATGAGTTGAGAGAACTGATATTCCCTTCACTGTAAAGGGTTCTGTTGCTGCGAAGTGTATAGAAGCTGATCCATATCAATTCTCATAAAGGCGTTGTCATGAACGAGGGCGAATGAGCATTGTTGGTACCGAGGTTTATCTCAAGTGTTATGGGGGAGGGACTAGATTGAACAACCGAAGCGAACTGGGTTACATAAACATGGCGACGCTACATATCGCTGGAGCGTTTCGTAAATGCCGGGGGTGGAAAAAGTATAAAATGTGCCATGACGTCAGGTCATTATGGTGGGCCTTAACAAACATGTAATGCCCCATTATACGTAGAAAAAAACACAAATAATGTCAGACAACTGACTGGGTTACATAAACATGACGCCGTTATATATCCTGCAAGCTTCTGGTTAATGCGGGGCGGAAAAGAAAAAAGGAGTGATGTGACGTCATTATCGTGGGCGTTAACAAATTTGTGTAGAAAGTAATGTCCATCGCAATGTCTTTTTTCCTATCGTGATTCATTGAATTTATTTTATTTTGTTTTTTTCGCTGTGCACGTTTAATTCTCCGTAGGCGTTTCTATATTGGGACTTTTTTATATACATATTTTTAATTTAACTGAACGGCTGGGATTCAGTGTAGGTTAATACCTCTGGAATATGCCTACTCTGAGACTGAGATCGGTGGCTATGGCGCGAGGCAGAGTGAATTGATATTAAAAAAAAAAATTAGTTTTGTAGCGCCCATTTATTTGAAACGTGGCCCTGTCCTTTCGTTTTCATCTCTGCGTTTGCCCCATTCGGTCGACTGCGGTTTCGTTTACCTCATGCTTACGATCACGAAATTCTCATGTGGGTTTTGGCGATGCATATCCTGGCTACTTGCTTAACCGACGATAATGTTTGTTTTATAAAAGTTGATGGGTTTTGGCGATGCATATGCTGGCTGCTTGCTTAAACGACGATCATGTTTGTTTTATAAAAGTTGATGGGTTTTGGCGATGCATATCCTGGCTGTTTGCTTAAACGATGATCATGTTTGTTTTATAAAAGTTGATGGGTTTTGGCCATGCATATCATGTTTGTTTTATAAAAGTTGATGTGAGGGATGGACTATCATTGTCCTTTTGTCTTCATCCGGGCTCGAGACCCCGGAATTTTTGAAGGCTCCGAAGGAACCAGAACTCATTTGGAATTGAGAAACAAGTTGGATGTTAGTACAAACATGTCATGAGAATGATTGAAACTAAGGGAAAGCAAAAGGTCGCTATGAGACACAGAACATCATTACATGGAGAAAGAGATGCATTCAGTTGCCGTAGGGACAAACACTGGGATTCAGGGAAAAAACGGGGATTTTCCATGCATTTGACATTACGATAATGAAGAAAACACTTGTACTTCCGTTTGAATGCACAGACAAAAATCATACATTTTCCTCAATGCTTTTAAAAACCTCATAACAGGTGATTTTAGCTTCAATTTCTTGGCAATGAGCATTGTTGTATCACTTCTTGGTGTTCCTCCTTACTCCTGGTTCTTGCTCCAAGGTTTAGAGTCATGGTGAATTGGGAGTGAGTGAGAAATGTGGAAGGAAACCAAGGATTAGTTGGCAAGTAATGGCTTGAAACTTGGTGGCGATTACTGGATTAAATTTGAACGTACTCCCATGTTGTTTCACGAAAAGTGGCTTCCAACTCAGGTTCACAAGATTGCCAGGTCATTGCATGTTGGATAGGTAAGGCTGTCTCTGAAATCTAGGTGTGTAACTTCAAGTGAATAGTAGGTTTGTTAGCCTCGGTCAGCCTCTATGCTGGCATCCAGATGATAAAGAAATTAATATGGTTTGACAACTTGAACTGAAATCGTCGAATGGATTTAAGGTTGATGACATTAAACTGCGTGGAGAGGCAAGCCATACTTATGCTAACTTTGGTTAAACTTGTACAAAGGTGACATTTAAACACACATCGTGAAGATTTTCTAGAGCGAAGTAGATTGAAAACTAACCATTCACTTTACTCATCCGAGCATGGGATCAAGTGGCATATAATCATGTTAACCATTTATCATATGAATGTTGCCACGTCATTTGTTAAACTAATGTTTTACGTCTAACTCTACAAACACTAGAAGTGAAGATTAACAGAAATTAAACACAAATATGTGTTTAACTAAATAGTCTTGTTTTCATATTTAAGTCAATAACATTGGACACTCCAACATAAACATCGTTTCAAATTTTTTATCATATGACCCCTCATATGTATCCTTATTTCCAAATTTTATCATATGACCCCTCATGTATCCTTATTTCCGTTTCCGAGGGTTGGTGATTTGATATCGTGGCCATTGAACAAATGAATATTTGTATAAAGAACAAACTCTTTGTTGGTCATGTTTTGTTTTTCCATGAACAATTGAACACTCTCCTTATGTCAAGCTTCTTGAAGTATGATCCTAGTCAACAACATGGAGTGCAATATTGAAATGTTTTTAAAATTTTATTAACTCGAAATTTGTTACTTAACGATTTGAATAAAAATGTTATCATATTTTGTTTCATTTTTATTTAAGTAAATATTTATTACTAATGTTTTATTCTAAATAATATTTTAAATAAATATTCATGAATAACTTTTTATTAATATAAATATTGTTATTTAAATAATTATTTATTAATATAAATATGGTTAATTAAATATAAATATTATTAATTAAATATGGTTAGAAATTAAATAAATATTAATAAAATATTTCTCTACTATAAAATGGTTCACTGTTAATCATGGTCAACTATGGTCAAACGTCGCATTGTAATAAAGATTGTCTTGATATGAAAATCAACCATAGTCAACGATGGTCAACCATGATTAACCATGGTTGAATTTCATCAACCATGATCAACCTTGATTCAAATCTCTTTCATCATGATCAACTATGATGGTCAACCAAGGTCAATCATGGTCAACCATGGTCAACCATGTTTTATAAAATCAAACATGGTTTACCATGATGAATCATGGTCAAACATGGTCAAACATGGCATTGTGACAAAGATTGTCTTGATATGAACTTCAACCGTGGTGCAATGTTGCATTATGGCAAATATTGTCTCGATATGAAAATCAATCATGGTCACACATAGTCAACCATTTTTCAAGGTCGCATTGTGATAAGGGTTGTCTCAATATGGAAATCAACCATGGTCACCCAGGTTTATTTTAGGGTTTATATACCTTGGGTTTATAATTTTTATTGCTTGGGTTTATTAATATAAGGATTCATATTCCTAAGGTTTAATATTTTTTCTTTAATTTTTATTTGATATTTTCATTAAAATAATAATAATAAGATAATTAAAATTAATGTAATTAAATATCAAAATTTAATATATTCTAAAACCTCCTATGTCATGGAATTAGTGTGATGATGGTATTCAAACTATTGTAAAAATAAGATTTGGACTTACACCAAACCAAATTGAAAGTTTTCTTTAATGATTTCTGGTTGGATTGTAGATATTTCTCTAATCACTGGTAATAAAGACATAATATGACATTTATAGCCACTAATCCACTTACCAAAACAAAAAGACACTTTTAATTCACAAAGATTTACTATTATTAATTATTAATATTTATTTATAAAGATTGGATCAATTATTTTATTATTATTATTATTTATTAGACCCTTGGGTTTATAATATCAATCTCTTGGGTGTATTAATCTAAAGGTTCATATTATTAGGGCATAATATTATTCATATGGTTTAAAATATTAATCCTAGGGTTTCATATAAATCCCTTGGGTTTAATATAAATCCATTGGGTTTATAATCATCGTCAACCATGGTCCACCATAGTCCAACATCACATTCTGAAAAAGATTGTTTCAATGTTAAAATCAATCATGGTTAATCATGGTCAATCATTGTCAATATGAAAATCAACCATGGTCAACCATGGTCCTATGCCACATTATAACAAATATTGTCTCAATATGAACATCAACCATATGTGAACCATGGTCAATAATGGTCAACCACCATCAAGTATTGTCAACCATGGTCCAACATCGCATTGTGACAAAGATTATCTCAATATGAAAATCAACAATGGTCAACCATGGTCAATAACCATGACTACATTGTGTCAAAGATTGTCTCATGCTCCAACGTCACATTGTGACAACCATGGTCAACCTTGATCCAATGTCACATTGTGACAAAGATTGTCTCAATATGAAAATCAACCATGGTCAACTAGGGGTTAGTGGCACATTGTGATAAAGATTCTCTTAATATGAAAATCAATCATGGTCAACCATGGTCCAACGTCACATTGTGACAAAGATTGTCTCAATATGAAAATCAATCATGGTCAACCGTGGTTAGCCATGTTTGTTTTAGGCTTTATAATATTTATCTTATGGTTTATATAGCTTGTGTTTAAAATATTAATCCCTTCGGTTTATTACTGCCTTGGTTTTATAGTATTAATCCCTTGGGTTTATTAATCTAACGGTTCATATTCCTGCGGTATAATATTATTGATAGGGTTTATAATATTATTCCTAGAGTTTAATATAAATCCCTTGGTTTTCTATTAAATTGGGTTTATAATATAAATTATTGGTTTTATTAATCCCTTAGGTTTATAATACTGCCAATATGGGTTTGTGACAAATTTTCTCAATATGGAAAGAAATCATGGTCAACTAAGGCCAACTAAGGTCAATCATGAAAAACCATGGTCAATCATGGTCCACATTAGTCAAACATGGTCGACCATGGTCAATTATGGTGTACCATGGTCCAATGTCACATTGTGATAGAGATTGTCTCAATATGAATATCAACCATGGTCAACCAAGGTCCAACATCATATTGTGAGAGAGATTTTCTTAATATGAAAATCAATCATGGTAAACCATGTTCGGTCATGGTCAACCATGGTTAGTAAGCATGGTCACATTGTGACAAAGATTGCCTCATGGTCCGACATCACATTTTGACAACCATGGTCAACTATGGTCAACCATGGTCCAATGTTGCATTGTGACAAATATTGTCTCAATATAAAAATTGACCATAGTCAACCATGGTCAACCATGTTCACTCATGGTCAACCATGGTAAACCATGGTCAACCATGTTCACTCAAGGTGAGCCATTCTCAACCATGGTCAACCATGGTCCAATGTCACATTGTGACAAAGATTGTCTCAATATGAAAATCAATGTCACATTGTGACAAAGATTGTCTCAATATGAAAATCAATCATGGTCAATCACGGTCTAATGTCACATTGTGACAAAGATTGTCCCAATATGAACATGAACCATGGTCAAGCGTAATTTACCATGGTCAATCATGATCAACAATGGTCAACCATTGTCTTGAACCATGGTAAATCATGATCAACCATGGTCAGCCATGATCAACCATGGTCCAACGTTGGATTGTGACAAATATTGTCTCAATATGAAAATCTATCATGGTTAACCATGGTCATTAATGGTCAATAACCATGGTCATCCATGGTCAACCATGATCTAATGTCACATTGTGACAAATATTATCTCAATATGAAAATCAACCATGGTCAGTCATGGTCAAGAAGGGTCCAACATCACATTGTGACAAATATTTTCAACCATCATCAAATGTCATCAACCATTGCTAACCATTGTCAACCATAATCCAACATCACATTGTGACAAAGATTGTCTCAATATGAAAATCAACTATGGTCAACCATGGTCACATTGTGCCAAAGATGTTCTAATGGTCCAACGACACATTGTGACAACGATGGGTAACCATGGTCCAACCTTGCATTGTGACAAAGATTAGATCAATATGAAAATCAACCATGGTCCATTGTCCAACATCGCATATTGGCCAAGATTGTTTGAATATGAAAATTAACCATGGTCAACTATGTTTGTTTTAGGGTTTATAATGTTTATCTTAGGTTTTATATACCTTGGGTTTACAATATTAATCCCTTGGGTTTTTAGTGTTAATCCTTGAGTTTATTTGTGCCTTGGGCTTATAATATTAATCCCTTGGGTTTATTAATCCAAGGGTTCATACTCTTAGGGTTTAATATTATTGATAGGATTTATAATATTAGGGTTTAATATAAATCCCTTGAGTTTATATTATAAATTCCTTGGGTTTATTAATTCCTTGGGTTTACTAATCCCTTGGGATTTTAGTATTAATCCCTTGGGCTTATTAATCTCTTGGGTTTGTAATAATCCCAATATGCATTTGTGATAAATATTTTCTCAATATGGAAATAAATCATGGTCAACTATGGTCAACCATGGTTAATCATGGTCAACATTGGTCAAACATAGTCAAGCATGGCCATTTATGGTGTAGCAGGGGTCAAACATCGTCAATCATGGTCAACCAGGGGTCAATGTTGTATTGTGATAAAGGTTTTCTCAATATGAAAATCAATCATGGTCAACCATGGTCCAACGTCGCATTGTGACAAAGATTGTCTCAATATGAAAATCAACCATGGTCAACCATGTTTGTTTTAGGGTTTATTAGGGAAATTTTAGGGGCTAATATTCGCAGGTGGGCTAATTTTCCATTTTTTTTCCAAAAAAAAGATTTGCCAATTTCAATTTTTTTTAAATGATTCACCCACATTTTATATCATAAATTTATTTTACCTTAAAAATTGCCAAAATTTTATATAGACTAATATAAACTCATTAGAAATCTAAATATTTTTACAAAAATATTGCCAAACATTTTACAATTTGCATATTAGGGACTAGTAAGATTCACCAAGGTTTCTAATGTTGAGATTTTCTGTTTTATTAAATTTGGGAAAAATCTCATGTATGTGACAACAATAGGATTAGTTGCTATATTAGCTCCAATATTTTTTGAGGAGGAGTTAATGCATCCTATATTTGTTGTGAGGGAATTTATGATTCAGTTTTATGCTCTAGCTATATAGAAATGTAATCCCTAGAGGATTGTAAGAGTGTGTGTAGAGAATGTAGAGAAAATAGGGAGAGCTGAGAGTATGTTTGAAGCAGTCGCCTTGACAATGGTACAAGAAGTTTGATTCTTTCATGTTGAGTCAAAACTATAAAAGAAGTGAATATGATCATTGTCTTTACTCTAAGAAATTAAGTAATGACATGTTCATTATCTTAGTGTTATATGTTGATGATATGGTTTTAGCAAGCAAAAGAATAATAGAGATCAACAAGTTAAAGGCTCAGATGGCTAGGACATTTGATATGAAAGATCTAGGAGCAGCAAGACAAATTTTGGGCATGGAGATTTTCAGAGACAAGAGCAATGGTAAGCTGTGGCTATCACAACAGAAGTATATTGAGAAAATACTCTTGAGGTTTGGTATGAACAATGTGAAGCCTGTTTCAGTCCCTTTAGCTTCCCATTTTAAGCTTTCTTCAAGTTTATGTCCTAGTACAAATGAATAAAAGGAATATATGTCTTGAATTTCATATGCCAATGTAGTAGGTTGTTTAATGTATGCGATGGTTTGTACTCGACCAGATATTTCACATGCGGTTGGGGTTGTCAGCAGGTATATGGAAAATCCAGGAAAAGAACACTGGTCAGCAGTGAAATGGGTGCTTCGGTATTTGAGAGGCACAAGTGATTATTGTATCACTTATAACATAAGTAGTGAATTTGTTTGCGATTATGTTGATTCCGATTTTGCAGGTGATTTGGATAAGAGAAGGTCAACTTTAGGATATGTTTTTACTCTGGCGAGTGGAGCTATTAGTTGGATGTCAAAGCTACATAATATTGTTGCCTTATCCACTACTGAAGTAGAATACATAGCTGCTTCGCATGCTTGCAAAGAAGCGGTTTGGTTGAAAGGTTTTATGGTGAGTTTGGTAGGTTACACGACAACATCAAGTTATTTTGTGATAGGAAAAGTGCAATTCATTTGGCTAAGAATCTGGCCTATCATAGTAAACCAAAGCATATACCTATCAAGTACCATTTTATAAGACAGGTTATCACTGAAAGGGGTGTTTCTCTTGAAAAGGTGCATACAAAGGAAAACTGTGCAGACATGTTCACAAAACCAGTTTTGTTAGAGAAGTTGCGTTGGTGTCTAGCTTCTCTTGGCTTGTAGAAAAGATAAAAATAATAAATGAACAGGGCATCAGGCTAATTGTTGTCAAGGTGGAGATTGTTGAGATTTTCTATTTTATTAAATTTGGGAAAAATCTCATGTATGTGAAAACAATAGGATTAGTTTCTATATTAGCTCCAATATTTTTTGAGAAGTTAATGCATCCTATATTTGTTGTGAGGGAATTTATGATTTAATTTTATGCTCCAGCTATATAGAAATGTAATCCCATAGAGGATTGTAAGAGTGTGTGTAGAGAATGTAGAGAAAATAGGGAGAGATGAGAGTATGTGTGAAGAATTAGATTTGTTGTAATCTCCTTTGAATAATAAGATTGCTGATGCCTCTGTTCTGGTGGACGTAGCCCAGATTGGTGGGGTGAACCATGTTAAATCTCTGTTATGGTTTTTTGGTTTTTAATGTGTTGTGTATGTTTTTTGTTTAATTTAATTTCCGTTGCGCATTGTTAAGTCTAGCATCTAAACTTTAAGATAAACTTCCATCCTTAAAATTTTCCTTAGTTTATATGGCTTGGGTTTACAATATTAATCCCTTGGGTTTAATGTTATTCCCTTGGAAAATCAAGCACTCGCACCCAACCTACAACTGAATTCCTCTAGTTCACCCCCGAGCCAAGAATTCTTGCCACAGATCAACTACTCCCATTGATCTTTGTAATGGGTATTTAATACCCTCTTTCATGATATGGTTTCCTTTAGTGGCATCTTGCTTTCATGGATATGTTTATCCATTTGGCTAGGATTTTCCCAGAAAAGCTCACCTTTCTCTCCCACTATGCTTTTGCTCATAAACGCTTTCCTTTCTCTTCCACTAGGATTTTATTTTTTCTTAAACATAGCATCTTTCTCCAACTAAGTAACTTAATGGATATTATCTCCCAATCCATTAAGCTTATCTAGAATTGGATCTAGAAGTGTTACCATGAAAGAATTATCCTTTCCCATTCACTAAGGGGATTTCATTTGGAAATACTCTCATCTCTAGGTGTCTCATTTTCCAAGAGATTAAATTGTCTTTATTTATTTAATAAAGAAGTATGTACTTTCATTGTTACACCTCAAACCTACTTTTTTTGTTACATCTCAGTCTTAGCTTAGGTGTGGCATGATAGCAACAAATTGTTACATACAATGGAGGTGTGTTACATACCCCCCCTTGAATTTACACCATCCTCGATGTCTTACTGCATCTTACAATTTATTTCCTCATTCTTAGGTAGTTGTTTCTAGAGTTACAGGTTCACATGGCCTTTCCATCTGAATATGATCTTTTGATACATAGGTTACAAAGGAGTTCTACCAACAAATCTCCTTCTATTTCTACCTGTAACATTTTTTTCAATCAATTTTGTGAGAGACTTCAGATGCATAAACTCAATTTTGTTTACCACAATTAATGTCATAACTTTATATAACAATACTAGTATTTGAGTAACTATGGGTTAATGTTGCCCGCCATTTAACTATGATTCCTCATTTTCATTGTATTCAAATAATAGGAAGATATGCATGTTCTTCCAATTCATTTGTGTTCTTGCCAAATACTTGCTTCTTGCAGTCTCTGTGCATTATTCACAACAAGTCAATCTAGCACATTTGACCAATCAACATGTATAAAAATATCACATCAGGTTAGCTCAAACATAACCATCAAAATCATAATTACATGTAATCATCATATACCAGAATCATAAATCACATGCATACTATACTGAAATAAATTTCCGGTTGCCACCCGAGAAAACCACCTAGTGCCTTCTCCTCAATCATGTGTACATCACACATACAACTATACATGTCATATATCATCATGAAATACATGCATCCATACCAATACCATATGTACCGCTTGTACCCAGTACCACCTGTACAACATGTACACAATATCAAATGTCCATAGCATCACCTACATGACATATACTTCATCCACATGTTTTCAACCAGGTTACTATTATGCCAAAAAATCCTTCAATTATTCGTTCACACTAATTTTAGGTGAGTCCAATAAAACCATTCTCGATTTGTCGATTGGAGAGTAAGGAATTCACGAACCTATTCAACTTCTCCAACCATAACATAACTGAAGAATTCAAGTGATTTTATTTAGCTAATTCTTTTCATGTGTCTTATGGTTGCAAGAAAATTTAGCAAAATTATAACATAGAGGTAATCATGCATAATACAAATATATCATACCAATAACTTTGAGTTTTGGGATTTAATCTGTCAGTAGAAAAGGTCTTAATAATAGTGGAATCTGACCTCTACTCAATCATAAAGCAGGTTATTGACTATGATATTTAGTCTAGTATGGACTTCAAGGTTATATTTGAAGTTTAATAACAACCTTAACATTGTCTTTAGTCAAGAAAATAATTGTTTGGTACTCCAAAGTACACGACACATAATCTAGTTATGCCATATGATTTCCTGTTTGCTCACATTCTTTACCACATCTCCCAACACTTTGTTGACCATGAATAATTAAGCGCATATCTAAAACCAATCGAATAATTAATATGAAAGTACCTACACCTCCTATACATGAGTCATGAATGAGGGTTACATTGTTCTCACACTCTTCCATCTCTTAATTTCTAGGGTACTATGTGTACCAGGGTGTGAACCTAGGTCATTAACATGTTGATACCTCACCTTAACATTAGATCATGACCTGGTATAATTCATATATTAGAAACGGAATCAATTATCAAACTCTTTAAAATAAACAGTTTATGCAGTAGTTATTATTTTTTCATATTGAGAACCAGACAACACTATCAATGCAATCCGACAGGGAGACTTCTCCAAGATTGCTTGATCGAAAACAATGATACAAAATATGCATATCAAATTGTACGATTGTCAATTGATTTGAATAAATTGCTAGATATCATGTTATCAAAACCAATTATCTTTGTACACAACAATCTCGATTACCAGTACCACTTAGCCATCCAATATGGTTGAAGCATCCTATCGGTTTAACAATGGTTTTTTATCCTCTCTCTTCATCATCTAGAACTTTTTATATGTCACACCTTACTTGGTGCATATATTATTTTACTACTAGCATAAGATCCTTAGATCATCATACGCTGTATTAATGCGAAACCTTTTGGTTTACCAAAAAATTGTTTATTAATTCGGACAAGTCATGTTTCAAATCTAGTGTACAATTCTTGTTAGTCATTAGGCTGCTTTGAATTTTCTATTTCTATTTCAAATGCATCAAGCACCACCATATCTAGTCTGTTTGTCATTTCTATTTTTGTAAAGCATGTATACTTTGTTTATATATAGTAGAAGCACACCGATCATTTTTATCTTATCACTTCCCACAAGAAGTACATTTGTAAGATCTACCATCATTCTACTAGAAGCATCTTCTTCTTGTTGTAGATTTGAAAGGTCCCTATTTGTGCGATATTAACATAACCCCATCTATATCTTCAAGGTTGTGAAGTTTGAGGTTGCATACTTTGAGTTGCAATAATTTACACATTGGAATTTGAGTGAACTTGAGAATGTTTCTTTGAACTTGTATTTAATACTTCTATTAATCGGGAAGCACTAGGAGCTTCTTTTATACTCCTAATATATATTTACCCTAGAGGTACTTTTGGGTGCAAGTCCCATTGACCTACTTATGAAGGTCATAAAATTATTAATGTATAATGTTGTTATGAAACCAACTCACAAAAATATAGAAAAAATAGATCAACGCCTTAGAAATAAGTCTCTTCGAGGGGGCAACCTCCTTTACATTACGCAAATGAAAAATTCTTAGATGATTCCAATGAAAAAACCTCCTTTCTATATATAGGAGTCTAAGCGATCATAATATAACAAAAGGTGACCTAATAATAATATAAAGGCACAAAAATAATAATAGTGGGATTCTATGGGGCACAATAATAACAATATGGGGACAATAGGGGCACAACGATAACAATGAGGGATACAATGACAATAGTAGTGGCGGAATCACTAGTATTATAGGGACCTAACATGCCCCTCTCCTTCAAAAAAGTGTTGTCCTCAATGCTTGAGTAGTTCTGGATGATTCTGTATAAAATTCTCATCCTCCCATGTGGAATCTTCAATGGGTAAGTTCTTCCACTTGATGAGATACTTTGAAATTGATCAATTTTGTAGCTATCAAGTTCTTGTTTCTTTGACTGATTCAGGTTCCAATATGGTTTTTCCTTCCTCATCAAGTTCTAGAAATATTTTTTGAATGGGAAGCTTGTCACCTATAACCTTCTTTAAGCATGAAACATGGAAAATTGGGTGCACTCGGGAAGCTGCAGGAAGCTCTAATTTTTATGCCATAGTACCTATCTTTTGTAACACCTTGTACGAACCATAATACTTTGGTGACAATTTATTATCCTTCTTAGCTTGCTTGAGGGACATTTGTTTATATGGTTGTAGCTGTAGGAATACCCAATCACCTACATCAAAACTTCTTTCACTGTGATGTTGATCTGCCTGTTATTTCATTCTATGCTGCACTAAGGTGAGGTTATCCTTTAAGAGTTGGAGAACTTGTTGTTGATGATTGATGTGATCTTACACTGCTTAAACCTTATAATTTTCTCTTAAATATAATGTGATGGATGGTGGATGATATCCATAAAGTGCCATAAATGGGTTCATTTTTGTTGCAGTATGGAAGGAAGTGTTATACCACCATTCAACCAGAGGCAACCATTTGAACCGCTATGTTTGTTAATGAGATACAAAGCAACAAAGATACCCTTCCAAACATTTGTTTACTATCTCAGTTTTCCAATCAGATTGAGGACGATAAGATGAGCTATGAGCTAACTGAGTAGCAAGACAAGAAAATAATTCTGTCCAAAAATTTCCAATGAAAATGGGATCTCTGTCGCTTATAATAATATTTGGGTTTCCATGTAGCTTTTGATTTTTCTTCCATAAATGCAGTAGAATCTGTACTCGCTTTAAATGGATGAGATAATGCACAAAAGTGTGCATACTTGGTAAGTATGTCAACTACCACCATGATAACACTCTTTCCTTCGAACTTGGGTAAACCTATGATAAAATCCATTGAAACCTCCTCCCAACATTGGCTTGGAATGGATAAAGGTTGTAATAGTCCTGGGGTTTTAATTGTTTCAACTTTAATTTGTTGGAAAACCAAACATTCCGCCACAAAGTTTTGAATATCCAATTTAAGGCCATCGCAAAAAAATCCTTCTTAACCCTGTGGTAGGTTTTTAAAAATCTTGAGTGCCTTCCTAAGGGAGAGGTGTGCATTTCCCTAAGAATATTTTGTTTGAGTTTGGAATTCTTACCTAGGTATAACTGATCCTTGTACCATAACGAATCATTTTTCCAACTAAATGTATCAGATGTACTGGGATCTTGTTGTATCTTTTGAATGAGTGCCCACACTTCCTCGTCATTCTTCCATTCATCCCTTGCTTCATTTATCCAATTTGGTTGGATAATAGAAATGGCACAAAGAAATGCTTCCACATCCTCATCCTTTCTTGAGAGTTCATTTGCCACAAAATTTTTCTCCTCTTTTTTGTAGATGATTTCAAAGTCATAACCCAACATCTTTGTGACCCATTTTTGCTGCTCTTCTAAAGATAATCTTTGTTCTAAAAAGTATTGAAGACTATCATGATCTGTTTTTACCTTGAAGTGCCTTCCGATTAGGTAGGGTCTCCATTTCTTAAGTGCATGTAGTATTACCAACGTTTCCTTCTCATAAATATCTTTGTGTAAATACTTTCCTTTGATTGGACGACTTTGGAAAGCAATGGGTCTTTCTTCTTGCATTAAAACAACACCAATTCCATTTCTTGAGGCATCACATTCCACAATAAAGGTTTTTGCGAAGTCCGGTGTAGCTAATACTGGTGCTTGGCACACTACCTCTTTAAGATGTTCAAAGGCCTTCGTTGCTTCTAGAGTCCATGAAAATGCGTCTTTCTTCAATGATGTTGTTAGAGGTGTTGTTATTCTCCCATAATTCTTAACAAACTTGCGATAATACCCTGTCACCCCGAGAAATCCTCGTAGATTCTTTATGGATGTGGGGATTTTCCATTCCTTAATGGTTTTAATTTGCTAGGGTCTACCTTAACACCTTCATGAGATACAATATGACCTAGATATTTCACCTCTTGTACTCCAAAGAAACATTTGGAGATTTTTGCATATAATTGTTTCTACTCCAATAGTTTGAGCACCATGTCAACATGTTGGACATGATCCTTCCAAGACTTTCTGTAGATTAGTATATCATCAAAAAGTATTAACACAAATTTTCTAAGGAAGTGTTCGAAAATGGAATTCATCAAACCTTGAAATGTAGAAGGTGCATTAGTAAGCCCAAAAGGCATGAACAAAAATTAATAATGACCCTCATGAGTTCTAAATGATATTTTTGGAATGTCTATAGTCTTCATTCTGATTTGATGAGATCGTGAACGAAGATCCAACTTGGTGAAGTAAATTGATCCATGCAATTCATCCAATAATTCATCAATGATAGGAATGGGAGATTTATCTTTAATAGTGAGCTTGCTGAGCTCTCAATAATATGGAAACATGCACCATGATCCATCCTTCTTGTGAACCAATAGTACTGGAGCAGAGAAAGAACTTTGACTAGGTTGAATTATACCACCCTCTAGCATTTTTGCAACCATACGTTCAATTTCACTCTTTTGGACATAGGGATATCTGTAAGGCTTGATTTTTGGAGGAACACTTCCTAGAATCAAATTAATAACATGATCTGTTGGCATTATGATATAAGTGGTGTCCTTGATGGAAACTCACTCAGATGAAAGCTCACAGTGCAACAAGTCAAAGAATTACAGATCAGACTACAAAGAATGAAGAAAGAGAGGTATACACATGTTCACCTTGTCCAAGTTGCTTATAAATGTAGGTTTACTGAACAAAAGGAGCGTATATGTACACACACACTTTCACAAAAGGAAAAGTGTGTATATCTTGGAAAAACAAAGTTTTCGGTCCAAGGTATTTGACCCAAGGTATTTGGTTCGAGATATTTGGTCCAAGGTATTGGTCCTAAGTAGTTTTGGTCCATGGTATTGAAAAAGGCATAAAACTATATAAGGAGGAGAAGATCATTAGGCCAGATGTGCAAGTATTTTGAATATCTTATGAGGTGTTGGATCATATATGTAGGTTAATGAGATTCTGATGGTTTGCTTGATCTGATCTAAGGAGGCACCTATATGGCTGATGAAGGTTGATGGACTAGGATCATAAAGGCTTAAAAGTATTATCATTATGTGGTTTGATCTTAAACAGTCTGGATCTGAATACTGACACATGTTTTATTTTTTAAATATGATGATATGGGTATGACTGAAGTCTGGAATAATGGTGATGTTTTAAGTTAGCATTTATAGATATGTACGTAGGTTCGCTTTAGTAAAAGAGCGTATACATGCTGGTTTAGCATATCAAAGTAGCTTATACATCATAAATTAGAATTTGTAGATCTATACGCTAGTTCCCTTCTGTAAAAGAGCATATACATGCTGGTTTGAGACATGGAAGTAATGTATACCTTATAAAGCATGATGTTTAAAGTTTTAGTAGTTTCTGTTTGTTGTTGCACAGTTCTGGATTCTGCTTTGTGTTTTGGTGATTGTATTCTGGTAATAGTGTTCTGAATGATCAAATTGATTGATTGTGATTTGCTTGAGTAATTATGGGTTGTCAGTGATTGATTGATTCAGTTGTGGTTGATTTAGAAAGTGATGATTGAGTTTTAGTGATTGGTTGATGCAGATGTATTTGATGGTTGTATTGTAGTTATGATTATCAAAGGTTCAATGTTGTTGATGGGTCCAATATGAAAATTGGATGGAACGTGGCCTTCAGATTGTGGTGTTGTGTTCTAGGAGTATCCAGTCTAAAAATTCATCAAACATGGTCCCTGGTGGAAGAGTGGAGTTTTCTGTAGGCTGACACCTATGTACTAGTAAACATATTGGCTAGTACAAGAGCTAGGGGGTTGTAGCTCCCTTCTAGTAGTAGTTGGAGAATGAGAGAAGGTTACAACCTTCTGCAGGTGGGTGCCTGCGTACTGGTATGAGTTTGCACCAGTACAAGATTGTAAACAGATTTTCTTATTATCAAAAGAAGACAAAGATGACAGCAGTAGGTGGTTTTTACCCACATTGGGTTTCAACCTTATATCTTGGTGTTCATGTGTGTTTCTTATGTGTGATGCTTTATTCTGCTTTTACTGCACTTTGTAATAAATCTCTGATATATTGGTTAAAGCTCAATACATGATAAATTGTCTAAATCAAAAGTTCTCTGCATATACGTTGGTTGCTTTAAGTACATTCGCGTGTACATGCTAGTTCACTTAGTTGAAGTAGTGTATATAAATCTATTTGGGAAATAAAATTATAGATCTGATAATACTGATTCACCCCCCTCTTAGTATTATTTCCAACAATTGGTATCAGAGTAGGTCCTTCAGAAGAAGCTTGATCGCTTGAAGGGAGATCCATCATCATGAATAATCAAGAAAGCATGGGATCCATCAGACCACCAATATTTGATGGGAGAAAATTTGTTGATTGGAAAATAATAACCACAACCTATCTACAATTTCTTGGAATGGATGCCTAGGAAATTGTGGAAGGAGGATATATATTTCCAATAGCAATTCCGACAGATACAGCAAGTAATAAGCAATATGAAACCAATTCCAAAGCTGTCAATACTTTATTGGGGAGTCTGTCACAATCAGAATTTGTCAAAGTCATGCAACTCAGCCAAAGAAATATGGGACAAAATCATTCTGAGCTAGAAAGGACACTCTCAGGTAAAACGTGTTAAGATTCAAACTCTCAGAATTCAGTATGAAACTCTTAAAATGCATAGTGATGAAAGCATAGCTAGTTACTTCCTACGTATAGATGAGGTTGTCAATTGTATGAAGAATTTGGGTGAAGAAATTAAGGAGGTTGCCTTAGTTGAGAAAGTTTTGAGATCCTTGTCTGCTAAATTTGAATCCAAAGTGTCTGCCATAGAAGAAAAATAGGATATGCAGAATCACTATGACGCAGCTTCATGGAATCTTAACTGCCTTTGAGATGAGAAAAGGAGGACCATCAGATATGAGAGAAGCTACATTCAAAGATTCAACAAAAGGAAAGGAAGAACAACACAATGAATCAGGACATATTTCAGAAGAAAAAATGAGGTAAACTTTGTCAAAAAGCTTCAACGGGGTTCTAGAAGGTTTAGAGGTAAGTTACCCTTCAAATGATTTTCTTGTGACAGAGTCAGTCATTATGCTGCCAGATGTCCTCATAAAGATAAATTTGAAAAAGGAATGGAATATGCAAAAGGGAATAGAAAACAAGTTGTGAATAAAAGGAGTTACTATACTCATGAAGATAGTGATGGTTTATCTAATAGTGATGAAGATGAAACTGGACAAGATTATAGACTTCTCATGGCTTATGACAATGATAATTTTTGGGATGATTTAGAAGAGGAAGACCTTCATGAAGAAATATCTAAACTCAAAATCTGTTTAGAAGAAAAGAATATGATTACAGATACCTCAACATACCAATTTGCTGAAAAAGAAAAACACAATGAAAAACTAGAATGTGAAATTGTGGGTCTAAGAAAGGATCTTGAGAAAACGAAATCTCTCAATCTTAGATTTGCTAAAGGATCAGAAACTTTAAATGAAATTATCAAACTTGAGCGTTCTCCTCTGATTAAGACAGGTATTGGATATACTGAAGAATCATATCAATCATAGACGCTGTCAACACCAAAAGCTATCCCGATGCAGCAAAGACCAGTGAACAGTATGGCAATCGTCAACAACGGCATAAAGAAGATCACCAGGTAAATCAGACTCAATTTGCTCCAAGGATGAATAGAAGCCACAACCAACCTTAGGTAAGTCATACCCAATTTTCTCCAAAGATGAATATGAATAGAAACTACAATCACCAGGTCAATAGATTCGATAGTCGTAGGAACTTTTTTAATGGGCAATGTTTTTCATGTCATAATTTTGGACACAAAGCTGCTCAATGTGTTGCTTACAAAACCATCGTGACTAGAGAAGCACGAAATCAAAGTAATGTAACAGGGATCAAGAGAGGTTCCTATAATAACTTTTCTCTTCTTGAAAATGAAATAGAATGCTCAATCTGCAACAACTTTGGTCATGAAGAATCTGAATGCAGGAGAAAATTTCGGCAAACATCTCAAAAGGAGAAAACTCCGTTAAATCCCAAGATATGGAGAAGGAAAGAATATAAAAAAAATATGTGGTATAGCCTTGTATGGAGAAGGACAAGAAAATCATTGGTACATCCACAATGGATGCTCAAAACACATTACAAGTGACAAAGAAAAGCTTCACTCATATAATGCCTTAGAAAAGGAAAAGAATGTCTCATTTGGAAATGACACTATGTCTCATTTGGAAAGGACACTCCTGCTATCATAAAAGGTAAAGGCTTTGTTCTCTTGAAAGAAAAGGTTAAAGCTGGAAATGTTATGTATGTAGATGGTTTAAAGCATAACCTGTTGAGTGTGAGTCAAATGTGTGATCAAGGAAATGAAGTGGTGTTTCGATCAAACAGATGTGTTTTTCATGAGATTGATACAAGAGAGACTGTGATCAAAGGTATAAGAACTCCAAACAACTTATACATACTGAAGGGAGGACAACAACCGTGATGTCTAAGAAAAAATGATGAAAACTGGCTATGGCATAGAAGATTGGGACATCTAAGCTTTTCTCAAATAAGAAAAGCATGTAGATTCAAGGTTGTTTGTGATCTTCCAGATATCAGCATCCCAAAAAATACTATATGCAAACCATGTCAAATCGACAACCAAACCAGAGTTCACTTCATGGAAAAGGAAGGGTCAGCTAGTAAGCCTCTTGAACTTGTCCATATTGATTTATGTGGACCATCAAGGAAAAAGTCACCTCATGGAGAAGAATACTTTATTTTTTTCATTGATGATTTTTCCAGAATGTGTTGGATAGGTTTTCTCAAGCATAAAGATGAAGCTTTTGAAAAGTTCCAAGCCTTCAAAGCTCTGGTTGAAAATGAATCAGATCAAAAAATCAAATGTCTTAGATCTAATCAAGGAGGGGAATTTACCTCGGATGAATTCTTTGAATTTTGTGAATAGCATGGAATAAAAAGGCAATTCTCCACCACAAGGACTCCTCAGCCAAATGGTGTGGTTGAAAGAATGAATAGAACAATTCAACAAATGGCTCGAGCTATGCTAGATGAATCTGGAACTCCTACAACCTTCTAGGGTGAAGCTGCATTCGCTGCCGTAACTATTCTCAACCAAGAAAATGTTCGGGTAAACAACACTCAAACTCCACATGAGCTTTGGTATGGTAAGACTCCTACTATAACATACTTTAAAGTTTTTGGAAGCAAATGTTACATCAAAAGGACTGATGAAAAACTTGGTAAATTTAAACCCAGAGTAGATGAAGGTATTCTTCTTGGTTATTCTTCCAGAAGTAAAGGATATAAATGTTATAATAAAAGACTTGGAAAAATTGTTGAAAGCATTGATGTTGTAGTTGATGAAGCATGAAAAAATCCAAAACAGATAAAATCAACAGAAGATTATGACAATGAATAAGATGGGGATTATTTTCCCACATCAAGTCAAAATCATATTAAAGAAGAAACCAATGAAGCACCAAAAGAAGAGATAATGGTAGAAGAAAAGACTCCGTCCAGGTATGTTTAGAAAAATCATCCAGAAACTCAAATTTTAGGGGAAAAAGAGGTAGGTGTATAGACAAGAAGAACTATTACAGGGACCTCAAGCTATCTAGCATTACTATCCTCCACCGAACCTCAAAATGTAAAAGAAGAATGCAAAGATGAATGTTGGGTCAAGGCGATGGATGAAGAACTTGAGAAAATTGAAAAAAATGATACTTGGAATTAGCTCCTAGACCTCATGATAAAAATATTATAGGAACTAAATGGATATTCGAAAACAAGCTAAAGGAAAATGGAGAAGTCATTAGAAACAAGGCCAGACTTGTTTGTAAAGGGTATGCTCCACAAGAAGGTATAGGTTTTGAAGAAAATTTTGCACCTGTTGCCAGACTTGAAGCCATAAGGATGTTTCTTGCTCTTTCTAGCTTTCAGAAATTCAAAGTATACCAAATGGATGTAAAATCAACCTTCCTGAATGGGGATTTAGAAGAAGAATTAAACAACAATGTAGATGATTAGTTATTAGGATATTTCCACCTCAATAAAGGTAGAGAACCATAGTAATGATGTGCTACAAGAGTGGAATTAAGAATTAAACATGTCCTTAAAGGTCCAATAAGAAGAAACAATTAAGGGGATCCCCTCATGGGAGATGGCTATCAACGAAGCTCCAACATGAGGAATAAAAATAAAATAAATTTGAAACTTCTAATCTTGATAAGAGGTTGGCCTTGACTGACATGTCAATTTACAATTAGTTCTCATGACCCTTCTCCAAGGAGATAGATAGAGATCTAAAAGAAGAACATAATTAAATGTTGAACTTGTAACACCTTGTTTTGAGTTATTGTTCTTTAAGTAAAAAATGTGTCTACTGATCACTACATGGATATTTTCAAACACAATTGTAGCATGTACAAAATGTAATTTTTTAAGATTTTGAGATTTTTTATATTAATATTATTTTGTAATTTTTTATTTATTAGTTTAGACTTTAAATTTACTAAATCTAAATATTTTGTACTCTATTGAAAATTTTAATATTTTTTAAAACTTCATAAATTATAATTGGGATGAATCTAAACTAATATATTGGATTATAATATATCGAATATTCATATGATTGAGAGGAGTTTTAATTGTTTAATTTTAACTTATTTAATATGGGCAATTTTTATATTTTATGTTTTGAAATTTTTTTAAAGATATGTGCTTTTTTAATAATTGTCCATTTATAAAGACTTATATTTATTTTTAAATTTAAGAAATTTGGATTTGTAGAAATTGAATATCTAATATATAAAATAAATTTAAAGATTTTTAGTTTGTATTATATTATAGTGATTTTATATCTATATATATATATATATATATATATATATATATATATATATATATATATATATATATATATATATAATTACTTATCACAAGCACACACTATATATATAAAGTGTAATAAAATTGATTGAAAATATAAAAATGTCCTTATAGCATCATGAAACAAATTGAGGAACCAAGATTGCAATTTAAACAATAGCAATCCTTGAAGGGGTGTTAACTTCTGCATTAAATTATAATGCAACTTCTAAGGAACAAGGAGACACATATGTTAGACATAGTATTGTCATTGATGACAACCCATGTCATTGATGTCAAAGGGGATGTCTACAGAAGCAACAATTTCATTCATGAATCGAAGAAAGTAAGTCCCTTGCATGCCTACATCACATGAAGCCAAATCTATTGAGTTTTTTTGAAGCCATGATGCCTAGATTATGACATGGTTGGATTGTTTTCCTTGAGGCCTTTCCAATGATATATCATACTTGGAAAACTCATCCTGGATGAGAAGTTATTATCATTTGAATTTGGAAGCTATAAGAAAGAACAAAAACACAAGTTATTTTAAAATCACATTTTTTTTTTAAAGATTGTGCATGTCGAGGCAATATCAAAACATTGACATCAATCAACAGGTTTTGGTGCACGAAGATGTGAATTATTTAACACAGTTAAACATTATGCATGTTTTGATTGATCTAATGATGAGAAAGAGCATGTATGGTGGATTATGTGCATAGATTCATGCCATTTAATGCCCCCAATATATTCCACGTGCTTTTATTTGAACCAAAGTGTTAACATGTGGTAAACATATAGTTTACATATATGTAGCATGATATGATTTTCAAAATTGTAATGGAACATGTCATACTAGAGGACAATAATATTACATAGAATGACGATGAGGTAGAACAAGAATAGAAATGGTTGATGGCATGGAAGGACAATGACATGTGGCAATTTTTGGTTCGCCTAAAATGGTGATGTGGTAGTGGAGTATAACATGGAAGCAAGGCGATGATGTGGTAGTGCCATGTGGCACTAATGTTAAGGATGATGAGGTGGAAGTTCCAAATGGTAGTAAAATGACACATGGAATCTTGTGACAAGCTCAAAGGTGATGTTGTAGAAATGAACAATGATGTGGAAGGTAACGATGAGATGGATGATAGGTCATTTGGATGACATTAATAGGGAAATGCAGCAATATAGATGGTTACCACATGACAAGTATAATTGCCATTTTTGAGTTACCAATAGGCCTAATTTTAAGTGACATATGACACCTATTGATACAAACTTATGCAGGAACACAAAAAATACAAATATATACATAAACACAGAGATGAAGTAGAAATAAAACTTCATTTCATTAATATCAAAGAACTGAAATATTTCTACATACAAAAATGGAAATAAACTACGTTGGGTGATGGTAGCTTATCTCTGAGAAGAGATATGGTGGCTACATTCCTCTGAACTCTGTTACAATGAGGCTCAAAGGAATATTTATTATTGAGAAACAATGGAAAATCATAAGCATCCAAAAACCTAATCCTAGCAGATGAAGCACCAAAATTGTGGGCCCCGTTTGGGTAAATTGGTACATCAACTTCCCGGGGCCGTAACATTAGCATACAGTTTATATTTGGCTATCATAATACCTCATTTTGAATATCTCAAAGATGAGGTTGAAAAAATGTTGGTGAACCAGTTTGGGCCTTTTCTAGTCTCTCTGTTTTCCCTAAAAACATCTTTAGTCCCTCAAAACAGCTCAAGAAGTTTAAAATGGCAAAATATAGTAAGTTGGGTTGCAATTAAGGAAATAGAAAATAAAAATCAATGGGGGCCCAAGTGGAATAGGCGCGTATTCACCAAAATCCACATGGATTGGTCTTTCCCCTTAGAATGAAATGGTCCCCATTGTGTTTAGTACCTCCATGAGATGGGGAAACTTATGGTAAACTTGGTCCTTAATGAGCCACTTTCCTTAGTGCAGGAGTTGGCCAACTTTTACAACATGATACAGTTGGATCTTCTACAAACAGGGTATCTTGATCTACATTTCCATGATCCGATCAGTTGTGGCATGTTCCATGTAGTCTTGGTTTGACTCTGTTGGTGTGAGTTGCTCTGTAATGTCTAATGTGTCTCGTAATGGTGGAAAGTATGGTCGAAGGCAGTCCACATTGAACACTAAGTATAGGCCAAGGAATGGTGGAATGTTGATCTCGAAATAATTATACCCTACAACCTTAGTGATGGTGTAAGGCCCATAGTGGGTGAAGCTTGCGGTGGGGCCCAACGAGGTGCTCGTTCTACAAATATAACCAAACTTTTTCACGCACCTGGAACTTGTGTGGCACCCGATGTTGATCATGACGCTGCTTGTACTTAGCATTGACTCTATCCAATATGTCATGGACCTGCTAGCGGATGTGTTGAATGTGTTTAATGAAGTTGTTATCCTTGTCAGCTTCAACCTCGACATGAGCCGATTATGTCTGAGTAGCTACAAATGGTATGACCACATCAATGGGACATAGCGGCTAGAATCCCAACCCCACTTGAAAGGGGTTGTGTTGAGTTGAGATATGGAGAGATTTGTTGTAGTTGTGTTGGACATAGGGGAGGCTATCATCCCATGTGCGTGGAATATTTGGGCTTTACATATGCAAAATGTGTATGATCATCCTATTGATGACCTCTCTTTGGCCATCAGTTTGGGGGTGGAAAGTCATGGACTTAGTGAGATTGGTATCGAGCATCGACCAAAGACTTGGCCAAAATGTACTTACGAACTTGTTGTCCTGATATGAGATAATGGACTATGGGATCCCAAAGTGTACCCACACTCATTCAAATAAGAGATTAGAAATGGATTCTCCTTTGATACTATTCTTGTAGGTTTCCATAATGGCTATCTTAGACAATTTGTCGACGACCACAAAATCCTAGTTGTTTCCATGCTTAGTAGAAGGAAGGCTCAACATGTAATCCAGGGATATGGATTCCCAAGATCAACTAGGAGTAGGAATAGGATTGTATAGACCTTTATTCTTGATGGTTCATTTGGAAATGACGTAGGGAGTGTAAGATTTGATGTACTTTCCAACATTTTGTCTAAGGTTCGACCAATAAAAATACTTCTACAACACTGCCACTATTTTCCCTACCCTCAAATGTCCAATAACCCAACTATAGTGTGCCTCCCAAATAATCTTGGCACACTTTCTTGAAGGAACACAAAGGTGTCCCAGGTGGTAAAATAGTGCATCCTAGAGGTGAAAATTTGGATCTTGCATGCCTTCAAGGAGCATCTCATATGTGTTTCTGAATTCTAGATCGCTCTTGTAAAGATGCGAGCACCTCGGAGTCTCGTGCCCACTAGAGTCAAGCACAATGGTCAACGCCATGACCGATAGTCAGTTGAGGCAATATGTAACATTGTTGGTGTTGCCCATTATGTACTTAATGTTCAAATTAAACTATTACAGGTATGTGGACCATTTATGATGGATATCATTCTGCAACTTCATCTATGTCTATATGAATTGCAGAGGTCGGTGGTCTATGTGGATGTTTGTTTCCTTTCCAAAAATGTAATGCTTGCATTGTCTGTAGGCCTTCACAATGGAATACATCTCTTTGTCATAGGTTGGATACACTGTGTCTAAACGTTTCTCACTGTGATATGCCATGAGATGCCCCTGCTAAGTAAGAACTGCACCAATATTATAGTCTAAGGAATTTGTCTTGATCTCAAAGGGTTGATGTAGGTCTAGTAATGTGAGCACTAGTGCAAAGTAGAGGTGATGATTCAACTTGAAAAATTCATTCTCTAGGGATTCAAACCAAAAGAACTTTTCTTTCACTACTCCCTTGGTGACTTGATTTAAAGGCCAAGTGATATGAGATAACCCTAATACGAACTTGTGGTAGAAGTTGGCAAGACCTAGAAAGCTGTGGAGCTCTATTATAGTGGTTAGGGCTGGACAATATAGAATGAATTGTATCTTAGTTGGGTCCAAATTCACACCCTGCTCATCAATGATGTACCATAGATATTTAACCTGGGTCATATAAAAATTTCATTTCTCCAAATTGGCACACAAGTTGTGTTGCTGCAGGGTTTGTAGGGCTTGTCAATTATGGTGGAGGTGCTCTTCCCAACTATGGCTGAAGGTCAGAATTTCATCTAGATACACCACCATGAAAGAGACAGAGAAGGGTCACCAGATGTCATCCATCTACGTCATGAAGGTTTTGGGGGCATTTTTTAACCCGAAAGGCATGACCAACCATTTGAAAAGGCCCTCCTTAGATTTGAAGGCAATTTTCCACACATTGAAGGGTTTGATCAGTACCTGATGATAATCAATCTTCAAGTTAATGTTGCTAAAATATCCCCCCCCAAGAGTTGATCCAAAAGGTCATCAATCTATGGGATTGGATACCTATTCCAGATAGTGATCTTGTTCATTGCCCAATAGCCAATACATAGTCTCCATGTCCTATCCTTCTTTCGTACCAACATGGTCATGCTCCCATAGGGCAATGAACTTGGCCTAATGCCCCCTTTCTACAACAACTCTTGAATTTACCTCTTGATTTCAATATTCTCCATAACAGAGAATCGATAGATCCGTCCATTGGGCAACGCCATTCTTGGGTTCAGATCAATGGAGTGCTTAACTTGATAGTTTAGAGCAGGGAAAATTTTAAGAACCCCCCAAAATTTACATGTATAATAAATGGGCGAATATCCATGGTATATAGGAAAAATGGAAGGCGATTTTATCAATAATATGATATGTATATATAATTTTTTGGCGAATTTCTCACCAGGCATGGCGAATATTTTACTCAATTATAAAATCTTGTGTTTGTTGAATACACAAATGAGATCATTGTATTTCTTTAAAAAATCTTTTGAAATCAAAATTACTGAAATTACATATCGATAACCTAGTGGGTGTAGGATAAAATTCACCCGTGCCATTCATAGAAAGCATGAGAAAAAACCTAATACTACATATAAAACCAAGAAAAATTCAAATTCATCACTTCTAGGGACCTCGTAACCACCCTGCCAATACACAAGTATGTTCCTATTTGCAATTAGAAAAATTACCCAAATTACAATCTGTTTACTCTAGCATATGTTGGAAAGTTATAGAAGGATGACTAGTGCAATCAATCCATTCTTTTTAGCCCTGGATTTGTTGCAGTTAAAACAAAATTATACAAATATACTTGTCCAATGTCTATGATTTAACCATTCACCTTAAGATGTTTTTACAATATAATTTCCTAAGTGTATTTAATATCTTCATTATCATAAAAAGCAGCCTATATCCATATTAACTCCACATCTACCACTCTTAGGGGGATGAAATCTATTTATCCCTCTGAGCACTTGGTACACCCAGAATTAAGATGGATCTAAGATGATAGAATTTCCCCTTTAAATAGTCTATGCTCACATGAATACCATGGTATTACCATGGGTTATCATAAACCTGGAGCTTAAAAATTACTATTAGTAATTTATAAAAAATAATAAAAATAATAGTTGATTTTTATTTTTATTTTTATTTTAACCAAGCTAAAATGTTTAACATACATTAAATTACAACATCCATTTTTACTATTGATCGGATCAAATATTTTTTCACTCTATGCTAGTTTGCATATCACTATTCATACCTCTTGGGGGTTAGTAGATCTAGAGTAAAGATGGATCTATGTTGGTTTAATTCCCCCATTTAAATAGGCTACTTTCCAGGTCAATACCATGGGTCAATACCATGTGCCATTTTGGTGAATACCATGGGTCAATACCATGTGCCATTTTATTTTTATTAATACTAATATTAGGGTTAATAATGTTTTCTTGAATGGTATTAATAACTATCTAGTCCATGGTATTTGTCCCATAGTATTTTGCCCATAGGTTTCACCTAAATATAACACATTTTTTGAATGTTCGTAAATATAAGGTGACTTATGGAGTAGATATAAAAAATGTTTTATTTGTTTACCATACCTCTCGTTTATTTATATTTTTATTAATTTACCATACCTATTTTACAAATATGGTATTTGGCCCATAGGATTCACTTAAATAAAACCTCTTTCTTGAGCCTTCATAAATAGAACGACGGTTATGGACTAAATATAAAAAGAGGTTTTATTTATTTACCATGCGTCTAGTTTATTTGTATTTTTATTTATTTACCATACTTTTTGAGTAAGCATAAAAAGATGTTTTATCTATTGACCATGCCTCCACTTATATTTTTATTTGTTTACACCCTTGCATGTATATAAGGTGACTTATGGAGTAAATATAAAAAATGTTTTATTTATTTACCATACCTCTCATTTATTTATATTTTTATTAATTTACCATACCTCTTTTATAAATATGTTATTTGGGCCTTTGGCCCATAGGATTCACTTAAATAAAACCTATTCTTGAAAATGGGCGAATGGAAGGTTGTAACTGTTATATACCTAGGGGGGATAATATGGGGTACCAAGGGAGGTACCCAAGGTAATAATGTAATAATGGGATGGGCCATAGTAATAAATAAGGTGGTTAACCCATATCATGTAAGGGACCACAAGTAGTTAGTAATAATGTAATGGGCCCATGGTATTAGTTGATGGTATGAGAGAACCACGGTAACGACCCATGGTATTGTATGTATGAGGCCTATATAGAGGCTAGAGACTCCAAGTCAAGGAATATAGTGAAGGATTATTATATGAATAGGCATATGGCTTGTGGAGTGTTCTCCTTCCTTAAGGAGTGAATGTATGGTGTTGTCCTACCATGAGGGTTTGATATCAATAAAGAAGCATTTCTATCTATTTCTCTTTTATTTCTGGGTTTATTTGTATTCTCCTATATTTTTGGATCAGATCTACAACAAGTGGTATCAGAGCTATAACAATTGGTATCAAAGCACTTTCTTGGGCAAATAGTGGAGAATTTTATTCTTTTTTTGCAGGATTTCGGGGACGGCGATTTTTCAGATCAGATCTGTATTTTTTGGTGCAAGATCTACAAAATCTGATTGAAAATCTGTATTCTTTGTGAAAAAATACCCAAATTCAAAAAAAAAATCTGTCGAATCGGAGTCCGGATGAAGGAGATATTGCTGATTTAAAAATCAGTGGGGTTGCAGACAATTTTTCGGGGCAGCGAATTTGCGGCGCAGATCTGGACGTCCTAGCACAAGATCTGAAAAATCTAATTGTAGATCTGGAATCTTTGTGAAAAAATACCTAATTTAAAAAAACAAATCAGTCGAATTGGAGTCCGGATGAGGGAGATATCGCTGATTTAAAATCATCTCTTTTTTGCAGAAAGTTTTGGTGACGGCAGGAGAGTTGCAACGCATATCTGAAATTTTAGTGCCGGGATCAAGATTTCTATAACATGGGTAGATGCAAAATGATTATTCCGTTTCTGGAAACAGGTTATAATAGGGATTCTGAGCAATATTGACGGAATTGTGACCATTTCAAATTTTCGCCAATTTTTTGTGATGGCGCATCTAGATCTGAATTTGAGGGACTTGTATCCATTTGATGGCTCTCATCCAGCCAAATGGATAACACAAATGGAGAAATGTTTTAGATTGAATTACATCATGGATGATGAGACTCAGCTGAGTGTGGGAACAATGTACTCGGACATTGAAAGATTGCAATGGTGGCAAGGGCATCGATGTTGCTGTCGAAGGCCCTTGACTTGGGACAAATTCACAAAAGCTCTTATGGACCACTTTGACCGTAAAGCTAATCTTTTGGATAAGCTCACACAGACAGACACACAACCTAGCAAAGATTTTATTTTTACAAGAAATAAGGAAACCAAGGAACCTAAAGGGTTATTTTCTGCTGGTATCTCCTTGTTGCAGGTTCATGGATTCATTCAAAAGGAGAAGATCGTTGTGTCTGTAAATCCTAGTTGTAAGCATAATTTTATCAATGTTAATTTGGCAAAAAAAATTGTAAGTTCCAACAAAACACATTGAAAACATACAGGTTGATAATGAGGATGTTCAAGTTTATAAAGATTTGAAGCTTTCTATGGATAAGTTTGTGTTGCATTGTGACTTTTATACTTCAGATATGGATAACATGGATGTTGTTTTGGGATATCCTTGGATGGAATCTATGGGTACGGTTAATATTAATGTGCAAAAGAAATTCCTGAAGCTCTGGCATAAAAGGAAGAAAATTACATTACAGGATATTTCCATCAATAAACAGGTAGAGTCCACGGAGGTTGACGTAGAAGATGTTCCAGGGACTGACATATCAGATGATGAGCATATGATGGTCGAAAATCAAACACAAACAGAGGCTGAAGTTGAAAAGGTAACAGGTGCTGACACATCTGATGAGGATTCAGTGGTTGAAGTCATATTGGAAACGAAGACACCACAACAGGCACCACATCAGGGTGAATTAAAGAAAAAGGCACCGTGGGTTAAAACTTCAACATATCATCACCCACATCACCCTGCAAGAAAACAACCAACAAGATGGCAACCAATTAGTGATAAGGACAACAACCCCCGTATGACGGATATCGAGGAGCGACGATCCACCTACTACACATCAACACACGAGAGCTACCACGGTCAACTTCCATCTCAAGCGAGCGAGGCACCAATGAGATCGAAGGATCACCTTTCTCTTGGATGGCTAGATGCACGTTCATGGTACCAGTGGACTACTCTTTTGAGTAGATCTTATTATTTGTGTTCTTCCCATGTTTCGGGGACGAAACATGCTAAGGGGGGTGGAATGTTATATACCTAGGGGGGATAATATGGGGTACCAAGGGAGGTACCCAAGGTAATAATGTAATAATGGGATGGGCCATAGTAATAAATAAGGTGGTTAACCCATATCATGTAAGGGACCACAAGTAGTTAGTAATAATGTAATGGGCCCATGGTATTAGTTGATGGTATGAGGGAACCATGGTAATGACCCATGGTATTGTATGTATGAGGCCTATATAGAGGCTAGAGACTCCAAGTCAAGGAATATAGTGAAGGATTATTGTATGAACAGGCATATGGCTTGTGGAGTGTTCTCCTTCCTTAAGGAGTGAATGTATGGTGTTGCCCTACCATAAGGGTTTGATATCAATAAAGAAGCATTTCTATCTATTTCTCTCTTATTTCTGGGTTTATTTGCATTCTCTTATATTTTTGGATCAGATCTACAACAGTAACTCCTAATTTCAAGAGCTGAATTTACCTTTTTTACCCTCTCCCTTAAAATAAGGTGGGCTATTTGAGGTGATTTGTAAAAATGTACTATGATACAAAATATTCGCCCACTAAAAATTTAAAACCCCTTAATTTCGCCAAAGGGTGAACATTCGCCCCCAAAATTTTCTATGGTGTAGAGGTGCCCCTATGGGTGAGGTGAAGATGTCCTTGTACTCCTTCACAAGATTTTCTATCTGTTGTTGTCATGTGGAGGAGTCGAGGTCACACCCATAATATTATTCTTGCCCTAAGGGTGAATCATAAGGAAAAAAAATTTCTCGGTCTGGGATATGATCTTACTGCATTTCTTCACAACGCTAAAAGAAATGGTGGTAGGCAGTGCTACCTTCGGTATCCTATACAACTTATTTCCCAAAAGTAATAATAATAATACAAGGCCTAGACTCATACACAACATGTCATTTCCACAAGTATGGTTGACATAATAATACATCACAAGCTTCAAGAGGAGCGAAATAACACAATACCTAATTTGTGCAGGGCTTGATGCTATAGGGAAGGCAACATTGTTGACCGATGCGGAGATCTCACCCTTACTAAAGCCACCCGATGGTGTATGACTACAGGTGTGGTGGGGTCGGTAGTCTGAACCACTTCATGACCTCTACTGAAACTAGGTTCTTTTGGCTCCTATTGTCAACAATGAACTACATTAGAGAACCCTTCACCCACATGTGGGTGGAAGATTCGCTCCTCCTCCTCTAGATCTTCAGGCTTTTCCTTCTAGATCTTGGTTGTGGAAATTGTGGCACTAGGATCCGCATCGATAATATGATTCCTTTTATTATCGGTTTATGACTTAGAGTAAAAAAATGCATCTGATTCGAAAGCTTTCAGCTCGGCCACCACGGACTTCTCGGCTCAACACTCATTTGTTTTGTGAGTGGGGCTCTTATTGAACTCACAATATTTCCCTGTATCCTTCTTTGTCTTTTTCATTTTGTTCTTTACTTATGGATTTAGCGAGTTGTCTTGGGTTGCCTTGCCTTGAATTTTTCCTTTATTCTGTGTTTTGGGGATGTCTTCACTTGCTTCAGATTGGGAGATCCAAAGTCTCTTTTCTTCTGTTTAAATTTATCCTTGATCTTGATAGTGTATCGATAGGCGACGCTAAGCAAGGATATGCCTAGGAACTCCATTGCGTCCTATATTTACTTATGCAGACAACTGTGGTACTTGAGTACCAATTGCCACTCAGGATCCTTGATACCCAATTTCGTGCGAAGGGTATGGAAAATATTTTTGAACTATGACACATATTTCTCCCTTCCCTACCGCAACATGGTCCTGTTTATGTATTTATATTCATACCTCTCAATAGGTAATATTCTTCCTTGATGGCATCTCAGAAAAAAAATCCAAGTGGGTGTGGCTGAAAACAATGAGGATTACTTCTCGTCCTTTTGTTCACAATAGGTTTCCCACCTTTCTTTGACATGTGGGGTGGATTTGAGGAGTGAAAAATCAATATTTTCTCGATTTTAAAAGTCATGAACTAAAAAATATCCTTTCAATAGCTTTAACAGCCTATCTACGATGTTTGCATATCTCTGACCTTCAATAATGGGAATATCAAAGTTAACATGTACCTTAAAAGGAATGGTGCCTCTAGAGTGGCTATTGGATGAATATGTGTCACCTTTGGGTAGCCTCCGAAGGATCTAAGAAAATTTATTCATCATTGTGTTCCTTTGTCGCTCAAGGGTTTCCTCAAGCACTATTTTGAAAGGATATCCTGCCCCCTCATATTTATTTTCTCCCACCATGGGCAATTGTTGGGGTTTTTGAGGTAGGTCTTGCAAAGGTTAAACCAGTTTGAGTCCTAACTCCTTATACCCTGACCTCGTTGGGGACATGCAAAGAAAAATAGAGAAAGAGAAGACCACATTGATACCATTGATCTGGACTTATGCTGGAATGCAAAAAAATAAAATATATAAATAAACACATATATGCAATAGAAATAAAACTTCATTTCATTAATATCAAAATACTGAAATATGCTTACATGCAGAAATGTAAATGAACTAGTTCAGATGATGGTAGCTTATCTATGATAAGAGATGTGGTGGCTACATGCCTCTAAACTCTATTACAATGAGTCTCAAAGGCCTATTTATTATTGAGAAACAATGGAAAAGAAAAAACAACCAAAAACATAAATGAGGCTCAAAGGCATATTTATTATTGAGAAACAATGGAAACCCCTAAACAAACAAAAACCTAACCATTTTGAGGAGTCCTTGACCACAATTTTCCCTTGGGTTTTTAGTATTAATTCCTTGGGTTAATATTATTCCCTTGGGTTTATAATCCCTTGGGGTTTTAGTATTACCCCCTTGGGTATCTTAAATTCCCTTGGGTTTATAATAGAAATCTATTGGGTTTATTAATCTAAGGGTTCATATTCCGAGGGTATAATATTATTCATAAGGTTTGTAATTAATATTAATTCCTATGGTTTAATATTATTCGCTAGGGCTTATACTTCCTTGGAATAAAATTAAACCCAAGGAATTAATATAATTATCCCAAGGTATATAAACCCTAAGATAAATATGAAATACACTCGAATAAAGATAGTTGACCATGGTCAACCATGGTCCAACATCACATTATGACAACGGCTGTCTCAAAATGAAAATCAACCATTTTCGACCATGGTCAACCATGTTTATTTTAGGGTTTATATACCTTGATTTTATAATATTAATCCCTATGGTTCAATATTATTCCCTTGGGTTTATAATTCCTTGGGATTTTAGTATTAATTCCTTGGGTTTATTATCTCTTAGGTTAATATTATTACCTTGGGTTTATAATCCCTTTGGTTTTTGGTATTATACCCTAGGAATATGAAATCTCACAGTAATAGAACTAATGGATTCATATTATAAACCCAAGGGAATAATAAACCCAATGGGTTAATACTAAAACCCCAAGGTATTACAAACCGAAGGGACAAATATTATTAAACCTAGGGGACTAATATTATAAATCCAAGGTATATAAATCCTTGGTTGACCATGATTTATATTGAAACTAAGGGGCTAATATTTTAAACCTATGAATAATATTATACCCTAGGAATATGAACCCCTAGATTAATATACCGAAGGGATTGATATTATAAACCCAAGGGATTAATACTAGAAACTCAAGGCAATATAAACCCTTAGATTAATAAACCCAAGGGATTGTTATTATAAACCCAATGGATTGATATTATAGATATTATGGTTAACCATGGTTGACCATGGTTTATTTTCATACTGGGACAATCGTTGTCACAATACAACGTTGGATGATGGTTGACCATGCTTCGCCATGATTCACCGTTGTTGAGCATGGTGGATTTTCATAATGAGACAATATTTGTCACAATGTGATGTTGGAACATGGTTGATCATGAGTGACTTTCATATTAAGATAATGTTTGTCATAATGCGACATTAGACCATGGTTGACCTTGGTTGATTTTCATATTGAGAATCTTTGTCACAATGTGACACTGGACAATGGTTGACACAATGTGACGTTGAACAATTAGACAATATTTGTCATAATGTGACCATGGTTATTAATTATCACTGACCATGATTGACAATGATTGACCATGGGTGATTTTCAAACTGAGAAAATCTTTGTCACAATGCGATGTTGGAACATATCTCACCATGGTTGATAATGATTAACCACGCTTGACCATGGTTGATGATGGTTGAGCATGGTTGATTTTTACATTGAGACAATATTTGCCACAATGTGACGTTGGACTTTGGTTGACCATAATTGACCATAGGTGATTTTCACATTACCATGATTGAGCATGGTTGACCATGATTGGCCACGCTTGGCCATGATTGATCTTCATATTGAGACAATATTTTTCACAATGTGACATTTAGCGATGGTTTACCTTTGTTGGCCATGAATGACCATGAATTACCATGGTTGATGATGGTCCACAACGGTTGAATATTGTTTATTTTCATATTGGGACAATCTTTGTCACAATGTGACGTTAGACCATGCTTGACCATCATTATAAACCCAAGGAAATTGTATTAAACCCTAGGAATATGAACCCTTATATTAATAAACCTAAGCGATTGATATTATAAACCCAAAGCGCTAATAAGCACAAGAGATTAATACTAAAAACCAAAGGGGATTATCAACCAAAGGGAATGATATTAAACCTAAGGGTTTAATATTATAAACCCAAGGCATATAAACCATAAGATAAATATTATAAACCCTAAAATAAACATGGTTGACCATTGTTGACAATGGTTGATTTTCATATTAAACCTAAGCGATTAATATTGTAAACCCTAAACTTAATATTAAACCATAGGAATATAAACCCCATGATTAATATTATAAACCCAGGGAATTATATTATAAACCTAATGGATTATAAACCCAAAAGATTTATATTAAACCATTGGATTAATTATAAACCCTATGAATAATATTATACCCTAGGAATATGAACCCTTTGATTAATAAACTAAATGCACTAATAACTGCAAGGGATTAATATTAAAAACCCCAAAACTCAAAGGATTAATATTGTAAACCCAAGGCATATACACCCTTAGATAAATATTACAAACCCTTAGATAAATATTATAAACCCTAAAACAAACATGGTTGACCATGATTGATTTTCATATTGAGAGAATCTTTGTCACAATGTGACATTGGACCATGGTTGAATATTAAACCCTAGGAATATAAACCCTAAAATTAATAAACACAAGGGATTGATATTGTAAACCCTAGGATGAATAATAAACCTACGAATACAAACCCCATGATTAATATTATAAACCTAAGGAATTTGTATTATAAACCCAAGGGATTTATATTAAACCCAAGGATTAATAATATAAACCTATCAATAATATTATGCCCTAGGGATATTAACCCCTAGATTAATAAACCCAAGGGATTGATATTATAAACCCTAGGGATTGATATTATTGATATTATGGTTGACCATTGTTGATTTTCATATTGAGACAATCATTTTCACAATGTGACGTTGGACGATGGTTGACCATGATTCACCAAGGTTGAGCATGGTTGCCTTTCATAGTGAGACAATCTTTGTCACAATGTGACGTTCGACCATGGTTGACCGTGATTAATTTTCATATTGAGAGAATCTTTGTCATAATGCGAAGTTGGACCATGGTTGACCATGGTTTCTTTTCATATTGAGAGTCTTTATCAAAATGTGTCATTGGACTGTGGTTGACATAATGTGATGTTGAATAATCAGATAATCTTTTTCATAATGTGACCATGGTTATTAATGATCATTAACCATGATTGACAAAGGTTGACCATGGTTGATTTTCAAATTTGTGACAATCTTTCTCACAATGTGATGTTGGACGATAGTTGACCATGGTTGACAATGATTAACCATGCTTGACAATGGTTGATGATTGTTGAACATGGTTTATTTTTACATTGAGACAATCTCTGTGAAAATGTGACATTAGACCATGGTTGATTTTCATATTAACCAGGATTGACCATGATTGACCATGCTTGATCATGATTGGTTTTCATATTGAGACAATCTTTGTCACAATGTGACATTTAACCATGGTTGACAATGAATGACCATGGCTGACGATGGTTGATGATGGTTGAGCATTGTTGATTTTCATATTGGGACAATATTGCCACCATGTGATGTTGGACCATGGTTGACCATGATTATAAACCCAAGGAAATTCTATTAAACCCTAGGAATATGAACCCTTAGATTAATAAACCCAAGGAATTTATATTATAAACCCAATGGATTATATTATAAACCCAATGAATGGTAATCGACAACCAAGAGATTTGCATGCAATAACATAACATGAGTGAAACACCAAAAGTTATGTTGTTGGAAAATTTTTAACTTTGATATCATGTCAAATTTAGGAATAACACAATACTCTGACAATTATGTTATTTTTTAAAAGATTTCAAATTGAGAAATAACTTAATACTTTGATTATTATCTTATTTGCTAAAAGGTGGATATATACAAGGGTATATATATCCTACATCTATGGTGGAAAAACAATGGTTAGAGTAACCACCTCCTCTAAGTGGAAAACACCCTGACTCAGTTCTAAACCTCACTTGTGCGAGTTTGGGTTTTGTAACTGGACACTCAGTAACACTATTTTTTTGATGAAATTCCCCGCTTGGTAATTTATCAACTTCCTATTAAACAAGGTGAGAAGGTATTATCTAGGCTTGTTGCATTATTCCTTCAAAATCATTAAGATATTTGTAGGTTTTTAGTAATTTAGGTTAATGTTTTACATGTTCTTATTGATAATTATGGTATATGGCTTCCACCCTTGGTTAACTAGAATGGTTATACTGCCGACTTCTTGGAATGTATGCAATTATTCTAGTAGATTTTCCTTCCATTATGGTTCCACTTTGATTGATCTATTTTTCCTCTTATTCAATTTATGTACCATATTTGGGAATGAGAGTTGGTCGCCATTTTTTTTATAGGTAAATTCCTACAGTTTCTACTCAAATTCCTTTATCCCCTAATACTCATTAGTTTTCAACATTCTAAGTAATAATTTTTTTTTTAAAATGTTTTTTGTATTCCTCTCCAAATTTGGTCTTGAATCTCAGCTCAAATCTCCTTGAGGATTTCTGTTTCCGAGATTAACAGGTTCCATGTATTTACTTTGTTTACTCTGTATTTACAGGTTTTGGGTGACTTCCATGTCAAATGTGGCTAGTTGTAACCTACAACTGCCAATTTTAGTTTCTTGTTGGTTCCTTAGGGTTCATACAGAATTTGACTTGCAACCTCTTTATAATGTGAAACAACTAAGTATTTGAATTGTTATTCATGCTAATATGAAACCACCTAGGGTCACTTCACATGTGGCTATCTAGAATGGTTCTGGTTCTTTCAGACTACGGCCTCCATCCTACAACAAATATATGTCATGTTTCTCTTCCTTTATGAACCATGATTAGTTTATTTATTACTATTTTTTTCTCATCAATTAGCATGGAATTTATTTTATTTATATTGTATATACACTTAGTATAGTATTTTGTCTATCAAATAATCTTCATCTTGATACAAATTCCATCAAAGCCTTTGTTTTGGTTAAAAATTTTATTTTCTCTCCCTAACATATTTTACTAAAACTATCTCTCCCAGCTCTATTGTAATCAACATCCTCGGCTATGAAATTTCTTCCTTGGATTTATAAAATTTCTCATTGTTGGATGATATTCTTTGTATTGTTTAGACAATGTTCCCTTAATTTTGTAGATGTGGTTTTCTGTCATTTATAGACAATGGTTACACGAGAATAATTTTTTTTGTTTTTTATTTTTACAATCGCCTGTATTATTATATTCTATTAATAGTTCTTTTATGATAGTTGTGTTACATACATTCTTAATGGGTCTAGCATTTCCTTGAGTGTGACTTGTTCCTCGGGACCTATTTAACTCTTCTAGTCCTCTGTCAATTCGAAAGTTAGCACTGTTCTAGGCTATTGTTCATTAGTTTGCTTGGAACCCTACTTATCCAATTCATTATTTAATAAATTATAGTCAATCATCTATATTCAGAACACACATTTTCCACAATAAATATTTACATGCATGAGACCAATAATAATTCATGACAAACACTAGGTTATATACTTATCTTGTCCAACAATATGATTCGACCATAAAATACCAGGGATAAGAATTCTCCACCCAATTCATGAGTATTATTTCTACACAACAAGACTCCCCTCAAGCTAGTTTCTTCCCAGAAAAATCACTTGACACAAACCCAATCATGTATGTCTAGGGCATCAAGACCTTTTCAGTGCAACCCAAAAACTCAGACTCGCAAGAGTGTCTTAAGGATGCCACTAGCTTAAAGATGCCCCAACTAGAAATGTCCCACCAAAATTGAACAACATCATGTCTTAGGTTCTAAAGCTTGAAGCTTAAACTCCTCTCTTAGCCCTCCTTCCACCGAGTACCTACATCTAGAATGATTTCTATGTTTTTCGAACATGTCTAACTTCAACAATGCAATAATCTTACATGCTTGTAACCTTTTTAATTTACTATAAGATAATGTATAATAACTTAAAAAAAATATTATTATAATTATTATTATTCATTGTAAAACTTAATATTCCCACATGGGGGTGATGCACATAGTGCATGGGGCACCTTGTGGTCCATGATGACCAACAACTGACATCCAAGTTGAGGGTCACCCCCCTTTCCTTCTCACTTGACCTGACGTATGGGTAGGAGTAATGGTGTGTGTGTGGAATTTAGTAGCACCTAGACCATCGTGGGAGATGTCATTCTAAAGTCGAGCATGGTCGAGGAGGACTTCATTCATGTTTTGTTTTCACTTCATCTTCTTTCATGGTTCTTTTCTCGCCGGAGAAGGAAGAGACGTCGCTTCCGTTGGGCAAGGTGGCGCTCTTGGAAACGCTGTTTGCCCCAAGTCTATTGGTTGTGTAAATTGGTAACTTTCTTGCTACAAGGGTGTTTTCTAAGTGGTTTTTGTCTCTAGTTCACAGTGGAATTTTCCTTCAGGAGATTCTTTCTGATTTGTGTATTGGTGTTCTGCGGTTACAAGTCTTTTTGCAGTTGGAGTGGATTGCATAGGCAACATTTCTCCTAGGAGGGGTGACGTTTCTATAGATGATTTTTGTCTTGTGGCTTCTGGGCCTGTAATTGGGTTGTTTGGATTCTCCACGTGAGGATTTCTGTGTCTTTTGGGGGGAATGGAGCAAGAATCTTGGAGGTAGAAGTGATATTTTTCTACTGGTGTGGTTGGGGGGGAGGTCCTCAGAGAGTGGTATGCAACTTTGTGCTTCTTCCGACTCTCCTGCATTTGAATTATTCAAATTGAAGTACCTCTTTGTGTTCGAGCCTAGGGTGGTGTGATTAGTGGGGTGGCCCATCTCTTGAGTCCGTGCAGTGATGTGTGGTTTCGGTTGGTGTGAGTCTCTAGCCCTGCCTGGGAGGCTATTCGTTTCTACACAGGGTGCGGCTGGCCTAGTGGATGTGGGTCGAGTGTGCCTAGTGGCTCTTCTACATTGCAGTTGAAGCTCCTAGTCCAAATTCGATGCATTGAACCCGGAGAAGAGGGTAGTTTTCCCTCCCTCCAAATACCTGCTTAGCTAGACATGGGGATCAAGCTTCTCAATTGTAGAACATAGAGTAAGGGGTGGCATTGTTTATGGCTCGTCGGTGTGGTAAGTTGGCGGGAAGCTTCTGGTGGATGGTGGCTAGTGTCCGAGGTGGTCAAGGGCATGGTGGATCGATGAAGGGCCACGAGGGTTGATCATCGTGAACACCGACAAAGGGTGGGGCTTGGCAGCGTAGCTTCTCAAGATGACGAGGGGGTGTAGAGTTTTCAGTTCCTGGTTTGAGGGTCATTCAACATTGTTTCCTTGAAAATAGTAGAGACTTGATTCAATACGTGCTGGAGTGATTAGAAACTATTGAAAGGATCTAATGGGAGAAACATGCGGAATTGGGAGCTACCTTGGATAAATTTCACTACTTTTAGTGCCACGTCCAGGAGCGTATTATGGTGGTCTCGTGAGGACATATCTTTCTATTGGATAAGGTGGAGAAGATGGAGTCCTAAATGGCTCATTTCAAGGAGCATGTCCAATACTTTTTTCGACCTCTGCCTCCTCTTGGCACAACCCCAGACAACCCAACCTCCAACACATCGGATGACTAGCATGACCTTCTTGTGCTTTTGGTTTTCTCGGTTTTAGACGATGTCCTTAGTTTCCTTTTTGTAATTTTGTCATATATTGTATGCAATGGTCAACAAACCTCATTAGGATGAGACCACATGTTTTTTCTGCTCCTCCCAATGTACATCTTTTTGAAGAATGAATAGAATTTCAACTTACAATTTTTTTATTATAAAACTTAATACTAAACTCATTAAACTTAATATTTAAAATATTAGCCTAAATATTAATATTAATATTAAATCTAATAAAATTAATATTAATATTAAATCTTTTTTTTTCTAAGTTAGGCTAATTCTATTACTGAAAAATATTGTACACTGAGGGTTTAGCTTGTGCATATCCATGCCTGAGTGTTGGGCAAAAACAATAGAAACAGAGTCTGGACTACCCATGCTGAGAAACCAGTCCAAATCAAAAAACGATTGCCAAAATTAGCTTGCTGCCCATGCAAGGGAAACCAGAAATTGTGCATAGTTTTTTATCATTTTTTTCAAGGAAAAACAAAACCAACCAAGTAACCAAATACCAACATATTTTCTGAAAACCCTGTAAAGGAAACCAAAAAGTAAAATTCCCAAAAACCTGAGAATAATAGACACGTGGCAAGAAATGTGGCCGATTAGGTGCCAGGCAGAGATGACGGGTGTTCCTCCACGATGAAGCATCTGTAATCCTCCATGTCGACACTTGCCTGCATTGAAGCCTCCACATTGTCTGCATACTACGCCGATTGTTCATTGTCGATGAAACAGTGGTAAGGATCCACGTCTTCTTCTTCATGCTGGTCTTGGTCCGTATCCTTCTCCGTTTGTCCCGTCTCCTTCCCCATTTGTAGCATCCCTGCACTGTGAGAGCTCTTCTGAACCATGGCTGGTTCAGTGGCCTGCTCCTCAATGGTTCTGGAATGGTGTCCTCCCTCAATTGCTTGCTCCGTCTCGTGAAAGGTTTTGGAGATGGTGGCAGTGATGAGGGGCCTATTCATGGATGAATGAAAGGTGAATTGGGTGGAATGGAGATGTGGCTATGGATTAGAAGGAATTCCCCTTAGATATGAAACAAGATTGGAAGGAATGCCCCTGGGAGGTGAAGTAGGGGGAGTTCGATGGAGGCGGTGGGGTTGAGAGTGGCCTCTTCCGCTACGAGTGTTTGGGTAGCACCCTGTAGTCTACTGGGCCAAATAGGAAGTGGAATTAGAGACCAGAGAATGAGGGGGACGAATCAAGCTTCCTCTGATTCCACCCCTGCGACTACGCATTCGATGTCGCGTTCTCAACATGTTAACACCACATGTTTGATAATTTCTTTCGGGATTAGGCTGAGAGTGATGCAAGGGCTCAATAGAGTTAACTGGCTGCTCAGAGGATGGACTAGCTGCATAGCCTGAGTGGGAGATGAAATGGCAAGGTAGGCTCTGAGTGAAGTGAATTCCTAGGCCTAAATCAATGTAGTAGAGGAGGTTGCAGCGCCTCCCAGTGGTAGTGCAAAAAATGGGTGCTACAGCTGCCTGAGGGAAGAGACATTGAAGAGGCAAAGGAGAATGGACAGGTGCGGTGGTATGATTATCACCAGAGGTCATCTTTGCATGGAGTCGAGGTGGGTAGTTTCAAACAAGTTGAATATGGCGCCCCCTTAAATGCCATTTATGGCTTGTGTTAATGCCATTTTTAGTTTGATGTGCCAGATTACAGAGGGCCATGTGGTCTGGCCACATTCCTTCCCGTTCTGCCACCACCTTACTGTCCTTGTTGGGCACCCGCATCCAGGAGATGTGCTTCCTTGTGCACCAGGTCAGTGCAGGCTTGTAATTGAGCCTGGTCATGTAAAATATTGATTATTCCAGATTGTAGGAATTGATCATGTTCAACTCCTATGTTTTCCAAAAGATCGGCCACCTTGTTGTTTTCTCTTTTGACATGAATGAAGGTGGTAGGTCATTTATTTTTCATCCATTGCTCTATTAGTCTAAGCTAAGCCGCTAGTCTCCAACTGGTAGCGACTCTTGAAGTTTTGGTTCCCATTTGTATTTGGGTAACCATGTGTATCAGAATTTGGGAGTCCCCTTCTATTATAATAGGATGAAAATTATGTTGATGTGCTAGGTTCATACCTTTCCACAATCCTTCTAGTTCTGCAAAGTTATTCATGTCCCATCCAATTGAACCGAAGTATATTAGAAAAGGTCAGCCTTCTTGATCTCTGAATATTCCACCATGACCTGCTTTGCCTGGGTTGCCTTTTGAGGCCCCATCAAAATTTAGTTTGATCACATTTGTTGGAGGGGGGTTCTAATGTGGTGGTTGCTTGTTGATAATGCCTGCTTTGTTGGGATTAATTTGAACCTATGGGAGTTTTAATTTCCAGTTGTCCCATATGCTCTGTTCCTGGTGCCTGAGTGGGAAAGTCCTCAACACTCCACTATTGGAGAGCAAGGGTTTCTTGAATATTCTGACATAACTTGGTCCAGATGATCTCTAAAGTAGTGCTTTGATTTTTGAAAATTCTTTTGTTTCTTTCCTTCCAAATTGTCCAGAAAAGGAAGCCCAGGAGAATGGTCCATAGTGCATTTAAAATATTTCTTTTATATGGCACATGTGTCCAATTGCGGATGGTACCTTTGATATCCCCTATGATTCTGCAAGGTCACTAACATCTGAAGGTGAGTTTTTCCCATAATTGGTTAGCCATGTGGCAGGAGTCCATGAGATGTTGAATAGTTTCTCCTTGTTTTTTACAATTAGGATAATAAGAGGGTCCATGGAATCCTCTTTTAATTAAATTATCCCAAGTGAGAATTCTTTGATGATAAAGCAACAAAGTGAATGTAGAGATTTTGGGCCATATTCTTGTAGTCCAGAGACGAGTCCAAGTAGGATCTACTGGTTCCTATGTTTGGAGCATCAACTTATATGCTTCCTTTGTTGTCTAAGTACCCCTTGGAGTGTAGCCCCATCTCTAAACATCTTTTCCAGTGGTGCATCTGATTTTCCTGCTGGTGAGTTCCTTGTGTAGATCTAAGTAATAGTCTTCAGTTTCATGATGTTTTATAAATAGTATTTATAAACTAATATCCATTTTACCATGACTATTTTTAAATTTAATTAATAAGCGGATACAAATTTAATATTTACAATATAACAAGATTTTGAATTATGAATATTGTGAGATGGAGATAAGGAGATAGGGAGGGATATAGTAACATAGTTGGAAAGTGAAGAGAGATAAGAGAGAGAGAGGTGTGAGAGAAAGGGAGAGAGAGGAAGGAAGAGAGAGGATGTGAGAAAGTGGAGAGGGAGGGAAAGAGAGATGGAGTTACGGGGGAGAGAAAGGGAGGTAATAAGAAAGACATAGGGAGAGAAAGCTGGAGAGAGAGAGAGGAAGTCATAAGGATGATGGAGAGAGAGGGAGAGAAGATAGAGAGAGAGAGAAGATAGCATGAGGAAAGAGAGATAGAAGCAGGGGAGAGGGAGAGAAGGGGAAGATAGATATATAGATGGAAGGTGAAGAGAGGGAAGAAGAGAGAGATGGAGAGGGAGATTTATAGATATGGAGTGAGAGAGCGTGTGTGTTTGGGGGGTGAGATAGAGAGACAAAGGAGGAGAGATGGAGGGAGAAATAGATATAGATTGGGGACGAGGGGAGAGAGAAGAAGATTTCTTGCACTAGATGCATTGTTTTCATGTAGATGGTGATTCTAATGCTATTTGATTTCTTTCACTAGATGCATTGATTTTAGTGTAGATATTGATTTATAATTATATTTGATTGCTTGCACTACATGCATTGATTTCAATATAGATGATTCCTAATCCTATTTCATTGCTTGCACTAAATGCATTGATTTCAGTGTAGATGGCGATTTCTAACCCTATTTGATTGCTTTCACTAAATGCATTAATTTTAATCTAGATATTGATTTCTAATGATATTTGATTACTTGGACTAGATGCATTGATTTCAATGTAGATGATTTCTAATCCTATTTGGTTGCTTGCAATAAATACATTGATTTCACTGTAGATGGTGATTTTTAGTCCTATATGATTGCTTTCACTAGATGCATTCATTTGAGTGTAGATATTGATTTATAATTATATTTGATTGCTTGCACTAGATGCATTGATTTCAATGTATATGATTTCTAATCATATTTGATTGTTGCACTTAATGCATTGATTTCAGTGTAGATGGTGATTTCTAATCTTATTTGATTGCTTTCACTAGATGCATTGGTTTTAGTGTAGATATTGATTTCTAATTATATTTGATTGCTTGCACTAGATGCATTGCTTTTAGTGTAGATATTGATTTCTAATTATATTTGGTTGCTTGCACTAGATGCGTTGATTTCAATGTAGATTATTTCTAATCCTATTTGATTTCTTGCACTAAATGCATTGATTTCAGTGTAGATGGTGATTTCTAATCCTATTTGATCGATGTCACTAGATGCATTGATTTCAATGTAGATATCGATTTCTAATTATATTTGATTGCTTGGACTAGATGCATTGATTTCAATGTAGATGGTTTCTAATCCTATTTGATTGCTTGCAATAAATGCATTGATTTCACTGTAGATGGTGATTTTTAATCCTATATGATTTCTTTCACTAGATGCATTGATTTGAGTGTAGATATTGATTTATAGTTATATTTGATTGCTTGCACTAGATGCATTGATTTCAATGTATATGATTTCTAATCATATTTGATTGCTTGCATTGAATGCATTGATTTCAGTGTAGATGGTGATTTCTAATCGTATTTGATTGCTTTCACTAGATGCATTGATTTTAGTGTAGATATTGATTTCTAATTATATTTGATTGCTTGCACTAGATGCATTGATTTCAATGTAGATGATTTCTAATCCTATTTGATTGCTTGCACTAAATGCATTGATTTCAGTGTAGATGGTGATTTCTAATCCTATTTGATTTCTTTCACTAAATACATTGATTTTAGTGTAGATATTGATTTCTAATTATATTTGATTGCTTGCACTAGATGCATTGATTTCAATGTAGATGATTTCTAATCCTATTTGATTGCTTGCAATAAATGCAATTGATTTCACTGTAGATGGTGATTTTTAATCCTATATGATTGCTTGCACTAAATGCATTGATTTTAGTGTAGATGTTGGTTTCTATTCCTATTTCCTTACTTGCACTAGATGCATTGATTTGAGTGTAGATGTTGATTTCCAATCCTATTTGATTACTTGAATTAGACACATTGATTTTAGTGTAGAAGTTGTTTTCTAATATTATTTTATTGCTTGCATTATATGCATTGATTTCAGTGTAGATGTTGATTTTTAATTTGATGTAATTCGTTGTATGATGGTACATAAATTTAAAAGTGATTGGATTAACACTGTGCATTGATTTCAGTGTAAGCACAAAACATTATTGACAATGTACATTGATTTTTGTGTTATAGTAATTCAACTTATTAATATTGGAGAGGAGGAGAGACAAGTTATCATATTTACTATAATAACTCGAGCTAAATATTTAAATGGTTTATGAGTTCAAATGTTCTTTTCATATAATCTATATGAAAATATGACAAAACTAACAAGGGTGAGAATAAGAATAGCAGAAGAAAATAGTTTGAGATTGATCATAATGAATAGTATTTGTAATTGGCTACATTATTGTTATTCACATTTTCTATCATTCAACACTATTATTGCCACTTTGCATTCAAATTTTTTATTTCTTCATTTTCCATCATTAAAGTTATTAAAAATATTTACCATCTCAAGAAAATGAGGTAACTAAGCAAATTTAAAATTAAATTACCACATTAATCTAATACATATTTAGCATATTTAAATTTATTATATTAATATTAGATATATTTACATATTATTGATAAAATTAATCATATCTTCAATAGATTTTCCTTGGCCACACACAACTGAAACCATCCTAGATCCATCTTAACTATGGATCTATCAAGCGGAGAGAGGCATCAACTATCTCGAGGTGCAAACCTTTCCTCTAGTTTTGTACTTAAAAAGGAGGTCTACAACTCAAGAGATTTGATACCTCTTGGGGCTTGAGAGATCCATAGTTAAGATGGCTCTAGGCTGGTATAAATTAAATTATCAGTGATATTCAATTTTTTTTAAATAATATAATGATTTTAATATTTAATTAGTTTAACTATATTTATTAAATTACTGTTAAATGAGGATTTTTTTGAAATTACATATTAATTATTACGATAATAAAAAGAGTCCTTGAGGAGAGACCTTTGCTTTTGGGAATAATAGGTTTGTTTATTACTCCATGGTTCTCAAATTTGGTGCCTTCATTATGGTTGTCACCAAAAATGGTAGTTTGAGTTCAACTCCGAATTTGACACTCCATATTTGACATCTATTATCTTTAAATCCATGGGAAAGTGTCTTCCACATACTTAAAGATAGATACTGAATATGTAAAACTATGCCATTTCACTTATGCTTAACTTTATGTGGAGATCGATGCAGGTAAAAATCTTCTTGAC